>JAQHUG010000238.1:427287-453125 GCA_028555095.1 Dicrostonyx torquatus | reverse complement strand
GATTTGTAAATGTGCAGAAGTACCATGGGCTAATTAAGAATTCTATGTGTCTTTGAAATTATCTGACCCTAAACTGAGATACACTACACTAGGTATTTAAGACACAATGATGGCTATATCAAGATGTAACAAATGTACCACAGTGACTGTGACCTGATGCCCAGCCTGTGTCCTTGCTTAAAAGTTTCTCATCAGTATTATCCATGTACACCTGTTGGAGGAGGCTGCTCAGTCCCCCAAAAAACTCACAGAAACTATATTTTTCAAATCACTGCTTGGCCCATTAGCACTAGCTTCTTATTGGCTAACTCTTGAATATTAATTTAACCCATTTCTATTAGTCTATGTATCGCCATGTCGCTATGGCTTACCAGCTAAAATTCCTTCTGTCAAATGTCTGTCTCTGTGGGGGCTGCATGGCTTCTCGTTGACTCCTCCCCTTCTTTTTTTCCAGCCTTCAGTTTAGTTTTCCTCACCTAAGTTCTACCCTATCAGGTCAAGGCAGTTTCTTTATTAACCAATGGTATTCACAGCATACAGAGAGGAATCCCACATCATACACCTTCTTAAAAGCTTTAAACTCAAACGTGTACACACACACACACACACACACAAAATCAAACACATACAGACTCACATAGATACATACAGACACACACATACCAACTCTCACACACATACACACATAAACTCTCTTTCTCACACACTCACACACACACACATACACACAAACACACGCATACACATGGACACCAAGAAAACACTGACCATGCTCTGGTCAAACATCGAGGTTGAGACTGAATGCCATTCAGCTCCTACCTACCAGGATTTTGCAGTATCTTACCTCTGAATATTTTAACATCAAACCTGTATTATTTGATTTAGATGTAGTTTTACAAGAATCTACTGTCCCTAATCTAGAACTTTTCCTTGTGTCAAATTTACTTTGATTTTTTTCCTGATTAGTTGTTGTGACTAACTTAACTTTTTTCTATGTTCTGTACTGCACTAACTAATTTGTGTGCTTGCTTTTAAATGCTGTTCAGTTTTGATTTGGTTGCAGCCTTTTCCTTTGATTAACCAAGACCTCGTGCACCCACACTGTCCCTGTCTGTATCCCCTGCAATCCCAGCACACTCACCTCCTAACTGTGCACTTCCCAGGTGGAGCAGAGAACAGTCTGTTGCTGACTGATTGGTGAGGTGCTTTGGCACATACTCACCTGGAACACAAATTAGGCTACATTAAGGAAAGATCTGACAAGTTAATCGTTATTCAGCTTTAAATGTTTGGGGTAAATTCAGCACTAGCATAAAGAGAGACATGGAGAAGCAGAAACGTGATTAACTGTCTTCCCTGTATGGGTCAGGTTTATCTTTATCTTCTCCCATCCTTTGCTCATCTGCAGCTTGCATGTATTTGCTGTCTGGTGAGAACCAGAGCACACATGAACGAGAGAAAACTGACAGCCATTATGAATTAGGCCCTCAGCCACAACCTGTCCTGGCCTGCCTTGTGCTCAAAGAATATTTACTGACACTGGTTAGATGTTCAGAGTCCCACAAGGCACCAGGGGACAACAGCACATTTATTTTCATCGTGGCCCTTACAAAACACACAGTCTATTTCTGATGAAAGCTGTGTTGGCAAAGAAGTGCAAAGCAGACCAGGACTGAATGAGCATATGACCAAACTGGACTCTCTGGATGTGGCTGCCAATGGGGACTGACTGAGAAGCCAATGATAATGGCACTGGGACCTATCTCTTCTGCATGTATTGGCTTTTTGGGAACCTATTCTATATGGATGCACACCTTCTTAGACCGGGATGGAGCGGGGAGGGCCTTGGACTTCCCACAGGGCAGGGTATCCTGCCCCATCTTAAGGAAGTAGGGGGAGGGAGGTAGGGTATTGGGGGAGTGGGAGGGCCTGGGAGAAGGGGAGTAAATGTAAATTTTTCTCTTAATAATAAAAAGAAAGAAAAAAGTTTTTTAAAAAAGAAGTGCAAAGCAGAGACTCCCAAATGCTAAGCCAGCTGTAGCATCAGATCCTGGCAATGTGCTCCAAACCTGCAGAAGCAGCGGGGATTGCGTCTACCTGAAGAATAGGAAGTTCCAGTAGATAATGGTGTGGTAGCTGCCCCGAAAAGCAAGGACAGGAAGACACAAGTCAAGGAAAATAAAGCAAGTGTGAAGAAGATGAGGGGCGTGGGGAGCTAAGCAAGAGGCTAGTGAACACAGTATGAGAGGATCTGGCAGCATCTTGCATGAACAAGGAGTCAGTGTGTGATCAAGGTCAGCAGGAATGAATTCAGAACATTTAAGGTCAAGTTAGGAAAGGATTTTATATTTCATTTTTGGTAATTTGGACTTTATTCTATTTCTAGTGATTTCTAACCTTTTTTTCTCTATTTGAGAACCTAACGAAAGCTATGAATCCTTTTTCCAGAATTATAATAATAACACACATATGCCCAAAATGTTGCATAGGGGTTTTGAGCGTTCGCAGCCCACCTGGAATCCATTATTAGATCCCACCAACTATACACGCTGGCTCTACAGAAAGTCTCTTAGTAAGGAGTGAACAGTTCAGCTGCGTTGTCTACCAAGCTAGCTGGCAACAGTATGGAGGACAGACAGGTGGGAGTAAAAAAAATTAATAATCAGATGGTAAAGTTATTGCGAAACACAAGGTGCCAACAGTAAGACCTGAATTAAGGGATTGGAAGAGGTGAGGGTGGAAAAGAAAATCACTGCTGAAGTGGGATTGATAACCCTGAGTGAACAGAGAGGATATTGAGCAAATATTTTGTGGTTGCTTGTTCTTATTCTTACATTCAAATATAAATAAGTGTCGTTGCACCAGCCTGGATTCACAGAAGTAGGCAGACATGAAAACCAAGCTTGCAGGATTTGAACTCCACATTCATGCAGAGTCTATTATGTCTATCCAAATACCCAGACTGCAGGGGACTGTGAAGGAGTGAGTTCAAAGACTTAGGGACAGTTGCTGGTAGACACACTAAAAGGTAAAGAGCCATGGCCGACAGTAACTCTGGAGAGGGAGCAGTCATAGGCAGCCAACTACTGACTGATGTCCCCCTCTTCCTTACCTGTGGCTTCCTGATTCCAGAGCAGATTTGGAATCACGGTGGTAGGTGGTTGCTTTGTTTTATGTTTGGGATGAGGAAATATTAGTAAGACCATCAAGTAGATACTCTGAAGGATTTATTGCCCAAACTGTCAAACTTACAAAACTGTTTCCACTACCTATGCCTCCCCTAACTCCCTCCGGTGGCAACAGCCACAAGTTAAAACTAGAATAAAATGCTATCAAAGGAACAAAGATATACAGGAATTAAGAGGACCATTGCTTTTTAAAAATACATTCTTCTGAGCAATAATAGGTGCCGAGCTTTGTTGGATTTATCTTTCAGTGTGGGGGATAAAGGAGATGGTACCTCCTTGAACTGGAGAATTGAAGACAGTCCTTAAATTTCAAAACCTTCGGAAATCTTGGTACTAGATACTTCTCACATAGTTTCCCTCATTCCTTCTTCCTGTATTTAAATGTTCTATGTTCTACATACAATTTTGAGAGACAAATGTAAAATAAGTAATTGAAGATGTAAAATTAAAGCAAAGTTCCAAAGTATTTCCACGTCTGCTCAATACATTTTATGACATTCATAATGATTTCACTTATTAACATGGGTAATTAAAATATTATAGCCAGTGCCTTCAAGTGGTTTGGTAGTCCCTTTGGGAAGATAATTGTCAAATAGAATGATAAGCTGGAAGAGATATCATGACTTGATCCCATGAATCCTCTATTAATTAGACACAAATGGGCAATGTGTGGATGGAACATGATGTACTTGCCGATTAAACAGATTACATTTATTACAGTGGTAAAAGCCTGTCATTTGGCCACATTTTCTGAATGAAGACAATCTGGTGTGAGCAAAAGTGGAAACAAAGAATGTGAGGGGGGAGAGAGGAGCAAAGGAAGAAAGAAAGAAGGAAGGAAGGAAGGAAGGAAAGAAAGAAAGAAAGAAAGAAAGAAAGAAAGAAAGAAAGAAAGAAAGAAAGAAAGAAAGAAAGAAAGAAAACCATAATGCTTTATGAGGGAGAATATATTTTAGACTTCAATTCTAAATATTTGTCGGAATATTGAAATGAGCACTTAAGAATATATCTGAGGTGAACACGGAAATGAAACCTAGATTACATTCAGAACCCTATGAAGCTTCCTTTAGAATCATTTCACCAAACTTCCCTTGATGCCAATGGCACAATGGTCAGCTGAGGACAAGTTAGCCGAGTTCTCTTGACAGCTTGCTTGACAATGACGTGGTAACCAGTCATCTCTTCCAGAGTCTCTAGTATCAATTCTAATTTGGGCTTTTGGCCGTCAAGTCCTAAGCTGTATTAATTTCTTAACTTTCCAGTTCCCTCACTGAATAATTTTTTTAAAAAAGTTTTGTTTTGTTTTGTTTTGTTTTCTCTATCAGGAATGCTTTCTCCATGATTCCAACCCCAACATGTGCTTTCTGGGGCCTCAGATGTTTCCGTAACGCTACAGATGTTTTGTAAATTCATTTCAGCAAAAGTTGCCAGTGCTGCAGAAACTATCTCTGGCTGATTGGCCTCAGAGTTTGGACGGAGTTTGAGTTAGATTAGGTGGAAATGGAAACTGAAACTTCTTGCTGGCTTGCCAGGAGCTCAAGAATTCACAGAGAGAGCAGAGAAGGAATTTGCTTGGAGGGGGAGTTTTCAGTGTGCCTGTTTTGGGGAGCGGAGGGGTGTGGAAGTCCCTGGAAGGAACTCTTCACTGTTTTTCTTGGGGTTGTGCCTACGTACTATTGTGCTCTGGAGGTTGCTTTCCTTTTCTCCGTATGGGAAGAATCCACAGCAGTAGCAGCACTAATGAGAAAGAGCAGCTTCACTTTAGGACTCCAGGTGAAATAGCTCAGGTTCACACCTGAGATGAAAAAGTTCTGAGATGTTCAAATAGCCCTACATGAGTCACGAAGATGATGAGTATGACCGCAAAGGTGGGAATGATGAGTCTTAAAGGTAACTGGTGACCTTACAGTTCACCTTTGCTCTCTTTTCTTTGTGAAAGCCATGGAATTACTGCCTCCAGTCCTGTACTTGAGCAGGGGCTGGATTCAATACTTGGGCTATTATTGTTATGAAAATGCAAATTGTGGACAAATAGAGTGGACAAAGAAAGCAAGACAGTCAAGACATTTCCAGGAAAAACTTCAGGTCCCCAAGACCGTGTGTAGCATATATCTAGATCTATGAACTGATATATCTATATCTATGATATGTTTCCATCTGGATCTCTATTGATAGCTAAGTTGTGATCTAGATATATACTTGACATACATAATACATATGTTTGTATACATACCCACACCTGGTTTACAATCTCTATCAGAAAAATGCACAGTAGGGTTTATATTAATATTCTATTGGTACTACTGTGGATCATTTGGAGTGCACCTATTACCTAAGTTCCGACTTTAAGAGTAACAGAAACCGAGAGGGATAGGATATTTAAATCTGTGCCCTCCTTAAGACAAGCTTATTCAGAGGACTGAATGATCACTGCAAGGTTCTTGAACATTACACTTTGTTCCTACCAGCAATTACTGATCCTAACCCAGCTGCCCGTGTGCTCTGGTAGACCTTTCCAGGATGAGCGGAGGTTCTCAACCAGAAGAGCTGTAACCCAGCCTCGTCCTTGGATAGAATACAAATACATCAACTTACTATAGTTACTATAGTTCTGAAATGCAGAGTCAAGGTTTTTGTTTCCTAAAAAAGAGAGAGAGAGAGAGAGAAAGAAAGAAAAAAATAAGGACATCTTGAATTTTGCAGGAAAATGGATGGAGCTAGAAAACATTATTTTGAGTGAGGTAACCCTGACACAGAAAGACAATTACCACATGTATTTACTCATGGGTGGTTTTTAAACATAAAGCAAAGAAAGCCAGCCTACAAGCCACAATTCCAGAGAACTTAGACAATGGTGAGGGCACTAAGACTTATATAGATCTAATCTATATGGGAAGTAGAAAGTAGAAAAAGACAAGATCTCCTGAGTAAATTGGGAGCATGGGGACCTTGGGGGAGGATTGAAGCAGGGAGGGGAGAAGTAGGGAGGGGAGCAGAGAAAAATGTAAAGCTCAATAAATATCAACAAAATCATTTTAAAAAATTAAAAAAAAGAAAAAGAAAAAAGAAAGAAACCTTCTCAATTCTGTCTCCAAGTTGTTCCAAGGGTGGGGAAGAAGCTGAGGACAAAACAATTTTTGAAAATTAGAAACAGCAGCATTAGCTCTTGTCATTTTACAGTGGACACAGGCACCAATAGATGCCTTTCAAAGGAGAGTGAGAAGCAGAGCTGCGGCTCACACTTGCTATCCCAGCACCCAGAAGCTAAGGCAGGCAATGACCAGCAGTTGAAGGTAGCCTAGGCTGCATAGTCAGCTCAAGGATATCCTGGTTTCCAGCGATGTGGCAAATACAGTCTCTCAAAAATGGCCGTGGGACTAGAGGGAGGAATGGTTCAGAGGGAATCAGGTGCCTCTGGTCTAGAGGGCAGCAGTTTACCCACACACAAACACACACCTATACATCATTAAAACTAAAAATAATTTTTAAAACTCCAAACAAGATCAGACTATGAAGCCATTCAGCAATGAAGACTCTATGTGAATATTAAGCTTGCCTCCCCCAGTTCTAGTGGTGTAGCTTGTAGGGGAGGCAGTGCTTATGTACTCATGGCACGAAGGGGAAGATAAAATGATCATCACCCACTCTCCAGAGCTACAGTATCAATGCTCCCACTTTGAAGATGGGAAAATCTCTGGCACAAAGATGTGAGTCCAAGCCGATTTGCATCTAGCTAGAGGAGTTGATCTGCTTCCCAAGCCGCCACTCTTCTCCCTGTACATGGTCCAAGTTTTTCAACCTCCCAGAGCCTCCCTGTTCTTATTTGTGAAATGAGAAAGTGGTTCACACAATGGGTTTATCATAAGGACTAAGTACAACAACTGGTGAACATCTTAGTGTTCTTCAGGGTGTGCTACTTAATACCACCCAGGGTCCCCCTTCACTACTCTCCCTCCAGGCTTGAGTGTAGGGTGCCCTACTGGATTGTGTGGAGGGTGTACTTGAATGTGTGCAGAGGCCTATGGAGCGATAAGATGGACAGATGCCCAAAAGTCCCCTTACCCTGGATAGCATTTATGCCCTGTTAAAGAACTGACTTCTTTCTTCAGGAGTAAGGGACAAGCTTCATGCAGGGGCTCCTGTAAGACTATGCACTGTGTACTGGCAGTTCGTCATATCCCCCAGCAGTGCAGCTGTGATAAGAACCAGATGATTCCCAAAGCAAAGCCAGCAGAGAGTGTCGTCTGTGAAGGCACATCCGTCAGTGTCCATATGCCACGCTCCCTAAGAAAGCACACTAAGAACTAATGGACTTTTACAAGAACCCAGTTACTGCTTAATGTCTCTAAGCTCTCAGGGGCAGGATGTCACAACCCCTACCATGGACCATTGGCACTGGACCCTCTAGGCCATGTTGTTAAAGAAGCCAAGGGTTAGACATCATCAGAGACTTGATGTATGTAGGAAAGTTACAAATGCAAACTGTACATTGTTTCCCAAAGCTAGGTTCATCCATGGACAACGACGTATTTCTATGAATGTATTTCTCCACCGTGCATGGGCACACCAAGGAAAATTGGTTCTACCGTCATTGCAGGAGCTGTCCCTCTTAGAATTTTGCAATGTGTGATTTCCATTTGTGCAGCCACATGTAGAGCTCCAGGTGGCTTAACCTACACGCTGTCTGTCATTACGAAGAAGAAAACCAGGGGTTCAGGCACCTTCCTGCTGATATTACTATTGGAAGAAGCATTATATGCTTCAGTCTGTGACATATTTTTATTGCTTTTTTTGAGGTTCAGCTAGTGTCGAAAACCACCCTGCTTCTAATATAACTTCAGCTGTTATATGACTTCAGTTTTACAAACACCTTAGCACCTTCTTACCTTTTCATGCAGTCCTACATAGTTTGACCTCTTATTATACCATTTGAGAAAAATATTTTCCAAATACCCTATGTATGCCTGTCTCTTAGCTACTGTAACTTTAGAGGCTTTTCTTGCTAATTTGTGCTTCATTCTCTAATACTATAAATCTAATTACCTGTACAGGTTCCAATGAGTTGGGTTTGCAGTTAAACAGATGGGTCATTCTAAGGTTAAGTTCTATTGGACAATGACATACAGGGTAACTATTACTTGATTTGATCCGAGTACTTAAATGTTATAGTGGTCAGTCTTAGGGCTGTTCATCTAAAACTTTGTTGGCATAACTGGTTCTGGAACTCACCACAAAATTATCAGATGAATACCACATTTGGATAAGCCAGGAGTGACAAGAACATGAAATCATTTGGATGTAGGGAATTCTGATATGCACAGGAGGTATATAATAATCTGCCACAGTCTGTATTCTGTGTGGTTTGCATTCCTTATGCTTTAGACTTACTGACTGGACTGCAATAGTAGATCAATGCTATTGGATTGTTGATTGCTGAACTTTCCAACAAAAAAATACGGTTCACCAAACATTCCACTTAAAAGTCAATACATGGCACCAGAGACCCAGAAATGGCCAGAATGTTCTCTAATGAGTAATTTTTATAAACATACTCACATTTTATATGCTTATAGAACCGTGACTTGGGTCTTCCTTTTCTTGTTATTTGCTTGGTGTCTTTAATGCTGGCAAAAATCAGATGCTCGCTGACCATTCCTAATCATCTTAACCAAAACAAAATGAGTAATCCAAGGCCTCGGTGCAATACCCTTTGACTCTAAAATTGTTCTTTCATTATTTTATGCATGCATATGATGTATTTTAGGTCATATACAACTCTTCTTCTACTACCAGCTCTTCTCAGACACTGCCCCGACTTCAGAAATTTATCTTTCTTTAATAACCCACTGAGTCCAGTTAGTACTACCCGTGTACACATGGAGGTAGGGATAACATCCACTGGAGCATTGGTCACCTACAACAGTCACACTGATGAAAGAACTGATTCTCCCACCCTCAACTAGTGAGCCCCATCCCTTTGCGATGGATGACCGACTGTCTTCTTCTTGTGAAGCGCTTAGGCCAGCACTGTACCTGCCATAAAGTGTGTGAGTGCAGAGGCCCTGTCAAACCCAGAAGACATTATTTTGCAGCAGTCTCTCCCCAGCCTGCAGTTCTAAAATTCTTCTGCTTTCTCCTCCATGAGGTTCTGAGTCTTGCTCAGATATCCCATTTAGGGCTGAGCCTTCCACTTTAACCTACCATGAGTCTCTGTATTAATCACTCTTTGTTGTAAAAAAAAATTGCTTCTCTGATGATGGATGCAACTTGGGTTAGTCTGATGATATGTGGGCCCTTTGGCTGGTTTTTTTTATCATTTTCCTACTGGTGAAACATTGGCTTAATGACAATTTCATTGTTGTTACTTAGATCTCTGTCACTGGTGTTCCTAGTTAAGGGTATTGTCTGTCCCCTCTAACTCTGTAACTGGACTTTTTATCCTGCTTCGAGGTCTGATCTCATGAGCGCTGTTTAATCGTGTGCATCACTATCTGAAACACTGAGACTAAAGCTTGACGTGTTCGTGGTAAGAACCAAATTGGAACACACTGGCTATAGAGAAGCTTAGGTTTTTGGTTTCAGAAGCAGCCAGAATTGCTTTTATCAACCTGTTCCCTACCATTATTTTTCCACAAGCTTCAGTTTTCCAGAAAGATATAATCCAGATTTTAACACATTTAAAACAATACTGCTTCAGTGGGTAACTCAGGATTAGTCAAAAAGGCTATAAACTAGAAATGGGGTACCTGTTGGCTGGAGCACAGAGCAAACTGGCCTTCAATGAAAAAAATGAGACCATGTAATTGAATCTACAACTTGGCTCCATATTAAAGAAAAATGTTTTTTCTGCTCTGAAACACACTCAAGAGCTCTCCCCCCACCCTTATCAACAGTTTTGTCTCACCAAGGAGAAATCCCTTGTTCCACACATCCATCTGAACTAAACTGAACCGGAAAGACCAGCCAGCAGGCCCTTGTCCAACAGTAGAGTGACTCCAAAGTCAGGCAGAGATTTTAGAATTTTGCAATTTGGATCGTTGTGGTGGTTCAAATGCTCTAAAGTGAAGCCAGTTTAGAATTGATAGTTCTTCATCTTAGACTTTAATTATGGGCTTTGGAGTCAATAGTTACATACATATCCATGTTGGTGTGTATGTATGATTGTTTATATGTTTGTCTGTATATGGTTCCATTTTTGTGTGTGTTCGGTCAACCTACAACACTAGGCAAAAAATTAAATGCTGGCAAAATGTCAAAAGGACTGCATATTCAAAAGAGAGAAATAAACAGGATTTCAATCAGGCCAGACACAAAAGTTGCTTAGTCTGAAGACTGTCTTAAAGACTGCAATAAGCAAATATTTTGAATTTTAAATGATCTGAAAGGAAATGCTCAAATATTGTTTCTGGTTGTATATGTAAATCTCTGGCACAGTGTAAAAGGAGGAAAACCACTTTCTCTAACACTAAACACAAATGCTGTTGAAATAGACTGTGTTTATCCTACTTACTAAAAGAGAACTTGGAATTTCTTCTACTTTGAGAAACAGATCTGGGCCTTGTTTCCAAGACAGCACAAGATCTCTTTCAGAGAAATGCAAGCACTTTTTATGTCTAATTGTGATGGTACTTCTAGCTTGCAGTGTGGCAAGAATATAGTCAGGGGCCTCACTATAGAGCCTGTCAGTGTTGCCTTTGACGAGACACATGAAATAGCATTGGCAGAGTTTACAGAAAACATACAGCTCTCCATCATTCTCTGAGCATCTTCCTCAGAAAGGGACACTGCACATTTGGCCTCACTTCACATGGAAACACGTGTGCATGAAGTTGCTACAAGTGGGGGTTTTTGCTTCTTCTTTTTCTTATCTTTTTATTGTCGTATTTGGATCTCATCAAGTTGTCACACTCATTTGACTCTTTCAGTTACTTCATGATACTGCTTCCGTCTCAGTCACAGTGTATTTGAATAAGATAAGGGCAACAGCATCATAAAAAATGTGTATATGTTTCAGGAGACCACTATATCTCTCTCTCCAGCACCTCTCCCCCTTAAGGAAGCTGAGACAGAACCTAGCATCTTGTACATGCCAGGCAAGTGCCCTGCTACTGAGCTCTATTCCCAGCCCTCATTTTACTTTGCTTAGAGACAAGGTCTCGCTGAGTTACTCAGGCAGCTTTGATCTCTCCATAACTCAGGCAGAGCTTGAACTTTTGCTCTTCTAACCTTGGGCTCCTAAAAAACGGGGCTTCCAGCTCTGTGCAATCAAGACTAGCTCAACAATCCTACATCCTCTCACAGAGAACAAATATAGTGTGTGTTCCAAGATATGTAATAATTTTTTTTTGCAAAACCTTGGTGGTTGCTCCTCTTGCACTGGGTAATCCAGTGAATCTGAGTACTCACCATGGTGCTCATTGGACTTTGGAATCAGTTCTTAAAGAAGAAGAGGGGCTATGAGGTCACTGATGGGGTTCTGTCACCCACACTGTAGGACTCCAGATTCTGGCAGCTCACACCACCACCAAGAGAAGCAGTAATACAGATTCAGAGCTCTACTCTGAGAAATGGGGGTTCCAGGGAAATAATACCTGAAGGGCAGTGCCTCAACTACAGTCAGCAGAAACAATTCCGGGCTCCTGGCAAGCACATTTCCTGTAGCCTCACAGGGCCCAGCTGTGGTGATAAATGGTGCTACCAAGAGGCCAAGAATATTAAGACCAGGAACAAGGCTAAATTACACACACACACACACACACACACACACACACACACACATTTGTTACATATATGTGTTGTAATAAAATGTACTTAAAACTGACCATTGCAACCACTTTTAAGTTCACACAATTTAGTGGTATCAAGAATATTCATATTTTAATGCAACAGTAATCACTGTCCTTCTGTGAACATTTTACCATTCTGAATGGAAATTCTATACACATTAAACATCAGTTCCTCAGGTCCTCTGTCTCAATCCCTAATAGATATCCTTCTATATTTTGTGTCTAAACTATGGCTACCTAAGGTCCCTTATGTGATTGGAATCACTTGGTATATGTCCTGTTGTGTCTACTTTATTTCACTTAGAATATTGTCTTCAAGGCTCACCCATGTTCTTACATGGGTCACAATTTTTGTATGCATTAACCTATACATGGACATTAGATTGTTCCTATTTTGGCTTCTGTTTTTCATAAATTAGCTTTTACTCCTCTCAATGATTCATTAGTGTAAGGTATTTTTAGTATTCACATTCTTTAGGATGTGAAAGCAACCATAAAGGGTCTATGTAAAAGTTTCTGCAGCCAGGAGGCCCTGGGACCAGAATATCCTCCCACGATGTGCTGAGTAGATCTTATTTTTGGCTCACTACCCTCAACATCTCAGCTCTCCTTTCAGTGATTTAGGAGTGTAAGTGAAACATAGGCCAGGTAAAGCCCTATTGACAGTGTTGCAGAATACAAAAATCTATGCTTGACTGCAGCACTAATCAGCTAATCACCTAGGTGTGTGTGTGTGTGTGTGTGTGTGTAATGTTGTCATGGCTAGGATGTTATCCCCGTTTGGTAAAAAGGGAAATTAAGGCATTTGGGGGTTACAAGTTATTTGATTAAAAGTCACTAAAGCACAGAATCCACACCCAAACTCACTGTCTCTAGCCCCAAAGCATTTGCTATCAACTATAGCGCAGACATTATCTGTAAAGCCTGTGAAGTACAACACCGGGGCTTGACTATGACAGCGGCCACATTCACAGCAGACGCCCTTTCTCCTGGGGAAGCTTTAAAATAACAAACCAATTCATCTGTCTGGAGAAGAAGTCTCTGCACTACTAAAATCATTTCACAGAATTGTACCAATTAACAAATCTGAAACCTGAGAACGAAATTGCTTCATAAAAGAAACTGGTTACATACACCCTGGTCGGGCTTGTGAAGCCGTGCTGGCGTGCACATGCTCCTGGAGCAACAGTCCCTCTGAGGGATGGATAGTACATAGATTGCAGTCCGAGAGATTTCAGTGCCCTCTGTCTTCCTCTCACCTAGGCACCACACTCTCTGAGACTTTATTTCCAAGTTGATCCATTAGTGAAATCTTTATCTTCTTCAGTCATTGCCCAGTGGCCTTAAACTCAAATATCTCTTGGAGTCAAATACACATGCATTGTTAAAGGGAAAAAAATCCAGTGCAGGCTTTCATTTCAAGTGTGGCCATCATGGAAGGACAGGCACCCAATGTTAAGAATGGGTGTTTAAGGGGATGAAGGGTACATAATGCTAACCATTCATCCTCTCTCATTTCTTGCAGAGTTCCAGAACTGCACGCTCAGAGGAGGACCGTGAAGGCCTCTGGGATGCCTGGGGCCCTTGGAGCGAGTGTTCTCGCACCTGTGGTGGGGGTGCCTCCTACTCCCTGAGACGCTGCCTGAGCAGCAAGTAAGTCTTGTCTCCATTGGGGACTCTGAGAGTCAGAGATGGCTAGCTTGAATCAGGTTTTGTGGATAGGGTCATGCAAAATATTGTATTGCTTCTAAAGTAAATGAATGGAAGGGGAAGGAAAGGAAGACACAGCAAATTAAGTTTTAGAAGTTTGGGGTTGTTATGACGATCTCTAACTAGTTGTTTAAATACTGTTTTGTGACAACAGAGAAGTCATATCATTTCTCAGGAAAATTAAATTGCTTCAATGTTAGATCTGGAAGAACAGTTTATTGTTTGAAATGGTTCTAGACTCATTAACTACAATAAGGAGCTTTATGGAGCATGTACAAGTTACGGTGATAATAGCACCAACATTCCATTATTACCAGATAGTTTGCAAATGAATGAGATGTTTGTTGTAAGAAGGCTGCTTCTTAGTTCTTGACTGCTTAGCCCTGAAATAATCACACAGAAACCAAATTATTTAAATCACTGCTTGGCCCACTAGCTCTAACTTCTTATTGGATAACTCTTACATCTTAATTTAACCCATTTCCATTCATCTGTGTATTGCCACGTGGCAGTGGCTTACCGGGTAAAGTTCCCAGTGTCTGTCTCTGGCAGCAGCTCCATGACTTCTCCCTGACTCTGCCGTTCTTTTTTCCAGCATTCAGTTTTGTTTTCCCTGCCTAGCTTTGTTCCCCTATAGCTTTGCAGTTCCTTTATTAACTAATGATATTCATAGCATATAAAGGGGAATCTCACATCAGATGTTGGCTTCGTTTCTATAGACTTTTTAATAGCCAGATATTCCTTAAAGCTGTTGAGCTCAAAAAATGATGGGTTTTAATAAAGGTTGGGAAAGACAGAGATGTTGCTAGAAATTGTAACATGACTAGTGAGAAAGGTAACACAGAGATGGAAGCTGCTTGCAGCTTCTAGGCAGAATGGAAAATGCCCAGGGCCTTAGAATGGAAAGTTTTTACTAAGAGTAATAATAATTCAAATCTGCTTTCTGAGCTGTGTGGTCTATGACTCGATTTGTCTCCAAACTATAAAGTACAAAGTACCACTGCAGTATTTTTTAATGAAAGATTTTATTTGACAATGAAAAGTGTTAAAGGCAGCATGAAGAAGGAACATTTTATCAAAGTCACTGTGCAATATAAAGTGTGAAACAGAAAAATATGTCTCTACACTGATTCTCTTAGACATTTTTAAGTCTTAACTTAAAAAGGTTTCATGCAAGTATATATTGTATGTGGAGCACATTCAGTGCACAACACCCTACTGTTTTTTAGCCCTTTTCCCTTTTTTAGATGTCCTTTTCTGAACTTAGAGAGTTTTATGTCTACTTTCACATCATAGATAGATAGATAGATAAGTTTGTATATCTGTGTAAAGCATAGGGATCCCAAGTGAGAGAAAATGGACAGTATTTGTCTTTCTGAGATGAATAGGATTGAGCCCAGTTGCATACATTTTCCTGCAAAAGACATAACTATTCTCTTTTGACTGTAAAAATTGTATTATACGTATTCTGCATGTTCTGTATCTGTTCCTCTAGGGGCACTGAGGTTGGTTTCATCACTTAGTGGCTAATGTGGCAATAACCTTTGATGTGCTTGTGTCTGTGATATGTAGACTTGGACTCAGGAGTGGTGTAGCTTTATTTTCTCTTCTTGTGTATTCCCATATCTAAGACTTTAAGTGTTACATTTTGTGAGAGTTGGAAAGGCAGCCATACTTGTCTTTTTCTTGAATTTAGTGAGAATTCTTGAGCTTTCCCCTGATAAGTAAACTGTCTATCATACAGTCTTTACCACGTTGAGGTCAGTTTCTCATAGTCTCCTCCTGTCTTTCTCATGAAGGGATGATAGGCTAGAAAGAAGCCCTTTCTACATCTATTGAGATGATCATGTGATTTCTGTTTTTACATATATTTATGTGATATAATTCCTTGAACTTATACATGTTGTGCCATCTCTACATCTATGGATAAAGCCAACATGATCATGGTGAATAATCTTTTAAATATGATCATAGATTCTCTTTGCAAATATTTTATCAAGAATTTTTGTGACTATGTTCATCAGGGAGCTCAGGTTTTAAGTTTCTTTACTGTGTAGCTTGTCTGGTTTTAGTATCAGGATAATGCTGACTTCATAAAACAAGAGTTTTATAACATTCCTTCCTGTCTGTTCTATGGAGTAATTTCATTAGCATTGTTGTTAGCTTTTGCTTTTTAATGTTTACTGTTTTTAAAATAACAACCCTGCCATAAGTTGCTAAGGTTCTATACTCCCAATATTCAAAACTTTCTGTACCCAGTACAGATCTTTTATCTCCTATGCCAGTAGACACTTTTCTATCTAAAATATAATTATTTCTTAATTGTGTTTCTAATTGTTGCCTCCTATGAATAAACCTCATCATCAAAGGTACATGTAAGTTTAGGGAGAAAAGACAGAAAAGGAATTCCAAACCAATGGAGCTAGAAACACAAAACAGTTGCTGTTCTCATATCTGGAAAAAAATGGGCTTTGAACCCACATCTTGTCAAAGAATCACTTCTTACTGACCAAAGATACTACAATTTTAAACATGTATGTACTGAACATGGATGCATTAAATTTCACAAAACACAATTCTCTGAAGAGTCATATATTAACCCCCAAACACACAATTACTTTGTTGCTACTTTTGTAATTGTAATTTTGTTACTGCTATGAATCATAACATAAATATCTGATGTGCAGGATATCTTTTATGTGACCCCCCCATGGGGGTTACAACCCAAAAGTTTAGAACCACTGATCCAAATCAATTGAGTAAAGTGCCCCTGACTTGTAGAGACTGAGGCAGCAGGCACAGGACCTGCATGGGTCTGCACCAGGTCCTCTGCATATATATCATGGCTTCCAGGTTAGTGTCTTTATGGGACTCCTCAGTAAGTGAACGAGTAGGTTCTTGTGCCTCTCTTAGGCTCTTTTCCTTATGTTGGTTTGCCATATCCAACGCTAACATGGTGATTCTTGTTTTATATTATTATATTTTATTTTGTTCTGTTTTGTGGTATCTCTTAGAAGCTTATTATTTCCTAAGGAGAGACAGAAAGGGAATGGATCCCAATGGGAGATGAGGTGGGGAGGAGGAACTGGGAGGAGTAGAGATGGGGAGAGGACTCTGTAATTAGGATATATTATATAACATATATTAAAATAATCTATTTTCAATAAAAGGGAAAATATAAAATTTTTTCCTTGGCTTTAGCATGGCATTTGTCTCCATCTTTGCCCATGACCTGCAGATTTAAAATTTTGTAGTGTCCCATAGGACTTGTGTGTTCTATTACACATTTAAATATATTTATCTTTCTCAGTGTCTCTGAATTTCCCAGACTCTCTACCTGTCTTCCAGCACTGATACTCTGTCTATCCTTTACCCATTCTGTTACCCAGACTTTCCATGGAGCTTTTTGGTTTGGCGTGTTGAGTTTTCATTTTCAGTGTTCTTTTTCTTTTATTTTTCATATTCCTGGACTTCACTTTCATGTCCTGTTCTGGCCTCCTTCTTACAGTTAGATGTTTGTTTGTGTGCTTTGAGAATTCGTGTTCTCTTTGATTTCTTCTGACATATTTAGAATCATTCTTTTGAATTTGTTGTGATTTTCCTAATTTGGGTCCATTGGAGCCATTAATGCAGTTAGTGACTTCTTTGCAATGACATCCAGTGACTGCTCTAGTCAAGTGCCAAGTGCCAAGAGGCAGGGTTTCCCTGGTGGCTTTTTCTCCCTCTGCCAGAGATTTGGCTCTCTCCTCTTTTCTGCCCTTTAAAATGTTACTGAAAGCACAGTGCTGATATTCTGATCCCCTCTGCTCCTCAGTCCTCAGAGTGGGGCGCACCCCCAAACTGAACCAGACGATGGTTGTTCATGTATTTTACGATTTTTGTTTTGAGGCTTTATAAGGGGTTGGCTGATTGGTCGCAATCTTCTTTTTCAATCATCTTTATTTTTCATCACAAGTGTTCATGGTCAAGAGGGATGTTGGTTTCCTCTGCTGGGCTGGTATTCAGGGTGCCAGGCTTGATTCCCAGCTCTCCCTTGAGAACAGAATAATTCTGTAAAAACCAGTCACTATCAAAGGGCAGACTCACTATGAATGTACAGTAATAGTCAAATAAAAAGCGATTACCTTTTAAGCACCAATCGTTTTAAGAAGTAAATAAACACAGATAGTCCTCTGTGTGCTGATGCATTAGTTGTCATGCATAAAAGTAAAAAAGAAAAAAAGCAGACTAACATTAATGATTTGCATTAAGTATAAAGAAAAAAGAAGAGAAGGGAAACATACATAGACAGGAAAATAGAAGGGATGGGGAGGAATCGAAGCCATTTGGGGAAAGAAAGAATGGAAAGAGAGAGAAAGACATGCAACCAGATAACCTAAAACAATAAAACAATCTGAAGTCTCAGGAGGCTGAGACACAGGAAATGGTAAACCAGCCTAGGCTCTGCTGTTTAGGAAAGCTTATGTAAAAGAAGGAGAACAAGGAAAGGTCGAGGGATGAGGAAAAGACACAGAGAGAGAACAAGAACAGAGCAGGCCAGAGTTGGCCTGGTGAATTACACTGGCCGTTAAGTACAGGAGTAAATGTGAGAAGGTCTAGATGGGGGATGGATGCGTAAATGCAGCTAGGCCTGATTTCTGCTTCGAGCCTCCTGAGTTGCCAGTCGTGTGTCATACCTCTCAGCCTTCCTTTATGTGTCTGTGATGCTGATCACGCCCCTGAGTCTACTTGCTGTTCTCAACCAGGTTGACCTCCATAAGATCAGACTACATATACTGAGCCTTCATAGATGGAGCCAAAGGTGCTGGTTACATCGATGGGTGGTCCTTCAGGAGACCACTTGCAAATTCTACACTCATGCCCTGGTAGCCCTTTTGGAGGTTGGGCCATATATGCTGGTCCTGTCTTCCTTGGTTGTGTTGCAAATGTTGGCTCTGGCCCTGTGCTAGCCGTCTTCATGTCCCCCAGAGCAGGTGAACTCTCAGCTCATGTTCCCTACAGACTCCAGCTCTCATCAGTTTTCCTCTCTGCTGACTCCTGCACAGTGCTTCTGACGAGCTTCTTCCTTGGCAGCTAGAGCTGTTCTGCTGGCTGGCTTTCACTGTGTGGAGCTGGGACACTTCTTTTGAACTTCCTGGGAGTGTGGTTTCCAGAGGGTCTCAGGCCACCAAGTAGCTGACTCAGCAGGGGCTTCTTTGCAATGATATCCAGTGACTGTTCTAGTCAAGTGCCAAGTGCCAAGAAGCAGGGTTTCCCTGGTGGCTGTTTCTCCCTCTGCCAGAGATTTGGCTCTCTCCTCTTTTCTGCCCTTTAAAATGTTACTGAAAGCACAGTGCTGATTTTCTGATCCCCTCTGCTCCTCAGTCCTCAGAGTGGGGCGCACCCCCAAACTGAACCAGACCTTTCCACTATGTAAAACCCCCTTTTCCGCATGCTATTGACGCTGGAGGCATTCACTATTTTCTGACAGCTGTCATCCAGCTTTCTTCAGTGTGTTCCCTGAGCGTCTGACTGATCAGGCCTGCATGTTGTCAGCCGTCTTCTGACTCCTCTCTTTCAGGTTTTATAAACACACAGCAGAAAGTAGTGAGATGCTAGCTGGGGGCGTATCAACATTTCTTTTATAACCGTGATACCCTCTTGAGATTGGGGTCTGAGTTGCATTCATCCATTTTCTCATATGGAGTCTTCATACTGTGTAGGAGGTACTAGGAGCCTCAATGGTGGCTCTTACTGGATCTCAAGATCCAGCAAAGAGAATATTTTGATGCCTAACAAGTTTTCATTGAAAGTGCTGAATACTGCAAAACGTGACCAGAAGGCATACTTTGCAAGATACAAAACCAATCCTGACACTTGCCCACTCTGATAATTGATAGGTTCACTGGATTGCCTCCACTGGCAAGTTCATATTATTTTGATGCCAGCTTCCTATCAACCAGAACCTTGAACATATAGCAGAGATTTTTCCAACTGGTGATTCACCTACTTCCTTAATCTGAAACATAAAAAAGCTTACTAAATCTGCCATACATGATGCTACATGCTGATAATATGCCTGATACTAATCTGACATCAGTAACAGCAAAATGTACAAATTTAAGATGTGCCTGTTATCTAAATTTCTCCAATTAGCATCCCTGACTATTCAATGAGAATGAGCCAAAACATGTAACTCAGGAAACTAAGACAGTTTGAGGAACTTTCCTATTGCCCCGGTGATATGAATGTTATCTTGTGTTGGAAATTTTCAATGAGTGAGACTGAAAAGAAATGTAGGGGATACATTTACATCACAAGTAAGACTCTGCCACTCAGCAAACAGTCAAGTACTAAGGCCATGTGCAATTCAATTGTACAAAGTTTACCAGTGTTGGGGGATAAATTTAGGTTCCCCTCTTCTTGAGATAAACAATATAGAGGTTGACTCAGCTATTCGATCTGTGATTAAGATGGATTTCTGAGAACAGTAGCCCACAATAGGACCATATTAGCCTTTTAAGCCCTGATGGCATCAATTGGCCCACTATAGATTTTACAAAGAGAGAAACGAAGACTAAGTTATCTCTGGGGTGAACTGATTCTGGGAGATCAACATAGAGTAATGTAGTTCTCATGTGATGTGTATGCTTATATATATTTTTAGAAAGTTCTCAATGATTTAGTCACAAAACAGACTGTCATGAAATACCATGGATAGTTTCTATTAGAATCAAAATCTAGAGAATGCTGTATTTTTCAAAAGGAGGCATTATGCATGCATACACATGCACAAATGAATTCGCATGCATGTCTACTTGTATGTCTGTGTGCTGGGCTAAAAAAAAGTTACTGTTTAAGAAATGCCTGAAAGCTGCTGTTCAGAGAATTGACTTTGGCAGGGGCCCTGTGTGGACACTGGTTAGGCTGCTTCTCTACCTGGGCTTATCCATATGCAGGATTCAGTCTTCTTTACCATGGGATGATTATTTTTGGAGTGAGAGGAATATTGGATGATAGCTATCATAAAACACACTCGTGTGTGTGTATGTGTGGATGTGTGCTTTGCTTTCTGACATTTCATATCGTACTGTAAGTTTCATAAATAAGATTTTAATTCTATCTGCCTTGTGTGTGTAGAGTGAATGTGTGTGACAAGTTCCCCAGGCCTTGATGCAGAAACACTCATCCACCAGAACTCAGTTCTCCCAGTCGAGGACCTCAGGAGAATACAGCATCATTGTCACCATACTTTAAGTTCTTAAAAACCTAAACAGCCTTTTGTTTTAGTATTTTCCTTACAATCAAGACTTTTTTCATGTCTAGGAGCAATTTCTCAAGTCACAGCCTTAAACCAAAAAAAAAAAAAAATACAAAAAACCTTCAGTTGAGCTAATAGAGATCAACTATCAGTTTTACTCTGGCATAAAAATTCAAATTTTCAGCAAAATAGAAAACTCTAAGCAGTAAAAATATTAATTAAAATATAATAGTGATGAAAATATTTTGATATTCTTAAATTTATCCATAACTAAACCATTTATAGATGGCTCTTAATCTCTAGGTGGATTGAGAAATATTTGACTCGTATAATATAGAAACAGATCTGTTCAGAGGTTAAGTGTTAATCTTTATGATTCAAACCAATTTGATGTTAGAAGATTTCTACCTAGTCCCTCTATAGTCCATTCTAATTATTTCAGTAGCTGTTGATCCTTACACCCTAGGTTGTTAGGGAAGCCCCAGTTCCGTGTGTTCTTTGTTCAGTGCCACAATAATGCAGTGTAGCAGCCACGACATTTCACTGAAAGATGAGATAAAGGGAAGGCAGGATGAGGTAGGTCTGAGGGACTTGGGTGGGCTTGAGCCCATATCTGGGTAGACAGGTGCTGGCTGATCTAGACTGGATCCATCTACTCCTACGTAGGCAATGCACTTCAGCTCCATTTTTCCCCCAGTACTCTAACAAACTGTACTAGATGAATATCCCAGGTTTTGCTGGGCTTCTGCTATCCAAACTAAGAGTCTCTGGGAGACAAAAGGGATGCACAAAAAGTAGGGGAGACAAAGTGCTGAGACCGCCATGGCAGTCTATCATAAACAGACATCTGTGGCTTTCTTGTTTGTTTTCTATAGGACGAAGTCATTATTGGATTCTTTCTCAACTCTCCATTCCAAATGTAAGCATCTTGATTCAACTCACTAGCCTTGCAATTTAAGAAAGAGCTGAAGTTAGAATTTTATCTCAGAGGTGAACCAGATGAGTGAGGAGTGGCAGGAATTTAATGGGCGGCATTCAAATCGAGGCCAAATAAATCTAAGTAATTCACCTTGTGATTTATATGGCTGGGCTGATTTTCAAGCCCTGGCCACATGAACTCTTAGGTAATTTTCAAGTCTGAATTTTCTAGGTCTATCAAATACTAATTATTTGACTTCCAGCATGATAAAACTATAAATGGAATTAGATTTCCCAGATTTTATGGTGTAGATGGCAGCCTCAGTTTCTGGAGTGAACTGTGTCCTCTGGCATACTGAAAGATTGCAAAAAGCCTTCTTTAACCTGAGCAGAGAATATTCCAAGCGCTCATTTGATGACTATAGGGAAAGGGATGTCAGTGGAGGCTAGGCAGTGTAAAAATAATGCTTTCAACCAACTAGCAGAGCCAAGTCCCAGAAGACACTGATTGAGCACAATCCTTCCCTGGCTTCTTCTCGTTCTTTTTCTAGTTAGGGCTGTATTTGTCTAACATGTGATGTTGGAGCAGTCATAGTTGCTTCTACTTGCAACCCTCATTTGGCCCTACAACCTTGTTGATTCTGTAAGATGAGATACAGTTTCACTGAGTAACACGGATAATGTAGCTATTGCTTATCTTACATCACCAAGTGAAATATAAGATTTGTTTTTTATTTTTCACTTGTACTTGGTGGTGGTACTTTATTTTATTTCCAGTAAATTACATAATTAGCCAACTGCATTGGAAACCTGCCTCTTCTCCATCCAGTTCCTCACCTTCTCACAAACTGTGCCCAAATGTTTACAGTGAATTCTTCTTTCTATTTTCTCTTTTAAATTTGATAGTGCATGCCATCTCTGAGGACTCCAGATTTGTCTTCAGTCAGTTCACTTAGCTTTGCCCATAAGGAGTTCCAGATGCCTAAGGCATTTAATACCGTGAGTAACATCATCTGTACCACTGTGTTTGGTCCATGCCAAGTCCAAGGTCAAGAGGGAAACTGCAGCTCATTTGAGATGGCAATGAGTCAAAGAGCTGCATGTTCTTAAGAACAAAGTTAAACTTTGAGCAGTTAAATAGATGTAAACACCTTATAAGAGCTTTTTTTATTTTTTGAAAAGCTAAATTAACCTAACAAATTGATTAATCTATAGTCAATTCTATATATCGATTGATACATTAAGAATATGAATATTCATTAAATCCTGGTTGAATAATGTACTTGAGTGAGATAGGTAGATGACAGTAGGTAGATAGATAGATATAGATAGATAAATGATAAAAATATGTACTTATAAAGAATGATGGTATTTTTCAAAAGCTAATACATTTTGAATTAAATATTTGAGTTAGACAAAATTATCAGATGAGCAAGAGATAAAAATCATCACTACATTATGCGGAGTGCCTAAAAACGATAAGATTATTGTATTTTTCCAAAAAGATGTGCTGCCAGAATGATGTCAACATAAACACAGAAAAATTAAGATAAATAGCTTCAAGGAGTCTTATTCCATAGGAATGGGGAAGATTATTTGAAACCCCTTTTTATGGCAATCATGCTAGGGAAAGTAAGCTACATTCTTTGAATTTGAAAACACAGATTTTCCCCCATGAAAATATTGATACTTACATAAATTTAGAATTTAGTTGGCAAGCAGTTTCTGCATTGTATAAATACCAAAATAAAAAATTTCAATGATAAGATTTGGCTTCTTAAATGCACACTTATTGTCTTTTTAATGGCATTTTATCTTCATCATCCAATTAAAGCTCATTAGTTTCATTTAATATTTTGAAGCCTGTAGCTCCAGTGAACTCTGAAGCAAGAACTAGGTGCCTTTCTTCATCTAATGTTGTATGTGGTGAGCCTTGTTTTTCTTAAAAACATTTTAGCTTTTGTTTGAAAGAAAGATATACAAGTTCAGAGTAGGTCTGAGTCTGCATGCCATTCATATAAGGTGGTCTTTTCATTCTGTGAGAGGAGATTGCTCATGAGGACATATGTTTAAGAGGTTTGAGGTTGTCTTCCTCTTACTTTTTTGGGTCAATGCCTAGTCTAAGCATATTACCAGGACTTCAAATATTCCAGGCTAGATATCTTAGGAGTGCATTGTTCCAAGATATGATCTCCTTTCAGGACAGGCGTGCATAAAGGGTAATGACTGAATGTTTAGGACCAATTTATGGTTTAAGCCATAAACCAGTTTGTTGGAATAAAAGATGGTTGAGAAATGTGCTTGGTTTAAAACCTTTACTTATTATGTTGGGAATTTGTAACTCTTAATATGCTTCCCCTCCCCCTGTGTATGTAAGAATTTCTTATTTGGTTTATTCAATAGCCCTTTTAAAGTTTTATTTCCTCTCAACTTTAATTCATTCATCCAATATTTATCACACTCTCACTATGTTTCAGGCAAATTACTAGGTACAAATAGAGCTAGAATTCCCAAAGAGAAAGAGTCGGCCTCTAGAAATAAACCAGTTAAGATCTTATCATTGTGTTTACACTGATTGTAGTTGGAGGTATTTTAAGAAGAGGATTTCTCCCAAGTTTTTGAATAGTAAACTTGATAGGCATTTGTTTTTATATGTGTTGTTTTTTTATCCTGCCTCATTTTCTACACTGTCTACATTAACTAGGAAATTATTTTATTTTCCTAATTTTATTATAAGCAGTATTCTACTTTTTTCATTCCAGTGTTCACACACAGCAGATACTTCAATGTTACATAGTTTGCTTTTAATTTACATACATGATTTTAAAATGTAAGTTTATTTTCTTAATCTGTAGTTGTTCAAGAAGAAATAAGGAAACAATAGTATACTGAAGTAAATCTTGTGCCGTAAAGCCAAGGTCAATTCAAGCAGTTGTGCCTTTGCAGTGTAGAGCAGATAACTCAGGTTGGAACCTAGACTGAGCTAAGGAAAGTCTTTCAGTTACCCTCACCACACATATTACACATACATACTACCCACACAATACACACTACCCCTACACACATGCACGCTACACACACATACATATATATACACTACCTCTTTGGTACTACTAATTGTCTTTAAACTGTAGTAAGAAAGCTTAATGTGAATCTTTCCCTTGGTATCTTTAACCATATAAAATAGTTCTCTTGAGTGCTGAGAACAGCCTGGTATTGGCATAAAAACAGACAGGAGGACCAATGGAACCGAATTGAAGACCTGGATATCAACCCACACACCTATGAACACCTGATTTTTGAAAAAGAAGCAAAAAATATAAAATGGAAAAATATATTCAACAAATGGTACTGGCATAACTGGATATCAACATGTAGAAGAATGAAAATAGATCCATATCTGTTTCTATTGCCATGCACAAAACTCAAGTCAAAATGGATCAAAGACCTCAACATAAAACCAACCACACTGAACCTTATAGAAGCGAAAGTGGGAAGTACACTTGAACATACTGGCACAGGAGACCACCTCCTATATATAACCACAGTAGCACAGACACTGAGATAAACAATTAATAAATGAGATCTCCTGAAACTGAGAAGCTTCTGTAAAGAAAAGGACACAGTCAGC
Organism: Dicrostonyx torquatus; assembly: GCA_028555095.1. Lineage (NCBI taxonomy): Eukaryota > Metazoa > Chordata > Mammalia > Rodentia > Cricetidae > Dicrostonyx > Dicrostonyx torquatus. The sequence goes on along the minus strand of JAQHUG010000238.1, from coordinate 427,652 downwards.
AAGACAAAATGGCAGCTACAGTATGGGAAAAGATTTTCACCAACTCCACATGGGACAGAGGGCTGATCTCCAAAATATACAAAGAAACTGGTCATCAAAATAATAAACACTCCAATAAAAAATGGAGTACACACCTAAACAAAGAACTCTCAACAGAGGAATCTAAAATGACTGAAAGACACATAAGGAAATATTCAACATCCTTAGTCATCAGAGAAACACAAATTAAAACAACTCTGAGATTCCATCTTATGCCTGTAAGAATGGCCAAGATCAAAAACACTGATGACAACTTATGCTGGAGAGGGTGTGGAGTAAAGGGAACACTCCTGCATTGCTGGTGGGAGTGCAAACTGGGACAGTCC
>JAQHUG010000238.1:398835-425103 GCA_028555095.1 Dicrostonyx torquatus | reverse complement strand
TAGGCCGACATGTGGAGGGGTGCATGTGTGCGTGTGTATTTGTGTATGTGTAGGCCGACATGTGGAGGGGTGCATGTGTGCGTGTGTATTTGTGTATGTGTAGGCTGACATGTGGAGGGGTGCATATGTGCGTGTGTATTTGTGTATGTGTAGGCCGACATGTAGAGGGGTGCATATGTGCATGTGTATTTGTGTATGTGTAGGCTGACATGTGGAGGGGTGCATATGTGTGTGTGTATTTGTGTATGTGTAGGCCGACATGTGGAGGGGTGCATGTGTACTTGAAGGCTCAAAATCAAAGCTGGGAGTCTTCCTCAGTCAATCTCCACCTCAGGTGTCTGAATCGAGCCCAGAGTTCACTAACCTGACTAGTCTAGCTGGTCAGCTTGCTCTGGGAATCCCCTATTTCTGCCTTTTAAGTGCTGGAATTCCCAGCAGGCCACCCATTCCCAATGACATTTATGTGGGTTCTTGGGATCCAAATGCCAAAAAACAAAAACAAACAAACAAAAAAAACAAAAAAAACCTTGTGACAACTAGTGATGCCAAGCATCTTTTCATATCTTTTGGACATCTTATGTCTTCTTTGGGAAAATGTCTATTTTAAAACTGCCCATTTTAACTGGTTTGTTTGTTTGTTTTCTGCTAAGCTAAAGGACTTCTTACACATTTTGGGTATTGATCACTCACCACTCTGTGGTTTACAAGCGCTGCCTCCTGTTCTGTTGGCTGTCCTTCCCCACCTTCGTCGTCTTCTGTAGACTATTGGTAGTCCCACTTGTCTGTTCTTTGCTCTTTTTGTCTATATTTTTGGTGTCACATCCAAGAAATCATTCCTAAAATCAATTTTATATAGTTTTTCCTCTGTATTATCTTTGCTGGGGCATATAATTCCAGGTCTCATGCGAAGTCTTTAATACATTTTTTTGGGATTTATTATCACATATGGTGAAAAATGTTCCTGCTTTTATTCTTTAGTGTGAGTATGCGAATATCCAACCTCTCTAAAACCATTCGTTGAAGAGATTACCCTTTTCTCACTGTATATTCTTGGCACTCCTGTCAAGGACCAATCAGCCATAGATATATGTTTAGTTCCTGATGACTCATATGTTCTGTGGGACTGATCTATAAGGCTTTATACTAGTTTCATACTGTTTTGATTACTGTAATTGTATAAAATATTTTGAAACCAAAAGTATAATACCTTCATCTTTGTGATATCTCAAGATTGTTTTCACCAATCAGCATATTTTCTGTTCCAAATGGACTTCAGACTTGTTTTATCATCATAGTCATCATCATCACCACCAATCATTATATATGTAAAATGCAGAAACTGTGAGAGGAGCTGCATTGGATCAGTATATGGCTCCCTCATTTTAGCGGTATCAGGACTCCCTCCTTGTGAATGCTCTTGATCTTCTTTGTTTCATCTTTACTTTACTTCATCGATGTTTCACACTTAAAATCCCTCATCTACTTAATCTGTATATTACTTTTTGATTCTGCTGGAAATATGACCCTTGACCTTTCTACATAGGTCATTACCCGTGTATAGGATTACAACTGACTCCATATTTGTTATTTCTTGGAATTTTACTGAACATTTAAATTAGTTGTAAAAGATTTTTGTGACATATTTTTATAGTATTCAGTATAAAAGATCTTGTCATCAACAGAGGCTCTTCTTCCACTCTGATTTGGGTGCCTTTTGTTTTTTTTCTGGCCCTGTTGGTTCAGACTTCTGGACCATTTATATGGAAGTAGATGAGTAAGGCTGTTTCCTTATTTCTGATCCTAGAGGGAAAGCCAGAGATGATTGAAGCTTCTGGCAAGTGGAAAGCTTGTTCTTGAGGAAATTTCCTCTTCTTCCTCACTTTTGGGGGGTTTAATCATGAAAGACACTAGATTTTGCTGGACGGTTTTCCTGCATCTGTTGATATGACATGTTGTATTCCTTCTTTTGCTATGGGGAGGCTCTTAGTCCTAGTTGTGCTTTAAAATCACAGAGAAATCTTGGAAAATACAAATATTTGGGCCTCTAAGGAGATCAATTCAAATTTTTTTTAAAAAAATCTGTGTAGGTAGACCCTGCCATTAGGATTGTTTAAGCTCTTTAAGTGATATTTGATGTGTATCTGGGTTAGAACTACATATCAAATTAAGAAAAAAAATGAAGCTTTGCCTTTAAATTTGGGTAATGAAGAAAAGAAGGAATTCTCTTCCTTCTTGTGCTACAATTCTTCACTCCATTTCCCAGAAAATGACCCTGTCTGCGATACGGAGGAGAGGCATGGATGCTAGCATATCACGATATCATGATATGAGGGTGGTAAGGGTCTTGTGATCTCTGTGGGCCTCATGGATGACTCTTCTGGGTAGATGCACAATCAAGGTCAACTATGCCCAAGTGGTAAATATACCAAGTGGTTTTGGAGATAATCTTTCAGTACATATATTGAGCTTATTAAAATGGTCCTTTTAAGCCTCTAGGTCATTAGTCATGGTACTGCATATTTATAACCTCAGTACTTGAGAGGAGAATCAGGAATTCAAGAAAATACTTGACTACATAGCTAGTTCAAGGGTAGCCTAGATTACAAGACTCCCTGCCTTAAAACAGAACAACAGAAAAGCTTCTGATGCTATTGGTGGTTGACTGGATCAGTGTCTCAGGGGATTGTATGGTTTATACAAATTTTCTAAGACAGTTCCCTCTAAAAATATCATTTAACTTCTTATAGAAGGTGTGAGTTTTTAGCTCTTCCCTTAAAATCACCATCCATCCTACTGGGTCTTCACTTGGCTGTATAGCTAAGAAAGGAAAGCACTTTCTGGTTCTATTTAAATGGACTCTCAAAAATACAGTTGCCTGCATAAGACCAACAGAAGGCCATACCACTCCACATCCCCCCTGGATAGAGGGGGATGTCCTCAAGATCCCACCCCTATTTGAAGAGCTACAAGAAATGGAAGGAAAAACCCATTTTCTTCAGAGACAAGCTCCCCAATCTGTTGCGCATGCCCAAGTAGTCATCCCTATCCCCACACATACACAAGCAATACAAATTGGACACAGTAGGACATGTATTATATACCATAATGATAATTACAGGGGACTCATACATGAATTTGAGAAAGTGTGGGGGACATTGGAAAAGTTTGAAGGGACAGGCAGTAGATATGATTAAAAAAATACATTGTATTCATGTATAAAATCCTCAAGATAAATAGTTTAAAGAAGATAAAGAGTTATGAAACTGATTTGCTTAGTTTTAGTCACTGAAATAAATGAAAGATAAGCAGCTAGGCAGATAAAGAATGGATACATATATGGGAGGGCTTAGCTATTAAGAGAAAAATAGGAATATCGGAATATTGTACACTGGTGGGGAATATTTTTTCTAAGGGCAGGAAAGATAAGGTAGAACACTAGGTGAGAGCAGATCACGCATGATCATCACACCGCTTGCTCTCTCAGAGAGCTAACAGAGCCAGGCTCCACTTTGGGCCTGGGATTGGATTCCCAATCTGGGTAAAGCCAGAAAAAGGTTAGAGGATTAGAACTCCCAAGTGGAAGTTCCATTACTTCTGAGACAGTTGTCATCCTGCTTTGCAAATGATCTCTTTTCTTTGTCATAAAACAATTGACTTCAAATCTTGGCTCCAGTCTGTCCTCTCCATGTGACACTAGACAGGGTTCAGTGTGCTCACTGAAGATAAGCACTCCTTGCCTGGAGCAATATAGGAATTCAGTAAATATGTGTTGAAGGAATGTTGAAGGTGACGTTCATCTTTAAGAATCAAAATCTGTGACCCTGAAAAAGAGACACATTCATTCCAGATGTATTGTTACAGCCTGCTTTGCTGCTGGGTAGATAAAGGGACACAAACCCAAAGTTGTTCGTAATCTATCAGCTAGGGCCTGGCATTTGCTGGGGAAGTGCTCTAGAAGTGAGCCACATTGACCAGCCCAGTAGATATGACTGAAGGAAAACTATTGTAAATTGTCCAGGACCCCAATTTGTTAGACGTCTGTGGGATATGGAAAGCCTGAAGAACTATTTCTCTGGCCAAGATATTTCATAAATTCTCAGCTCAAGTGTTCTAGCTGGTGAGACTATTAGAGAGAGAACTGGCTTTTTATAAGAAACATTTTCCTCATGGGGAAGATGGAGACTTTGGATGTGTTGCTAAAACATATTTGTTTTTATTTTTATTCTCTTTTGGCTATTCAGCAAATATAAGAACATTTGTAAACCTTAGGGCATGTGTGAATGTCCATCCTCCAGGTGGGTGGCGGGCCAAAGGCAGCACTCTACCCCATCCCGGCCTCCCCAGTCCCCATCTCTCAAAGACTGCAGAAGCAGTGGGTAAGGAAGGCATCGTGGTGTCAGTAACATAAAGAGAGCCACCGAGCAGAGGGAAAAGTGATACCCTTGGGTAGCTACTTAGTTTCATTTTTAACTTTCATCTCTAGCTGTTGTAGAAATAGAAAGATTTTAATTAAGAATTGCTGTTCAAAAATGAGGACAAATGCAACGTTGCAAGTTCTGCCTGGCTTGAAATTATCTTTATGATGTTTCCTTCACCTATTCCTCGCCTCTTCCTTTAGCCATTAGTTCTACCTTTCCTTCCTTCCTCTCTCCATCCCTCCCTTTCTTCCTTCTTCCTCTTCCTCTCCATCCCTGATCTCATGAAATGCTTACAGAATGCCAACAGTACAATAAGCGTCTTGCTAATACTGTGGCTCATAAAACAGGCACGTAGATCACCAAGAGATGAAATGAGATTTTCTAAAAATGAGCAACTGCCTGGGCAGCTGCAGAGCCATGTGTCTAGTGCTTTGAAATTATGGTCACTAGGCCTCTTGTCCTGAAGTAAAGTCCAGGACACCTACAGTACCCTGCTATAGTGATTAATTAGAATCATCAGTGATACTTAAAGCCAGCTCCAGCAATAGCCCTCAACACTGGGCTGTGTCTACAAAGTGATGTGGACCACGTTCACAGAGTCTGGCCATGTTAGTTCCTTGCATGACACCATCCTCTCTAGATGATTGGTACTGTGGTCTATGATTTTATTTTGCCTTCCCACCTTTTTATAACAGACACTCATCAATGTTGGGCATGTTTACTGAACTACATAGAAGGGTCATTGAATTTGGGGATACAGGAGTAGGAGGAGAGGGCTCGTTCTCCAGTTCTCTCTGTAGTCACATTCATGGGACCCTTTGTATAATACTCCACCTAAGGTGTCTCTACAAAGTTTTTTTTTCCTTGCTGCTCATTTCTCATTTCTTCTGTAGATCAAATCCAGGCAGTGCCCACTCATTTCCTTTGCATTCCACTGTTGGAGTGTGCTATTCTGATTAACGTCAGTTTGTTTCATCTAATAAATAACTTTACTGAGAGTGAAGGGACTTTATAATTTTTGTATCTTCCTCAGTGTCTTCCTTCTTGCTGGCTTATACTCAATGTTCAGTGAAGGTACTAAATGACCTTAAACCAGAAGTGTTAACCAAAAGCTTCTTAACCAGGAAGCACTGTCCAGAGGCTCATTTTTGCTGCAGGAGTGTTGACTGCATGTGGTTCCCTTAGATGGTCTCAGCAGTGTGTGCTAAACAGTATCTGACATCACCCAGGAAGACACAACCCTTATGGTTTACAATATGGCCGCCCCTGCTGTTCCCTTTCTCTTCCCTTTGATCACACATGTGCACCTCTTGCTTTTATTCCCCTGCCCTGTGTTTGTGAACACTTGCTGGTTTGTTGCAGCACATCTTTCCTTGAAGAACAGGACATATATGTAAAATCAAACTTGTTTTGGGAAACAACTTGGTAGGGACTTTTTTTTCTAACTGTGGTTTAGAATGTACCAAACACTCATAATAGCAAATAAAACCATCTGAAACTCACAAAACACACTCCAAACTTCAGCAGAGAAGATCCTTGCTTGTCTCTAACCTTAGATTTAGCAGCGCTACAGCCCCCTAACTGTGCCTCAGGAATCTGTCAAAAGTCCAGAAACCTTTCTTAATTGTCTGGGCTTGAAAGGGGAATCTCACAGCCACAGGGAGGGCCAACTTACAGTGCTTTCCCTCAACCTATTTCATTTCCATCTATATCTAATTTAGCCTTCACATTAGTTTTTAATCTCTCTCCATCCCTCCCTCTCGTCCTCCCCCTCCCTCTCTATATACAAAAGTCAGGGTCTCCAAGTTGGCAGTGCAGTCGATATGTGCTTATAACGGGAAGTTGTCATAGAGCAGAAGTGTTGAAATAGAAAACTGAGGTTACAAAAATATGTAACAAATTCTTGTAACTCTGTTTCCTAATTTATGTTCCCACCAGCCCCTCCATCAGTATAAAATTTCTTTGAAAAGGAAGCTTTAAAGTGGAGTCGACTTTTGACTGCTTGGGCCACTTTGGAGCCTTATGGTAGGTTGGATGTCTTGGTGTGAGCCCGGGCTCTCTGTCCCCAGCCACTCCCTGAAAGATGACATCAGGCAGCCTGCCTCCTTGCATTGTTACAACAGAAAGCATTTTCAAAAGTTACATTTTTAAGCGGTCCTAATAGTTTGGCTTGTATAGATATCAGGATAAAAGTGTCCTCAGTGCTAAGCTGTTTGGAAAACTGATGTATCATTTATGAAAGAGGCAGCAGAAAGCAGACAGACGTTCTCTCCAAGTGCTCACAGGATAAATGTGAGCAGTTCGTGTGCTCTTGAAAGTCCCAGAGCGTCAGGATTTCCATCTTCTCTTGGGACTTGTTTTGGTATGTGTATATGCGCACGTGTTTGCATGTGGTGTGTATATGTGTTTGTATACATCTGTGTAGAGGTGTTTGTGTGTGTGCAGGTCAAAAGCCAGTATTGGTTTGTCTTCCTCTTTTGCGCAAACCTAATTTTTAAGCTCGAGTCTCTCGCTGCCACTGGACCTGCTGTTTACTGGTTTGTCTAGACTGACTGGCCAGCAAACCTCCAGGACCCATTAGTCTCCATGCTCTCGGTGTTTTACAGGGTCCCACTGCTACCTCCAACTAGCATGTGGGGACTGCCCATCCAAGGTCATTTCCTCATGCTTGTACAGCAAGCACTTGAACCGCTGGACTATCTGCTTAACCTGACATTTTAAAGTGATTTTTTTTCTAGTGATTGTGTGCATTAGGGGTGCATTATTTGCTGAATTTAAGTGGCATTGAATGAAGTTTGCCTTCAAATGGGGGAGGGGCAACCATAAGTGCATCCACTTTAAACCTAGATCAAGACAATGAGCCACCAGAACTTGTGGATGTGTCCTGTCTCTTCAAGAGCGGAGTGGCTTGGTATCACATGTTATCTCCTGAAAGGACCTGTTCTGGTGTAGTCCACATGCACTGGGTTCCCGCAGGTGATCTCAGAGCAGCTGACTTGAGGGAGGGCGTAGCTCTGCTGCAGCCCTAGAGCTGACTAAGCTGCCTGAACAGAGAGAGCCCCAGGTGTGAGTGAGCCCATGTTGGGGGTCACAGTCTTCCCATCTTTGTCATCTCAGGTTGCTAAACTATGATCATTGAAACTAAGACAATGAAACCAGGAACTGGAGGAGTCTGAAGGTTTCTTGCATGTTAGAGAAAAAGTTGCCCAGAGTCCACACTAGTATTATAATAGGAGAATTAAAGACTTATAACTCATTTTATAAAATAGATTGGGATTGGGGTATTTTCCATTCTTTGAGAGGAGAGCTTGAGTTAAGTGGCTAGCTAAGAGTGCAGTGCTGAGATAAACAAGTATGGGACTTCCTGGTTGGTCACTTTGGGGTTGTGATGTATTTAGTGTTTGTTTGGATTTCATACCTGGGCCCATTTCTGAGCTGACCTGGTACAATACTTACTGCAGCCCAGTCTTCTTAGGTGTTTCCATGTGCACTGGGTGAGTATGCTGCTGTGGATCCTGCTCTACTGAAGCACTAATGTCTCTCGGAAACTGTTCAGATTGGAGTTTCTGTTGGGTTTCATCCTGCAGGTGAAGTCTAAGTCACCTAAATATGAAGGGACCCACACAGTTGTTTTAGATTAACAAACTTCAAAAAAAGAAAGGAAGAAGGGAGGGATTGAGGAAGGAAAGAAGGAAGAAAGGAGGAAGGAAGAAAGAAGGAAAGACTACTTAATTCTAGGGGGAAGCTTTGTGCCTATGCCTAGGATGAAGAAATTCATACTGGACAGTATTTAAGTCTTGTAGTGGAAGAGTAACTTTAAGACTTAGGGGAAAAATCGATATTTATCTATAATACATTTAATTTTTTAAAAATGAGCATCTCTGCACCGAAGTGCTCCACATTGCTTGTTATTGATAAATGTGTTTCTTTTGGAGATGGTCCAGTGTGTGTGTGTGTGTGTGTGTGTGTGTGTGTAGGTTTGCATTATGGGAAATAGATTTACCAGCATTGAGAAGCGGCTGATAAGTGCATATGGTATCAATAAGATGAAGCTCACCCTCAGGCCACCTCCCTTTCTACCTTCCCAGAGTCATACCAAGTGTTAGTGTCTTACACGTCCTACTCACATCTTGCTCCTTCTCTTGTGTTTTCCTTTGGAGCTAGTCAAGCCCATGGTTCCAAATCTCTTCTCTGTGTGTGTAGCTTTAAGCCGGCTCAACATCCTCAAGTTCACTTTCCTCGTTTGTTAAGTGAAAATAATAAAACTTTGGAATTGTTGAAAAGTTAAAGATAATAAGCAAACACTGGTCCAGAGTGTTTCTACTATAATTTATTATCCACATTTTGATAATGTCTTCCAATGATGAGTACCTCGTAAAGTAGGGAGATACGCTCAGTAGTAGAACTCTTGCCTAGCGAGGGTAATCTTTAATTAGAAGTAATGAACAAACACTTTGCCAAACTTGAATACTTTTTTCAAGTCAAATGGACAATCAACGAAATCAAAATATAGCATTGTAAAAGGAGTTGCTTGGGAGCATAAGTAGTTTATAAATAAATACTAAATGCTAGCTAATGACAGGATATTCTTGAAAAAGTATTTTTAAAATTTCCTCTATTTTTGCTTTTACTATGTCTTAATCAGAAATATTTCAGCGAATTATTTATACTATATGAGATTTCCCGATTCCAAGGATTATTCTGATAAATTCTGCATATCTAATTATGGTTTGAAATCTCTGGAAGAAGGCTAATTTCAATTATTGAAGCAGACACATTCAAGTTGCATTCTTTGTCTTGTTCTGTGGTGAGGCACTGTCAGAGCATCTTGGCCTACATGGTGTCAGAAGAGGGAGGGATTCTCCTCATGTGAGCTGAACGGTCAGTATTTTCATCCATTGAGACAACAGCAGCAGCCTGGCCACTGACCAACTTCAAGTTCATTGGCTCTAGAGCATTGCTGGTCTCATTGACCTCATGCATCTCTGTTGGTTCCCCATTTTCCGACAATTTGGATGCCTTCCTTTTCTCGTTCTAATGTTCGTGTTTATTAAAGCAGTTTAATTGGGTTGACCTCACGTCTTTATGCTTTAAACAGCCTGTAATGGTGTAATTGTGTTTCCAGATGCTATTTTGATTTTGTTGACATTTTAAAGACCTTTTTAAACATAAAAATCACTATTTTTATGTTTAATTATATGAACAAGTCATATTCATTATTTTGTATTTTGCAAAGTCATTTTATTCCCAAAGTGTAACAGTAGCTCCAAGATGCTGCTAAAGTGGGAGCATCAAGCAAGGTGGGATTAATTATAAATCCTGAAGCCTGGTGGCCCTGTTTCGGAGTCACTCCAACACTTAGTGATGTATCATTTAAATAGAATACTTTTGTTTATTCTTTGAGACTTTCAGTCATGTATACAATTTATACTTTTTATATATGCTATCACTCCCTGCCTCCAGTCCTTCCCAACCACCTGCCTCCACATCCTCTTCTCAACCTAATGCCCCCCTTTTACAGCCCACTGAGTTTGGTGTCGCCCGTTTGCTGCCAGTATGTGCATGAGTGTAGGGCCATATACTGGAGCTTGGTTAATCTATTATAGGGAACACCCATGAAGAAAACCGCTTCACCCTCCCTCAGCAGCTAATCCCTCTTCCTCCGCGGATGGGGCCTATTGGTCATCTCTCTCTCTTGTCCACGCTAAATATTCACTGTATCTTCTTCAGGTCTCATAACTTTAAAGCAAAATAAATGCTTAATTTCAGCTTTTATGCAGAAATCAGTTTCTACATCCAACTTCTTTAGATTGTTCGATTTAGTGTTTAATGGTATTAACTTAAAGAATCTATGTAGAAGAAAAAAACTTACTATTGTTACTAGGAATAAATTGTAAGAGAATCTTGGTCCAAACTTTGAGCCATTCATGGGTAATAATAAAAATTACTTTTTTTTTTCTTTTTGTGGCCTAGGAGCTGTGAGGGAAGAAATATTCGATACAGGACATGCAGTAATGTGGTAAGTCAGCTTCTTTGGTTGTGAGATTGTAATACTTAGGCCCTGGGATATGTTAAGAAGTTTTATGGGTCCTGAGTGGAAAGACAATCAATTAGTAGCTCACCAACAGTTATTTATTGCATAGTGTACGAGTTACCCAATCATTTTTTAACGTTCTTCCATATAAACTTTTAATCACTCAACCAGATTAAAACTAACTAGACTGTTTCAAAACAAACCACATTTTCTCCCTGCTCTGTCTTTGCACATACAGCTCTCATGAGAGATGAGGCAGAGGAATGATATAAAGGAAAACACTTGGAGTACCATGAAATAAATATTAGTTAATCAGATTCAGGTTTGCCGAATGCCTTCATCTGTCCAGCAAATATTTAACGCCAGCTACGTGTGAGGCGCTGTGCTAGCACAGGGATCAAGAGCACGTGGTTAACTGTCCTCAACATCTGCAACAGAGCGCGGGGTGGAGAGAGGGAGATGGATGGACACAAGCTCCCTCCTGGACAAAGTTATGTGACACATGCCAGTGGGGATAAAGTTGTTTGGGGATGACAACAGAGAATTCTGAAGGGTCTTAAGGAAAACGATGGCGTGAGATAGAGCTTGGGGCGCTGCGACTTCTCCTTGCTGTGTGTGAGGAGATGACAATTATGGCAACCATGTGAACGCTGTGGGCCTCTTTGGAGGCAGAAGTGTTTAAAGATGTACTTCGCAAACAAACCAGTATCTTTGGGGCCTACCAACATGCGGGAAAGAGTTAAAACATATTTTAAGATATCATGAGGAGCTTTGAATATTAAACTCCAAGTTCGTGGGTTCAGTGGGTACTAGGAGGGTTCTGAAGTGAGGGCGTGGTGCAGTCTCACGTTCAGAAAAGAAGTTCTGCGGTAAGAGCTGCGTTGCTCTGGATCAGGGTCTAATGGGAGAGAGAGTTTGTAAAGGCTTAGCCCTGGAGGAAATGCATCCTAGAGGGATAAAAATCTAAGGCCACTCCACATGAGCCGACAGGAATGGACAGACATGAGAAGCTACAGTGACGCTGGAATAAATGAAGCCAAGAGGTCAGCACACTGTTGAGAGCGCCACACTTCCTCCTGCTTTCATGTAGGAGTGCTTGCTTGATTGGCACTTCTGTGTTTAGACTCTGTTGACATTTCTCTTCCTCAGAGTGGCCCCACCATCTTTCCTGTGACTGTCCTACCACTTGGCTCCACTCTTCATAGTAGTAGTCTCATTCAACTTTTACTTATTTTTTGTTGTTGTTGATTCACTCATTTATTTACTTTTAAAACAGTGTTTCACTATGACACCCTGGCCGGCCTGGACGTTACTGCGTAGATCAGGCTAGCCTGAAACTCATGCAGATCCACCTGCCTCTGCCCCACAAGTGATGGGATTAAAAGCGTGGGCCACTACACTCTCAACGTTCTTTCCGGAACTCTTCTCTACCAAAATTCATCTTACTGAGCTACTTTCAGTGTGTGTCTCTGCACACTCCACAAAGGCAAGAACCCCATTCTTTACTTTTTTCACTCTGTTGTTCCTAGGAACTGAAACTGCTAATGGACACATATTAAGCTCACAATGGATATTTGCTGATTACAGAACTAAGTACTCAGAATGCTACATAAATAAATGACAAGAACCAGCATCATACATACTACAGTTTTGGGTACTGGAGAAATGCTCAGTGGTTGTTAAGAGTCCTTGTTGCTCTTCCAGAGGACCTGAGTTTAGTTTCCAGCATCATAACTATTTGCATTCATAACTATTTGCAAGTCTAATCCCAGGAGACACAATGCCTTCTGGCCTCTGCAGACAAAAGATACAAATGTGGCACACAGACATATATGCAGGCAAACATTTATACAGGTAAAATAATAAAATATTTTTTAAAAGAAATAAGACAGTTGGGGAAGTTGTTGGAGAGAAAATCAGTAAATTTGAGGAAGGAGCCCTAGAGAGATTGACTAGCAAGCTCCAACCCATTGATGATACAAGTAGGTGATCAGATTCTGACGTAGGGAAAAAGTCAAGGCTTAAGCTATAGATCTGCACAATAGAAAGCACAAAAGCCTGTTAGATAGAGCACACAATTATGAGGGAAGGAACTTAAGGCTTTCTTGGGTTGTCAGCAGCCAGATTGAAAAAAGATAAAGAAAAAAATAATATGGAACCAAACAAACCACTGTGAGAGAGGTAAGAAGAATATAGGAGAGAATCTAAAAGTTATTTAGGAGAAAAAAATATTGTCAAGAGTTTAAAGAATAAAGAAAAAGGAGATTAATAGGGGAGTAATTCCATAGTTTATTAAGAAAAAAGAAAAACAAGACAGAAGGAAAAGGTATACTAATGAGGCAATGGAGTTGATGGGCATATTATATATTTATATAAGTCTATTCTGTGCTGCTGTCACAGAATGCCACAGGCTGGATGGTTTGTAAGCATTACAGGTGCATTTGGAACCTGGTGCCAAAGACAGAAGTTCAGGAGCTGAGTCCCAGCATCGGGCAAGTACAGTTTGGTGAGTCAGGACATGTGGGTCAACTAATCCTTTTTGATGAGAACAAGATTTCTCTTAATATTGTAACAATGGCAATTAGATTTCAGTATGGCTTTAGAGGATATTCAAATACCAGCAGTATTTCTATGAAATGTACAAAAGAAATGCCTTATGTGAACTCAAAGAAGGCTGGCTGGCTTGCACCAAATGTGGGACTTCTGGGGGCTCTTGCCTACAGGTAAACACTATACAGCTAACGTATGTAAGGTTCTAGCTCCAATTTCCAGCACCACCCCCCCACACAAAATAACAAAGATAAATGGTAACATAAGGAGGTAAGGATGCCAGGGGACAACATACCACACCTCAGCTCTCTGAGGAGGGACCAAGCGACAAATTAATTTATCTTGACAAAGGAAAACTTTACGGACTTCATTCTGAGAAGATAGATGCAAATTGAAAGTGAGGAAGAGAATGCAAAGCCCTGGATTGGCCAGGGTGGAGATCAGCAATCACCACAGAACTGCTGGGCAACAGAGGGGTTGGTCTTACAGAGCTGGGGATTGCCAGGGCTTGAGACTTAGAAGAAACACTGAGAAACACTGAAACGCGGACACTGCGGGTGACTGAAACTGCAACATAGATCCCAGAGGAAAAGCAATAGAAAGTGCTCCGCAGAGCACACAGGAAGCCAGATCGGACCCTGCGGAGTGAGCCTAATTTTTCGATGGAAATCTTTGTGTAGCTAGATTCTTGTTTCTATTTAGGACAGAAGATGTTAGATGTCACAAGATACCGTTCACATCATGGTCACCTATACTTTACTCCTTGCATACAAACAGCATTCAATTGTTGGTTGGTTAAAAAAAAAGAGAGACATACTTTACAGTTTTAAATGGAATTGAAAGTGTCTGTTTAAGAAATTGTATGAAAAGGATTGGAAATCTATAAATGCTTCAGCCTTGTAAAAGACGGCTCGCAACCAAAATATCTCAAAGTGGCATGAAAATATGGCTTGACTTGAGGGAGATGTACACAAGCTTATTTGTTTTCTCTAGTCCCCTGCCCATGGCAGTACTAACTTAAATAACAAGGATTTGTTTGTTTTGTTTGTAAGAGACATGCTGCAATTTGATTCTGCTCATCTTCCTTCTTGCCTCTTGAGTATGTAGGCAAGCAGAAGTGGCCTGAGCTGGACTCTGTAGCTGAAATGTCAGCATCTTGAGCAGCAGACTGCCTGTCCTGTCCTTAAAGAACTTTCCATAACATCCTTACTCTCCTTTTGAACACTGTTGTGGGCTGATGCACCTGACGCTGACCTCAAATCATTTGCTACTTCCAATATTACATGAGCCCACTTTTTACAGCTTGGAGAACCAAACTGATACTGATGGTTTTCTGAGCACCTCGAGTCTTCAAATAATTGGGGGATTTTACTTCCTGGATTTTGGCCAAGACAGAAGCAACAGTGCCAATAGATAGATATGTAGATAGATAGATATAGGTGAATAGATAGATAATAGATAGATAGACAGACATACAGACAGATAGATGATAGATAGATATGGGTGAATAGATAGACAGACAGATAGAAGAGAGAGATAGATAGATAATAGATATAGATAGATAGATAGATAGATAGATAGATAGATAGATAGATGATAGATAGATGAGAGAGAGATCTAAAGGCTCTTTTCCATACTCACACTCCTATTTTCAAACTTAAGCTGTTTAGGATAGTTCAGCTGAATCTGGCAACTTGAGAGTTCCTCAGCTCAGTTTTCAAGGATACACCTTTTCCCTAGACTGTTTTCTGAGACACTTCTGAAATACTGTGACTTAAAAAATTCACTTCATTACTATTTTTGTAGAACCATTAAATATGACATTCCTTTAGAATCTAGTTCCCCAAAGCAAGATGAAGAGTAGAAAACAAATTGCAAATTTTATGAATTTCTGAGAAAAAAAATCAACTCAAAGACTTTAATAAATTCATTGTCAGAACCTAGAGAAATGGCTCTCAACAGTTAAGAGCACGTAACACTTCTTGCAGAGGACTGGAGTTTAGTTCCTAGTGCACATGCCAAGTGGCTCACAAACACCTATGACTCCAACTCCAGGTAGGCACCTTACATATGTAAGCATACACATACACAGATACACACATGCATATAGGTAAAAATAAAATAAATCTAAAAATATGTGATTGATAATTACTCTATACAAAGTGTATCAATACAAAAACATCAAAATCCCCACAGTGTTTCCCTAGTTCTTATAATCCTGGCCCTAATTGAGCCAGAAATCTTTTTATTCCTGTGGTTGGTTAAATGATAAATGTTCCTCATATGCTTAGATATTTAAACACTGGCCCCTGGTTGGTGATGCTATTTGGGGGATGTTATGGAACCCTTGAGAGGTGTACCTTTAGTGGGAGAAGCACTGGGAGCCAGCTTTGAGAGCGTATAACCTCATCTTATGTGGCTGTTTTTAACTCGGTGTTTACTGCTGAAGATGTGATCTCTGTTTCCTGTACATTCTGTGCCATGCATTCTGCTTGTGCCACGCCTCACTGTCAATGACAGACCCTTACTCCTCTGGAGCTGCGAGCCAAAGTAAATGTTTTCTTCTGTAAATTCCTTAGAGTCACCATGTTCTATTACAACAACAGAAACACAGCTAATGCTATTCCTCAGGACACTGCTCATCAATATTGCCTATTTGATAATTGTAATTGCGTTTTCATTTCTAAGAAAGCACCAAGATCTTCCCTTGAAGACAAGACTCAGAACACTTGAAAGAAACAACAGATGTAACTAGGAAACCATTCAAGTTAGATATTTAGGTCTCAAAGATGCCCTCCCTCTGAATGAGTCCAGGAGATCTTAGAACTTGTTCTTTATTTATACTGAACCTCAAATCTGAACACCTCAAGCTTAGCTTGGCATTTTAAATTGACTCCGCAGGTATTTAGAAAACTGCTTTATCATTCATAAACTTTATTCTCCACCTTTCTTAGTCTACACAGGAATTGGTATATAGGACATGGTGGCCAAAATTACCAACATAATGGACCAATATGCTTATGATAATTTTTAGTGTTCTTCAATTCTTTACTAATGTTACATTGCCTCACTGAAACATTTTAATTCCCTTAAAACAAAAAAAAATATTTATTGGTCAGAAGAATGTTTCACAGTCTTAGATATATTGATATGTAAGACCTAATTCTTTTTAAGTTTTTACTGTAATAAAGGACTACATTAGAAACATGCAAATTATTTAAAAGAAAAATGAGTCTATGGGTTTAGCTCATTGATGAGTGCTTGTCTAGTATCCATGAGGCATTGGGTTTTTGAAGTCTCCATAACTACAGAGAGAAAACAGCAGTTCAAGAGGAAGAGGAACGAGGAAGGGAAGAAAAACATATCAAGTTGTGATTGATAAATGTCATGCAGTAACTCAAAGAGTTGGTGGAGACTTCTGGTTTGGGTGATCAGAAAAGCCTACTTGAGGAACATCCTACATTGAATAGATAGTGAAAAGGCTCTGAGGTACACAAGACTGTGGTGTTTTTCAAAGCAAGAATAAAGCCACTGTGTCTAGGGTCTACTGAGTGAAGGCAAGAGCAATGGAGGCCAAGAAAAACTAAGGGTTCTTTTTAGTTGGAAGTAGCTAGATCCTGCAAGACACTACAAGGTATTTACATTTTTATACAAAGTGAAGTGTCTGGAAAAACTAAGCAGAGGGAAAAGAGAACTGAACTTGTGGGTTTATGATATAGGCTTCACTTCCGCTCACTATTGAGAATGGTGGAAAAGCAGAAGACTAAGAGACTGCAAGAGTTTAGCTGAATGTCTGTGGTTGATTGATCCAGCATGGCACTGGTAGGAAGGTTTGGAATATATTTTAGAGATGGAGTTTCTCTAAGCTGTTTAACCTCATTCTCTATTTAACACAATTCTCTTCTGTGATCTCCAGCACTGTTGCTGTGTAATATCTCACACAGACAGCATGTTTTTCAGGAGACAAAGTGTCAGTTCTTATGACTGGAGAGAACACAGTGACCTTGGAAAGTTTATAACATTCTTTGAGAATCTGCTTCTATATCCAAACAACATGAAGTTGAAGCAAATAACCTCATACACCTTTCAGTTCAAACTATTGAGTTCTTGGAAAGCACATATAACCTGTACTGGATTTGGATATGAATAGAGACTGATAAAGATATCAGTGGTAGCACAATAGTCAGTAATGCCACCGTGAAAATATTTCCAGCCAGCGGTAGAGTCAGCGTGCAGAGAGTCAACCTGTGTATTAGGACTGGACTTCTCATCTTGCCACAGTCAACCATCTATTTAACTAGCAGTTCTCATCTTTGAGACTGTGAAAGATCCTGGGAGGCACAACATCATTCATATAGTTATTAGTGGAGGGGTTCTCACTTGGTCTGTATCACCATTTTTCTCTTGATGCTTTTGTACAGAATGAAGTCACATAACACTTTCTGCTTTATATCCAGGGTCAAATATGAAAACCTTGGTGAGTGACAGCTCTGATACAGGCCTTCCTTGGTCTTGGTTTTGAAACCAACTTTTTGAGCTCACAACAGTGGCATACCCCTGTAATCTGGATAGGTGTGTTAAAGTCAGCTGTGGGAGTCAATAGGCCATTCTCTCTGAGGTACTCCAACATATGGAATATGCTTCTCATCTTGTTACAGTCCTTTTTATGGTCTTTGCTGAATGTAAGGTGTGCTGTTACTTGACAGGGTAGTGTGGTTGGTTGTTTGCTTGCTCTCACGTCTTTCCTTGTGTAATCGTGTCTGTCACCAGCATCTGTTGACTGCCCAGCTATTATTCTGCACTGGTGATCCTAGGAGCTGTTGCTATCAGGATACTAACAGGACATCTGTCCCTGAGGAAGTAAGAGTCTATTGTGAAAGGCAAAGTCACAAACACATATCTGAATAAAGAGTGGTAGGCACTGTCAGTGTGGAGAAAGGCAAAGGGAACTGAAAAGGTTCCATCCACACCTCATCTGATTGTTTCAGCACGTGCACACACATGTACACATGATACCCAGTGCTGTGACTAACACCATGCTTCTAAAACTGACTGTGGAAGCAGGAAACTCATAGAGCTGCCTTGGGAAATCTTAAACATGCAAAAAAAAAACCTACAGGAATTTCTGACACCCATTGAACAATATACAAAACACTCAAGCACTGTTCACTTCTCCATAGCATCTTTTCTATTAATGGAGCATGGGCTCTCAAAACAAGAGTGATGAGCAACCAATGGCAGATAAATAGTAACAGTGACACTACTTGTCTTCGTCAGGGCTACTATTGTTGAGATTAAACACCATGACCAGTGAAACTTGGAGAGGAAAAGGTTTGTTTGGCTCACACAGCCTGATCTGTTCATCATCAGAGGAACTCAGGATGGGAACTCCAGCTAAACAGGAATCTAGAGACAGGAACTGACGGAGAGACGATGAAGGAGTGTTGCTTACTAGCTTACATTTCTCGCACAGCCTGCTTTCTTGTAGGACCCAAACCACCAGCCCAGGAATGGCCACACCCATAATAGGCTGGGCCCTCCCATCACTAAGAAAATGTGCTATAGAATTGACTACAGCCTAATCTTGAGGTGGCATTTTCTCACCTGGTGTTCCTTCGTCTCAGATGACTCTAGCCTGTATCAAGTTGGCATAAAACTACCTAGCACACTGCATGATTCAAGTTTAGAGAAGCTGTATAGTTTTCAGCAAGTGCTTACATCCACTAGTAAGCAAAGGGGAGTTAGGAGGGAAGCAAAACACTTTTCTTGGAAGTTCCATGTATCGCTCTTTCAAATTGGTGCTGAGAGATTAGGACTCTAGTACTTAAGTTGCTTGGACTTCCCTACTCATAAGTGAAACTGGTATATCTTCTTTTGTCCTGTGTGTATCCTAAAAAGAGAAAAAATGCTAGGGTATCAGTAGTACTGTGAGAAAACTTTGCATGCATGATGAATGAGTGATATCCTTTGTACACTTTAATTTGAGTGGAGCCATGAAAGTTGAAAGGGAATAGGTTTCAAGCTGCACTGACAGAAATGGAGTAGGATTCATTAACAACACGGAGATCTGTCATGCTGCAGGCACTCCATCTAGGCACTGCATGTGCATGTGTGAAGGATGCAGTCCAGTCTCTCACAAAGCTGAGTCAGGTGGTGAGGACAGCGAGTTAACATCCAAGCAATAAAGAAGACAATTTTACCAAATAGAGGCTGTGAAGAAGTAAAACCGGGTGGTGTGGTGGAGAGGGACGTGAGAAGGCTGTTGTGCATGGGTGGTCAGGAAGTTCTCTCTGAGGTGACATTGGAGACTAGTTACTATGTGTGAAGGGCAAGGCCTGAAGGGGCCTAGATTGCTTCAGACCCTGGTGTGTGGTATTATGAGGTACAGCACAGGGCTTCTTGTGGGAAAAGAGGTGAGATATTTATCTGAGCTGAAGTCTGAACTCACTCTGCATGTTATTTAAGGGGGTATTCCTAGCTCCTCAATCAGAGTGATGGGCTTTCTTGAGCAGAGAGGCTGACAAGAAACTGGCTGCTCTAACCACCCACTCCGTTTCTCCTCTCCCAGGCTGCAAGCCAGCCTCTCTCAGGCAAAATATATAGAAGGCATGGAGGGATTTCTTAACCTCAAGTACAAAGTCTCTTAAGTGGGAAGGAAATTCTGAGGGAAAGAATGTTGGTTTCTTCCTAATAAATGCTCAAGATCTCCACCTACCAGAGGGCCTTCCAAGGTTACCCTCAGCATCCTGGCTGCGTCTCCCTGCGGCTGACTCACTCTCTCCAGCAGGGACCAAAGAAATGCGCTTCTCACAAGACCCATCCATTCTTCATGCCTTGTCCTGGGCAGCTGAAAATAGAAAAATTCCCTTGTGCTGATGTCATCTCTGAGATCACTGTAAGTCGGCTAGGACATGTCCTCCTCAGGTAAGATTAGGCAGTGATTCTCAACCTGTGGGTCACAACCCCTATAAGGGACGCCTCGATTTATATGACAATTCACAACCATAGCAAAATTACAGTGATGAAGTAGCAATGAAATAATTTCATGGCTGAGTTAACAACATGAATTGTATTAAAGGATCGTACTATTAGGTTGGTTGAGAACCACTGCTCCAGAGGAAATCTGGGACCAAGGTCTCCTTCCCTCCAGCTTCTACCTGCACTTTGTACTTGGGGAATCTCTGGAGTGCTTAGGTGTCTGGGTCAGAGAAGTAGGGGGGACTTAAAGATCTCTCCTTCACTGTTGTGCTCTAGGAACACTGAAGGCCGATAGCCATGCGGAATCGCTGCAAGAGCCGATCTGAGCTGGAGCATTGTCACTCCTAGCTATGTGTTTGATACCAATGTCCCATCTTTGCACAAAATACTCTTGTAAAGAGACATTTTTCCTTTTTGAGTTTTAGACATCTCATATGACCCAGGCTGGCCTCCACCTTTCTATGTAGTCAAAGAAGACTGAATTCTTGATCTTCCTGTTCCCATCTCCCAAGTGTTGAGTTTACAGGCAGAAGCCAGGATACCCAGGTTATGTAGTCTCCTTCATGCATGCTGGCCAGCACTCAGATAGCTGAACTACTTCTCCAGCCCCAAGGGAGACATTATTACTTTTTAAATATATTCATTTGTTTGTTCGTTTATTCTACATCTTGACCATAATTTCCCCTTCTTTCTCTCCTCCCAACCACTCCCCACTTCTCCCCCTTCTAGCCCCACTCCCAATCTGCGTGTCCTCTGTTTCTGTTTAGGAAAAAGCAGGTATCCTATGAGTATCCACAAAATATGGCATATCAGCCTTTAATCCCAGCACTCAGGAGGCAGAGGCAGGCAGATTTCTGTGAGGTCAAGGCCAACCTGGTCAACAAAGTGAGTTCCAGGAAGACAGAGCTGTTACATACAGAAACCCTAGAAAAAGACCAAAAAAAATGTGAAGGGAGACATTATTTTTAAAAGATGAATTAGTAGATTATTGTGAGCCTCTGAAAACCAGCCTTACTCTGGTGGCATGGGGAACTTGTCACTGATCAACAAGTGGCCAGATAGTCTGGAATAAAAGTACCAGACCTCATCTCTGGCTAAGGTGCAGATGTACAGAGCCCCTTTCCTTCTAATCCAATGCCTCCTTCTTAGGCTAGGGAGTTAGGCGTTTGTTTGGCAGCTATAGCTGTTGGCTGTTCTTGGCCAGAAAAAATATGGGGTTCGAATTGGTACAAGACTCTTAATAGTATCCAAGCGATCAATTAGTATCTACCATGTGAAGTCCAACTTACCACAAAACCAGGGTCAGTGTGAGACAGTGACTAACCTGGTTAAAGTGTGTTGGGTTTCTGTGTGCCTTTCCCCTATGGGGCATTGGGAAGAAATTGGTTTCTTGAGGGATAATATTTTCAACAGTGCTCTCTTTCCCCGGGTTTGGGCCCCTCACATTGATTATTATTACTGCTACGTTAGTGTTATTTATGATGGAGTCAGATAACAAAGGCAAACACTTTCACAAGAGAGAAATGATGGGTGACTTTTGTATTTTGGAGGAGAGAGCTCCTGTCCAGCCTGTGATAACATCAGGACTGGGTCAGCTTTGAGGATCTTGTGGGTACATTAACCTCTGTGTGTACACAGCATGCTGTATGACAACTGAAGGTTGATTGGGGTTCAAAACACATCGTTTCTTTTATACCAGTTAAACACCGAAGCATTTAGGATAACGGTTGAAAATATTCACAGCGATTACTCTGGGAAAACAACCGTTGCATTTTATGACTGTTTTATCATTTGTGGCATAAAGAAATAAACAATTTTTAATGGTTCACAGATTCCTTCCTGTGGCTCTAGGTCTCTGTGCTGTGCTCGTGGCTGGGCGACTAGCCAAGTGTACTGGGTGTCCCCCGTGCTCATGGGCTGCGCCTTCTGCTTTTCTTCTCCCCTCAGCCTTCTCCTGGCTGCTCCCACATTTCCTTTCTTTCCTAATGCCTTTTTGACATATCTTTATGGGACTCCTAATTCTCCACTTTTCCTTTCTCCTTCATGTGTTCTCAATTTTGTATCCCTTCCCTCAAACCTGACCTCTCCCGGGAGAGGTCTGGTGTAAACACTGCTCCGTTGAAAGAACTCAGACTTGGTACAAACTCTGTGTTTGGGGTAAAAGCTCTCTAACGTCTTGTAGCCTCGGTTTCCTAAGTCATAAGGCAAGAATAACAGCTCCACTAGCTTTGTAGTGCTCCTCTCCGGGTGAGCACAGCTACGCACACATGTGTGCGAGAGTGGTGCTCAGTAAATTTTGGTGGGGTGCTTTTTGACATTTGCTTGGCAAAGCTGAAGTAAATGGCAGTAAGACTCTCTAGGAGAGAGGGCGAGAACCAGAGCAACAGAAACCAAGACAGTCCCATTGTGAACATTCACGAAAACTGCACATTTTCTTCCAGAACAAAATCCCCTATCTAGGGGACAATTACATTCCTATATTTAACTCAAGGTGTATGAAGAACTCCAAGTAGTTACAGAAGATATAAAAGAAAATATATTGATACAACCGGTTTCTGATAGATGACATCTTTCTGGTGTATTTTCACCTAAATTGATAATACTTGAATTTTTGCTAAGCATTATCTCATAGGGACGGTCAGAGGAAAGTTGACACTGGTTGAGAATGGCTTTGGAGCATCATGAGCTGGCCTTTCTAAACTGTAGGACTATGCCTACACTCTCACTCCAGTGATGCTGACCAAGGAGAAATCAAAGTGCTACGTTGCCTCCATGTGGATTGACAGCTCATGTCAAGCATCTACTGTCCTCCTGCATATGAGCAGAAATATCTACTCAGCCAACCCTAGGGTTTGCTTCCTTCATTGTATCCAGATGTGATACACTAAGGTGAATGTTCGGACAGACTTTTATTTAGCCAGTGTGCCCCTCATTAGTAATAGTATCACTCTAGCTTAAGGTCTTTTGCAGATTAAAAGTTTTATCAGTTAAGGCTTCAACTGATGAATAGAATTCAAGGATAAATCCATCTTTTAATAGAGTTAGAATATATCATCATATTGAGGGATGCTGCAAGAGTGCCAGCTAGTTCCATGGCCTTACATAAACATCAGTGGCTTCTCTTTTTGTCTTAGCCAGAAGACCAAGTGGAGGTGATGATCATTAACGTATGTCACACCACTTTTCCCTGAAGTAACATACAAAAACTGATCATATATCCAGGGCTAAAGTCATAGATGTAGACTATTAGAAGAAAGGAACACAGACACTTTTCATATCTGGCATATGTCAGTCATACTGTATAATGACCTTCACTGCCTACCTCATTAGTTCTCACAACTTCTGAAAAATGGGTAATGCCTCAGTTTTATCGATAAAGAAATTGGAACATTATAAAGAAAAATAGCTCACATAGCTTAACGTGGCCCTGTCCAATTCGTAAATATCAAAGCCTGTTCTCCTAACACTGTAAGACAAGCATGAGATGATCTAGGCTAACTCTCATTTAGCAAAGAACAAAACTGAAATAGAAGAGGCTTTTAAAGACCAAGCAATTTTTAAGCAACATAGGCTTTTTTAAAGAAAAGCAATATTCAAGTTTATCATGGCAACTACAATTCCACCAGGTTAAAAGCATATGAACTGCTTCGAACTTTGCATGTGCAAATTAAATACAGGCAGAAGAGCAAATCCAAGCATCCTAGCAGAAAAAAACCCAGTTTACTTCCCTGGGAGCTCCTCTGCCTGTCAAGAAGATATAAATGTGTAAGTCAGTACTCTTCAGGGTTGCCTTTCCCAAATCCTTGATTTCTGGATTCTATAGGATATGTGCTGGCCTCTGGTGAACCAAATAGCAGCCTGAAGCAGGGGCTTGACAGTGATTTAGAGAGAAATGACTGCCGCTGCTCATCCCTTGGCAGAGCGCCCGGTGGAAGGAGACCAAACAAGCTGCCACGCACAGGCTGCTAACTTGCAGATACTTGTTTGTGTTCAGACTGCCTTCTACGAGCCTGAAAATGATAAGCGACAGCAAATCTTCTGATTAACACCAAGATATGTTGAAGGTCAAGCAACAGCGATGCTCAGGGATTTTGCTCGGAGAGATCTTCCCACAGGCCTTTGTGCTGAGCATTGTGAGTAGGATCGTTGTTTAATGAATGAGCTAGCTTTTATACCATGTTGAAATTCTTTATTCTAGAAACTTTGCCTTTTGTATTTTAAATGTCCTGTTTCTTTACAGAGAAAGTTATGACTTTTAAGAAAGGTTCCTTCTGAGGTCTTGCTACATTTTCCTTATAATCTTGCTCTAAGCATTAGCCAGCATGGTTTGTAGAGAGTATGTGGTTCAAGATCCAGGTTGCAGTTGAGTGTTTTGAGAGAGACATGGTCATTAGAGAGAGAGAAGGATGAAAAAGCTTTAACAATGTTTCTTTTCCTTCACTTTAACTCATCCCCACTTATGTCCTGTATTTTTCTAGCTTTCTTTTCTTAAGCAATGTATTTAAAGTTTAATTCAGCAGTGTATTTCAAAGTGAATCATTTTGAACTTTTTTTTCTTCCTTAAAATTAATGTTTGAAACAATTTTGTTTGAATTACTCCAGGCTTGAATATACTTCTTCACATAAGCCTCTCAATCAATATTGAAGTGTAGCATCATGTCCGCATAAGCGGCAAATAGCCAGTTGCTTGAAACACAGCCTTGTTTTATCCAGAACATCTCTGCTTTTACCTACCATATTTACAAATGCCCCATCTAAAGCTTCTAATGCAGCAGATCTCTGTACCATGTGACTTTTCGAAGTGCCTATGTTCTGATGGGCAGTCTAAGAAGTCCACTAAACTTCACCCTAGGGGAAAAATCTTCATCATTCATATATGAATGATGAACAGGAGGCTCAAAGATTAAATATATATATATATATATATATTTCAGTTCTAATTACCAAGTAGGCATTTCTTTCAAAGACGTGATGCATACTTTCTCTTATTACTTTTAAATCAAATTCAATTGTCGTGAATTCAATTTAATAGATTTTTATCAACTATGTGCAAGGCACTGCCCTAGGAAAAAAATGAAAATGTAAAGGTTTGTATAGGATTTTTTTTCTCCTCTCAAATGTTTTGAAATTGGAGGAAGAAAAGAAAGACAAAAATATTCCAGTAACCCAATGCAGAAAAAGATAAGCTATATAAAAATAGCGAAACGAAAGCAAAGAAACCCAGCGCAGCTCATTCTTCCCTTTCTGAACAAGTAACAATATCAAACTTTTATAAAATGATAATAATCAGTGGAGTGGCACAGCTAGTTCCAAAGACTTGATAAAAATTTTCCATTGACCACAAATGGATCATAAACGAGAAATGGTAGCTGTGTTGATGGTACAGCTTTAGGATCCAAGTCTAGGAGTGCACAGAGGTCAGCAGCATCTTCACCCCTGAGGGCAACCAGAGCTCCATTGACTTCACAGGAGAATCAGGATGGAGGCTAGGCCAGAAACTTGATGTTAGAAACTTTGACAGAATTCTTGGTTAGAAAAAAAGGCTTTGCTTGGGGTGAAGGCATTGTCTACACCTACAGGTCTAAGACAGGCTACAGAATCTAGGTATCATCATAAACGGAATCTCTTCAAGCCACACTGTGACTCGGGCTGGACTTAGAATTTCCTTCTTATGGCACAAATCCCCAAATTCCAGTAGAGAATCTGACTCAGGACTGGGAGTTGTGTGAACCACATGGAGATAATCATAAAACTATTAGAATAGGGGAAAGACCATTCTGCGTCTGCAAATAAAAATTCCAAAGCACATAAAAAAAACACAATACCAAGAAAGCCAAGAAATTAATATTTACTCCAGATAAAAGTGTGAGGCACTGTTTGACAAAGACATCAAAATTGATTTATTCCTGAATTCAGGTCCTTGTAAATTTGCCTACTGGCTAAAATGTGTTTGCAATCCCCACGTAAGTATTTGTGGTGTGCCTTTGTGGTCATTCACGGACAGGGAAGGGCAGAGAAAAAAAATCTGAGCTTGCATTCCCAGCTTGGGTCGAACAAGGTGACATTGCCTGCTTGAGTCAGCTCTCACACTGTTAGAGTGGCTCTGTGTGTGTTTATCTACTTAGTGTAACATTTTTCCTGTTTACTTTTGTGTTTTCTTATGAGTGATTTTGCTGTTTGAAATGGCCCACAAGCATAAGGTTGAAGTGTTGTCTGTTGTTTCTTAGCTCAAGAAGGCTATGATGTGCCTCAGAGAAGACATGGTTGTTAGGCGAGATTCCTTGAGTC
>JAQHUG010000238.1:367288-394200 GCA_028555095.1 Dicrostonyx torquatus | reverse complement strand
ATATTTATATATTTCTATTTTCTTAGTAGCTACCCTAAATTTGAACATATATGATTAGAGAACACAGTTATATAGTGTTTCTACCTGAAATGATTCATTTTGGCCAGAACCTTTTAATTCTCTTGACTCCGCTCTGGGATAGTGTTGTTAGTGTTCATCTCTGCTTTTATTAGACCGACACGGTCTACCCTCTCCAAGTTCAACAGTCAGCAGCTCATGCTTGGTAACTACAGATTAGACACTTGATGCAGTCAAGCTTTATTCAAGCATGCTTCCAGATACTAGATTTTTCTTGATCCTGTATTTTCTTAATTTATAATTCTTCCCAAATTGTGTATTGTGTGTGTGTGTGTGTGTGTGTGTGTGTGGTGTTGCATGTGCATGTGTGTTGTGGGGGTGGGCTCCCATGCACATGCCTGGAGGCCAAAGGAGGACATCTAGAGTTCTGCTCCTTCCTCTATTTTGTTCTTTTGAGGTAGGTCTCCCAGTCAGCCTGGAACAAGCTGGCAACTGGCAAATACCCAGCAAACCTTCCTCTGCCTTCAGCTGCACTGAGGCTACAGGCACAGTCTTAGTTTTTGTACATGAATGCTGAGATTTAGGCTCAGGTCCTCATTCTTATACAGTAAGCATCTTTACCCACCGAGCTATCTCTCCAGCCTTCAAATCATTTTTTCACCTTCATATACATTGGAAATAATTGCTCTGTTGGCCTTTTTTTTAATTTTGCATGTAATGGATGTATTTTTATTTTACCTTTTCTTTAAAGTTTTGCTGTGACATTAAATCTGTGTTAGCGCTTATCTTTGCCCAGTGCTATGAAGATGTTTGTGCTCTGGTTTCTACTATTCATTTACTGTTAGGAAGCTGATCTTTATCTGATTTTTCTTTACTTTTCTCTCTTCTTGGTTTCTTTTATTCCTCATTGGCATCTTGTACTTAGCTAACAGAATGCTAGTGCCAAGAACTTCTGTTTTAAGCTGGGCAGTGGTGACGCACGCCCTTAATCCCAGCACTTGGGAGGCAGAGGCAGGAGGATCTTTGTGAGTTTGAGATCAACCTGGTCTACAAGAGCTAGTTCCAGGACAGGCTCAAAAAAAAAAAAAAGAATTTCTGTTTTTAATTATTTCCAAAAACTTCTCAAAGAATTGGTCCACATAATCTACATTTCCAGGTCTGCTTGTATTTTTTAATATAACTTTATCCCTTTATTTAAATTTTATGTGACTTTTTGGATACTTTCTTCAATTAAACAATTTGTCGTGTCTTTCTATTGTTGTTCTACCTATTGAGCTTCTAAAGACCATTTGTTTCATCTCCATACATGAGGTTCTGCTTAGTCCTTGCAATGTTGTTATTGCAACCCAACACCATTTTTAAGTCAATGTTCACAATGAGTTAATTATGTCCCAAACACTCGTAAGTGCTGCGAATAGAGACTTTGAAAAGCAACTTGTCAGAATAAAGAAGGTCATTTCATAGTGCTCAAGGAAATATTCCATCAAAATCTCACTACAGTTCTAAATATACATAAGGATACTTCTAACTTTGTAAAACTAGTAGTACTAGAGGCAAAGCCAGAGTTTGAGTCCTAAAAGTAAGACTCAATTCAATTTCACACTATCATCAATTGGCAGGTAATGTAGGCAAAAAATAATAAACAGAAAGAAAAAGACATAAATTAAATGGTATCATAGGTAAATGACATTACCAAATAATAAGTAAGGATTAAAAATAAAACATTTAAAAATATGAAATCATTGATCAAATAGATTTAATAGACGTCTATAGAACATTCCATCCATACACTGAAAGATATATATTTTTCTCAGCAGCCCACTGAACTTTGTCTAAAATACATCATACATTAAAACAGAAATCAATATTAATAAATGTATATTGAAATGATTCCTCCTATTCTGTCTGATAACAATGGACTAAAATCACACATCAAGAGCAAGACACTCAATAGAATATTTATGAACTCATAAACATTACATAAGACACTATTGAATGCTGAATGGATCATCAAAAAAAATGAGAATTTTCCAGAAAATGAATGAAAATGCAATATGCTCAGACCCTTGGGTTACAATGAAAGCAGCCCTGAGAGAGAAGTTTGAAATTCTAAGTGCCTCTAAAATAAACCAGAGAAATGATTAATAAATAATTAATGATATGCTGTGGGGCTTTGGGAAAATGGGAACAGACTAACCCAAAAACCAGTAAAAGAGAAGGAAATAATTTAAAACAGTAAATTTAAGAAATGAAAAAATGTTTAAGATCAATTAAACAAGCAGTTGACATAAGAAAAGATAAACTAGATTGGCAAACCCTTATCCAAATTAACCAAAAGAAAAAGAGAGATGAGAAATGAAAGGGGAGTGACTATAACCGATATCAGTGAAGCTCGGGAACACATAGGACAAACCTCAAAAACAGGTATTCGACTAAACTGTAAAACCTAAACGAAATGTATGGGTTTCTGGATCCATGTGACATCCAAAAGTTAAACAAGGTTAAGCAAAACAGTCCTAGAAGGTCTATAGCAACAGCAAGACTAAAACTGTAGTAATACTAATAAAAAAGTCTGTCTAAAGAGAAGTCCAGTAAGTAAGAATTCATTGATAGCAAAACCAATGCTTCTCACACCATTCTATATAAGAAAGGAAAGAATAATACTAAACTCTCTTTACAAACTGAAAATTAGAATTATCTGGATATGAAAAACAAATAAAGACATAACCAAAAAAAGAAAGAAAACTCTTCACCAATCTCCTTGATGAACATATGTGAAAGAATTCTTAACAAAGTATTTGCAAACAAAATTCAAGAGAACAATAAAAATAATTATTTATTTTGATCAAGTATGCTTTACCCCACAGATGGAAGAATGGTACAATATACCTATGTCAATACATGGTGTAAATTAAATGGACTGAAGGACAGAATCTATGTGATCATTCTTCAATCAAATGCCCTACCACGGAGCAAAACCACACTTACATGATAATTTAAATAGATTCAGGGGGAAAAATTTTACAAAATCCAATACCCCTACACAATAAAATTCAAGAAACTTGAAATGGAAGGAACATAATGCAATAAAAGCTACACATGACAAACCTATATTATATTAAATGGGAAAAATTAAGCAGTTTCCACTAAAATCAGACACAAGTGTGATCACTCTTTCCACTTTCATTCAGCGTGGTGCTAGAAGGCTTAGCTGTGGCGGTGAGATAAGAGGCAGAGAAACGGGGTACAAACGACGAAGGCTGAAGTCACAGCACCCTTTTTTGCAGAAAACATGATTCTATACATGAGTCCTTAATGACCACTTCTGAAAACTCTTAAAACTAATTAATACTGCTCCTCCTGTAAGCGGCCAGAGGTGACCTGTGAAGATGGTTCGCTACTCTCTTGACCCAGAAAACCCTACAAAATCATGCAAATCGAGAGGATCAAACCTTCGGGTTCACTTTAAGAACACCCGTGAAACAGCCCAGGCCATCAAGGGCATGCATATCTGGAAAGCTACCAAGTATCTGAAAGATGTCACTTTGAAGAAGCAGTGTGTGCCATTCCGATGGTACAATGGTGGAGTCGGTAGGTGCTCCCAGGCCAAACAGTGGGGCTGGACACAGGGTCGGTGGCCAAAAAAGAGTGCGGAATTTTTGCTGCACATGCTTAAAAATGCAGAGAGCAATGCTGAACTGAAGGGTTTAAGATGTAGACTCTCTAGTCATTGAGCACATCCAGGTGAACAAAGCACCTAAGATGCGCCGACGATTTTACAGAGCCCATGGCCGGATTAACCCATCCATGAGCTCCCCCTGCCACATCGAGATGATCCTCACTGATTGTTCCAAAGCTAGAAGAGGAGGTTGCACAGAAGAAAAAGATATCCCAGAAGAAACTGAAGAAACAAAATCTTCTGGCACGGGAATAAATTCAACATGAAATAAATGCAGATAAAAGTAAAAAAAAAAACTAATTAATACTTTCAGAGAACAGGCAGGATAAACAATTAACCAAATGTTATAGTCTATTTGCAAGCCACTCATAAACATAACGAGGAAGGAACCAGATAAACAATTCCATTCAAAATTGCCTCAGAAATACCTTGGAATTAGCCTAACCAAAACAGTAAATGACTTGAACAGTAAATACTTTAAAACCCTCAAAATATAAACTGAAGGAGACCCTAGAAGATGGAAAGACCTCCCTTTCCTAGTGCTCATGAACTGAAAGGATCAGCAGTGCAAAAATTGCTATCTTACTAAAAGTAATCTGCAGATTCAATTCAATCCCCATCAAAATAAGAACATTTTTCACAGAAATAGAAAAACAAAGTTAAATTTAGTAATGAGTCCAAAAGACTTGGGTGGCCAAGCAACCCGGAGCAAAAGAAAAAAAAAATGCTGAAGATGTCATCTTACCTGATTTCTAGTTGTACAGAGGCATACTAATAAAAACAGGCACAAAACCAGACAGGGCAGAAGAGTCAGGCACAAACCTCCATAGCTGGAGCCACCTTACTTTGACAAAGTGCCGAAAATTCTCATTGGAGAATAGCCAGCCTCTTCAATAAATGGTGCTGGGAAAACTGCATGTCCACATGTAAAAGGATGGAGCAGAGCCTCATCTCTCATCTTGCTCAAAAATCAATTCCAAATGTATCAGAGACCTTAGGACAAGATCCAAAACTTTCAATATTGCTAGATGACAGTGTAGAGAATATGCTTTAAGATATAGGTATAGATAAGGACTTTCTGAATATGGCTCCGGACAGTCAGGAAATAAGGCCAATTATTGTCCAGTGGGACCTCATGAAATTAGAAAGCTTCTTACTGTAAAAGAAGCAGGAAAGCAATCAAAGAGGCAGCTTACAAACAGGAGAATCTTTACCTTCTCTGCAGCTACAGAGAACTGATATCTGTAATATACCAAGAACCAAATAATCTGAACCTGTAAATAAATAAAAATATAAACAATATGTACGTAGGAGCTGAATAGGGAAATCTTAATAGAAGAAACATAGAAGCCATTAAGTATTTTTAGAGCTTCAATATCCTTAGCCATCATGAGAATGCAAATTAATGCTCTTCTTAAGGTTCTTATCTCAGCCCTGTCAGAATGGATTTCATCAAGAAAACAAATGACAACAAATTCTGGAATCAAGTAGAGAAGTGGGACCCATTTGGTGTTGGTAGACTATAAGCGTGTGCAGTAGTGTGGGGGTTTCTCGAAAAGCTAATAAAAGCAGCTCTTGCATATGATCCAACTATACCACTACTGGGCATATACCCATAGGGCTGTATACCCTATAACACAGACGCTTGCTTATCTGTTTACTGCTGCTCAGTTCACAGAAGTAAGGAAATAGAATAAGCCTAGATACCAGTGAAAGGCTAATGAAAACATAACACTTACACACAGTTTTATTCTCCTGCAAAGAAAAGACAAAAGTATGCAACTTTCAGAAAAGCAAATAGAAATGAAAATATCAAGTGAGGTAACCCAGGCCCGGGAAGATAAATACTGCCTATTTTCTGTCATTTAAAGACTTTAGCTTCTACTTTTTGTATGAGCGTATCTACATGGGAGTAACAAGAATAGATGCCAGAAATCTAGAAAGGGGCTCTATGAGAAGAGGAAAATTACTTCCTAAATCTCAGTGAGTGTCATGTGTGCTTTATTTAAGATTCACGAAGTCATGGTGGAACATTATAGCCTCTGATCACTTATGAGGGATTTAAAATTCCAAATCGTTTGAAAAATTGCTGCCGAAATTTACTGTAGACACATTTCCTCTTCTAACGATTGATGTGATGTTGGTTTCAAGGGCGTGCTTGTATCCATCTGTGTGTACACGTGAGTGTGTGTGTGTGTGAGAGAGAGATCAAGCATAAAGCCTTAGCACTCTCCACCAGCCTATGCTCTTTTAAACAACAGCAACAAAACACGTTCGTTTATTAGAGTTGTAAATTGAGCAGGAATCAGTAGACAACTCCACCTATGCATCTACCACCATGCTTAGCTTCCTTACTGTCAGCTTGCCAGACTGCAGTCATACAGTTATTAAAGGTGACGAGCCTACCGTGATGCGTCATTACCACCCAAAAGCTTAGCTGATGTTAGAGTTCACCTTCACGCAACAATTCATAATTATTTCTGTCAGCCATTTTACTGCCATTCGGGAATTTACTTATCTGAAAAACCTTCTGTTCGTAAGAGATCCCATTTCTTATGCACACACCCCGCAATGCTTTAGTAGCCTTTGACCTTTTTTACTGTGTCCAGAGCTTGGCCTTCTAGGGAAGCTCAGTGTCTTTCTCTTCCCTATATTGTTATTTTCCTACTAATAAACATGATCACGCCTGTAAACATGACCTCTGCTCCCTTCTACTTCAGGATATTAAAGCAGAAAAGTCTAAATCTCCAGAAACCAACAGTTCCATTAGAATCCATTTCCCTCAACTTCCTGTTGTCTTTAATTTTTTTTTTGTTTTTACTTGTCTCATTTTTTAAGGTTGTTTATAGTTGGAAGCTTCTTTGAAGTAGCTAGTCTGAAATTCTGACACAGATTAAGCCTCTTGACTTGTTCTTGGGTAGATGTTAATTAGTATTCACTTTGTGCCAAGATTATAGGAAAACCTTGGGATGTGGCACAGTGACTTCATTATTTTAGATAGAAGAGATAGAAAACCCCACGATGTGCTGGGTGCAAAGATAAGATAACGAAGTAAGTGCTCCAGGACCTCTTTCACAGACTGCAGATAGGAAGCTGTCAGAAAAGACCAAATGTGGCACTTGTACACCGAAGGGGTCAACTGGATGACCAGGAGAAGACATTTTGGATCGTGTCTGCCCGAGAAGCAAAGTCTCAAGGTAAAGGCAGATGCCCCAGTGTAAAGTGTTGGCTGGCTGGTGAGAAAGAAGGAAACTAGAAAAGAGGCAAATATGCAGAAATCTCCAGAGGTAATTGCTGCCTTGGAGGCCATGCAAGAAGACAGAGAGGCAGCTCAAGTCTCAGGCTCTGGAAGCAGCACCGACGGCTTGAAGAATAAGAGAGCTTCACCATTTATTTCCCTTTGCTACCATGTCCAGATTCAGCCTAATGAGGAGACCAAATAGGAAGGGTAGTTGCTTGTACCCTAAAAGAACTCTCCAATTTTGAGGTTGCCTCCTACCTTGCCGGCCAAATTCTGTAACTAAAATGAAGCTGCAATGTTACTGATGTCAGTTCTCGTCTTCCTCCTTTAATCTGTAAGCCTCATGCAGACAAGGATTGTCCTTGGCCGCACTGCCTGGTTACTGTAACCTGCTGCTTCTGGTACTAAGTGTCGCTGTGGGCTTCGAACATGTGCAAGCTATTAATAGTCGATGAGCATGAATAAGCAGAAAGCCCTGGCTTCAGCAAACCTCACTCCACATATGATTAATCAGCTTGCTTTGCTCTTTACCTTTCCCCAAACACAACCTGGAAAAGGAAACAGGTCTTTCGAAGGGAGAGGAGAGAAAATGAACCCTGGAGCAGAAAGCTCCAAGATGGGGCTGGCGTTTAAGGAAGGCCTGTGCTTTAAGCTTCAAAGGACAGCCTCGAAATGCTAAGGTTTCAATGTTAGGAAATACATTTTTTCTGATTCTACTTAGTTTCTTAAAACATGTCCGTGCTCCAAGATCAACAAACTAAGAACCATGAGCACATAGGAACAAAATTAAGTGTTGTCATCCATTAAACTTATAACCCAGTCAACTTGGCACGTAGTATTGTTTGATTGTATTCATATGTTAAGACATTCATATAAGTCACTTTAATTAAATTTATGTTTAAACAACAAAATAAAGGCATTTTAGAGGCAGCAAGGTATGGGTTCTGAATTTTCCTTTGGAAAGTATCATAACCGTGTCTATAATGAAGCTTCCAGAAACTTCTTTTTTTTTTTTGCTTCCAGAAACTTCTACAAAAATTATTTTACATGGCATTGACCTTCAATGTTTGTGTTTGCAGTAGGAATCCTGACTGACTTGTAAGTTAGAAAGAGATTAGGGAAGGAATGGAGAGGAGTGCATGTAACTTTCTCTCACTTGGCCCATGGTAACCCAGCTTGGCCTCATCTTCATGTCTGTAGGGAAGTCTCAGCTAATCTCTGCTGGTATCCTGTGACCCTCTGAGAGTCCTCTGTGCCCTCTCTACAGAAAATACAGCACATTCAAGTGCTCTCCCTCTTACACACTGGCCTCATGTTAGTGGTCAGGGTTAGAGTAGACCCTGGGCAAGAAGAGACTTTCCCATTCTCAGATTAAAGAAACAATATCTTTCTCTACGGTCTTGCAGCCGTCTCACAGCTGAGGAGCGCCTCCAGTCCTAGCCTCATCAGTAAATTGAGCCCATGGTAGCAGTGAAGTCTTATGTGAGTGTAGAGAAGCTTCCCCAGGCTAACACAAAACCAGATGCTATACAAATGTCATCACAGGCGTGCCAGCCGCATTTCAGGTCATGTTGCATACCTCCAAAAAGCAGCAGAGATTAGACAGCATGCCAGGAAAACAGACTACACTGTGAAGGTTTGGGGGAGCCAAAAGGAGAACACAGTCAGGTGGCTTGTGGGAGGCTGGGAAAAAGCTGTCACAGGAGTCTCCTCCAACTTGTCTGCACGGCATTTATTCTTCTTTTCAGTTCTGTTTTTTTTGTTATTTTGTTTTGTCTTTCTTTTCAAACAATTTTATTTATTTGTTCCTTTTAAAGTCCACAATCTTGTATTTTAAAATATGACAAAAGAGAAATTAAACATAGCTATCCTCCTCTGGCATCTGTCTTTAGACTAGGATTGACTGTGTCTTTTCCTCTTTTATTTTAAATGACTGGCTTAAGAAAACTTGCTCCAAAGTGACTTTAGTCCTCATGTTTGTGCCTTTGTCACCCATCAAGCTCATCCCCTTCCACTTGAAAATAAACATAAAGAACCAGGAATATCCGCAGTTTAAGTATCTGTTAGCAAACATGTCTCCTTGTGCTTCCAACCTGACTCTCCACCACAACTATTTTGTTAAATGCAAGTCTGAGAACATAACATTGTATAATTGTGTGCTTATAAAATGAAATGGTGTGCCCTATTACAAAATGTCTTACAAATTACCTAGCCAAATATTCTAATTCAGGGGATGGAATGGAGAACATTTATTTCAGACTGTAGTAAAAAATAATAAAAAGTCAGAAATGCTGATTAAAGAAAAGATACTGCTAAATTGGAGCCGTTTCAAAGAAAGGAACTAAAAATAATAATAATAAAGCCTGAAGGAATGAATATTTTCAAAATTGAGAGAATTTAAGAGTCTAACATGACAAACTATAACCAGTCTTGCAAATACCTCTAGGGAATTGGATTCCAAAAGTCTGCATTGTTCAAAGGAGAAAAAATAAAAGCACTGAAATAAAAAACTATCCAAAAGAAGGGGGAAAGTGAACTTTTAAAGCTAAATGTTTTCAATATTTTCACTTAGATCAGCTCTCAGAGGCCTGAAGATATTAAAAACTGGCCAGGCCAGCCATTTGTTTTCCCCCGATAACACAGTGTAACAAAGCGAGCAGGGTGGGACTGCTGAGTCCCTCTGCACACGTTCTGGATGTCCAGTGTGCGGACCTCGATGAGCATGCATTGAAGCTACTCAACATAGCATGGACAACATCTGCTACTGTCTAGTTCCTACACCGAGCACACACTAGGGTACACCCACAGCTGAGATAAATTGGAGTACTGCGTTACATTTTATGATCAAAAAATGGCAGCAATTTTTAACTGAGCATAAACCTGAGTCACAGTTAGGCAGTAAAATGGTTAATAATTCAATATCAAGAACACTCCTTTCCCTTGAATCTGCCATTTCCTCAAAGTGTTGAGAGTAGAGGGAGATGTGAAAACAAAATCTGCAAACCTTTTGTGCCAGAAGAAAAGGAACAAAACCCAAGTACCTTTAAACCATATGTAATACATGAAAACATGATGTCCCAAACCTTTAGCACTAACTTAGAAAATCGTCTGTTGGCCTTTGAAAATGGGGGGGGGGGATGAGCCACAAATGGTCTTCACTCCCTAGAGCATCCCCTTCCAAACACAATCCCGTCTTCTGTTCTTTGCACTCATAGTGATATGTTAGAAATTTAAATATTATGTTCTTGAAATATAATAGAATTGTATCCATACAGACTGTCTAGACAGGGCAGGGACTGTGTCTGTTTAATTTCACTTTCCATAGCAGGGAGCAGCCTTGCACAAATAAATGCCCTTGATGATGCTGCTGATGTTAGCATAAGCAGGTGGCCAAAACTGGGGGGAGAAAGCTTGTTACTTCGACACTAGCAGTTTATGGCGCATGCATGTACCATTTAGTGTCTAATAAAATTTATAAATGTCTGGCTATTTTTTAAATAATAAATGATTTCAGCACATTTTATGTTTCTTAATATTGCCCTATTAAATTTGTTTACATGAGTGAAGAAATATCAATCTCCCTATTGAGAAAATAGGCAAGATTACCTATTCAACTTCCCTCGTGTCTAAAATGTGTAAGCATTCTTATGGCTTTATGTTTTAAGAAGGAATAACTAAACATTCTGTCAGAGAGGAAACCAAGATTGTAATTCTTGGAAATTTTAAGAAATAGAACTGGAGTCTCTGTAATAAAAGAGATGGTATTTCTCCTACTTTTTTGATGTGTCTTTGAGTCTTTCAACAAATATTTGCCCTGTCCTTCTACAAAGTTGATTTCATTACATAGAAACAGACAATGAAAAACCAAGCATAATAAATAAGTAAAGCACATAGTTGTAGCAGATTTTTCTGTCCTGCCTGCCAACTCCCAAATAACCACACAGAGACTTCTTATTAATTGTGATCGCTTAAGCTTGTTGTAACTAGTTTGTATAACTTAAATTAAACCATTTCTATTCATTTGCATACTGCCTCGTTGCCTTATCACCTTTACTCTGTACTGCCCATGCTGCTTCCTCTAAGTCCTGGCCTCTCCTTGAAACTCTGTCTTTCTTCTTTCTAGTGTTCTCTGGCCCTGAAACCCTGCCTAGCTATTGGCCATTCAGCCTTTTTTAAAACCAATCTGAGTGACACATATTCACAACATACAAAAAAATTATTCCACATTTCCCCCTTTTTTCTAAATAAAAAGGAAAAGTTTTAATGCTAGCATAATAAAGCTATAAACAATATAAAAAATTATCAGGTTAGAATTACATTTACAATGTCCAGTCCATTTGTGTTTGGCCAACCTCCAAACAATTTTAACTAAGACTTACAAGCCAAAGTAATTAAAATCCAATTGATCCAATTTTTGATCAATGGACCAAGTTATTATTTGAAGAAAATATTTCATTATTTACTTTATCTTGATGAGTCCAAAACTCTGTATGTAATTTACCTTCTGTTACAACTAATGAAAAGTATAACTATCTAGTCTTCAGTTTTATCAAAGACCCCAGAAGGATATACAATTACTTGAGTAAACAGGAATTACAATGCAAGTTACTTCCAAACCTATAGAAATAACAGACAACTGGATGCCTGGACAATCACCCAAGGTTTCTTTGCAATGTTGGGGTATCCAATCGTCAGCCTACAGGCCTAGAATATCTGGCAGACTCTTCTCTGAAGCAGAATTTTTGGAGGACTGTCCCAAGTAGTCTTGGCAAAGTTCAGCAGTCACTTTCTCATATGTCCTGTGGAATGTCTGACAGACTTTTCTATGAAGCAGGAATATTGAAAGACTGCCCTGCCTTATCTTGGCAAAGTTCATGTCTTTTTCTTTTGTGTCCTACTTGTCCAGTTTGTACAGTATAATATCAGCAGTCAAGACAAGTTTCTTGCCCAAATGTCTAGTTTTGCCCCATTGAAAGCAAATTCCATATGAAGTTTTTTTTTTTTTTGGATGTCCTTCATCTTTTTGGAAGTAAATTAGTGCTGCCAGGAGCAAATGCATCTCACTGTCATGAAAAGCCCTATGTTAACAAAACATGTTAAGTGCCATATTCTGTAGATCTTTGAAGTGTTTAAAGACCATCTATCTATCTAAAATATATCTCTGTTTGACCTTAAAAACATACCTAACATGATGACAAGTTTGATTGTTATTATCAGTAACTAATTACTAACATGTATTTCTTTATTATCCTAAATAGTTTATAATAATAACTTTTGAGGACTAGAAATTTACATTTTTCAATGAGCTGCATAGATACAATACCTTAAACAAAAGTAGAAACATATGCACAATATGATCTAACAAAAATAACCTTAAATTTATATCTATATACAAAATCCATACCAATATAAAATTTTTAAATTTATTAGTTGTTTTTTTTAGTTTAAAAATAGATTCAATAATCTACCTTTTTATCATATCATTTCTTTATCCCCCTTTTTCTTTTCAGAATAAGATCCCTGGATCTAATCTCCTTTGTTCAGCTTTTTTTCCTGACCATTACCAATAACAACGTTTTGGAAAATATTTTATTTACTTATTATGTATACCATGTTCTGCTTGCATGTATGCCTGCAGACTTGAAGAGGTCACCAACTCTCATTACAGATGGTTGTGAGCCACGATGTAGTTGCTGGGAATTGAACTCAGGACCTCTGAAAGAGCAGTCAGTGCTCTTAACCTCTGAGTTTACTCTCCAGCCCCTTAATAACAACTTGTAACCAACACACCTAAACAATGAAAAATATCCATAACCCATTAAATAACTAAAAACCACCCACTCCCCCTCTTAGGAATGTGGGTGTCATGTTCTCTAGGTTGCTTCCTGTTGTCTGGGGATGTTGGAATTTTTGGGAGAGCCTGAGAAAATTGGGATAATGGTCAAGTCCTGGGAGAGTTTGCTGTATTATTTGTTGTCCAGTCTCTATGCAATGAGAAAGTGCAAGGTTTATCTGAAGTCCTCTCTGGAGTTGTCTGTGAGGCTAGACCATCTCAGTCAGCAGCCTTGAACTGTTCTGGATACAGAACTCTGAGGAAACTACGATAGTTGCACTCTGAAAGGCTGAGTCACATGTGCCACCCATTTTCCTTGGTATCTGGTACCCTTGCTCTGAAAACACATAATTTTTAAAGGTAACATACGTACCTGCATTAACACTAGTATGAAATGTGCATAACTCAGTTGAAGATGTTTTTTTGTTTTATGTTTGAGCTGATAAAATATGTCACTTGTCTCATAGTATTTTTTAGGTTTATTTCTTTATGTTGGTAGCTGGGATTATCAGGGGGTCTTCATCAATCAAATCTGATCTTCTTTAGCCTTGAATGAATCCACAGTCTTTCATTTCCTATAGAAACAAAAGTAGAACCTCTTCCCCAATGTAACTTTTTTTTTACTTCCTTTTTAAAGTTAAGGCATTCCTAGAGCAGTTATGATGGTTTAATTCAGCAGTCCCTGCTACAATCCCCTGTCTCCCTAAAATTGTCATTAGCTTGTCAGCATTCAAAAAATTCAAAGACAATACAAAACCATACAGAATTCAGTCTCCCTGTGTATTTCCCATCTTTTTGAGGCTTGTTCTTTTTCTTATTACTTTACTATTTCTTTAAAGACTTTATTATTTTTAAACTATTTATTTAATTAGTTATTTTTATGACTGTCTATATCCTTTTTCTTTTTTTGTTGAGCCCACACACATTGCTAAAAACACTGTAACTTGTTTAGAATTTTCTTCCCATCTAAACCTGGCATATCTGTAACCTTTTCTGTCTGCATGAGCAAAAATGTTAATCTGTCACATAGGTTAACTCATAGAAGACATGCAGACATAGTAGACATATTCCTATACTGCAGTTGGCATGAGGGACATGGACCTAGGCATCCACATTTTGCTCTGTTTTTGTGTGTTTAGAACTTTTTTAAAGCTTTCCCTGGTCTTATGTGGGTATGTGTGGCTCCATATTGGGTGCCATTTGTAAAGAGACATTTCTGTCCTGCCTGCCAGGTCCAAAATAACCACATGGATACTACTTAGTAATTATAAAAGCTTGGTCAATAACTTATGCTTGTCTTAAACTAGCTCTTATAACTTAAATTAACCCATTTCTATTAATTTTCTTTCTGTTTTACGACTTTGTTACCTTTACTCTGTACTGCCCATGCTGCTGTCCTGCTTCCTCCATGCCTGACTGGCAATCCCACCCCGTTCCCAGCATACTGTGTGCCTGAAAATTCTACTTAAATATTGGTCATTCAGTCTTTTATTAAACCAATCAGAATGATACACCTTCACAGTATACAAAAAGATTATTCCATGACAGTGCACTCAGATATGATTGAATGGTATAGAAGAAATGAAAACTGACAGGATAGTGAGGAATCAGTAATGCTGATGCAATTTTACATAGAGCAGGCAGAATAGGCCTCATTGAGAAGGTGGTATATTAGTTAAAACTTGATAGGGTGAAATAATTAGTTCTTTGGAATACAGACAAAAAGAATTCTAAATGGTGGAAGCAGCATATGTGTCCTGGAGAAAGAGAGGGTTTTTAGTTCATGAGGTCTCAAGGGATCCAGTGGGATCATACCCAAGTGAACATGAGCTGTGGAAATTGGCCCAAGAGACAATGGGGCTGGTCTTTCCTTCTGAGACAAAGATTTGGCTTTTGATCTGAGTAGGGAGCCAGCTCCTGAGTTGAGGCAAAAAAGTAACATGATCTGTCTGCTTAATACTTTAATAAGAGCATTATGCTTCATTGGCCTAAGTGTCCAGAAGAACAGAGGAAGAGAAGAACCCTTTGCAGGGTCACATGAGATGTGACAGCTCAGCCTCAGTTGTAGACACATTCAGGGCACTTTTGAAGTAGAATCAACGCTTCTGTGGTTTTCACATGGGGACTACTAAATCAGCAGCATCAACATCACCTGGGTACTTCCTGAAGCACAAATTCCCATGCCTACCTCACCAGAGTTGTACTGAGTCAGAAACTCTGGAGGAGGACTCTTGAATTTTGTTTAAGCCCTCCAGGTGACTTTAATACATGCTCAAGCTTGAGCACCATAGCTTTAAGGTATTGGGGCCTGAAAAGGATAACATTAAAATTGCTATTGACTGGATCAAGAAGGCTGTGGTGGCAGAAGAACAAATTTGGTGGCACTCTAGGGAAATCAGGGTTTAGATTGGAACAATGAGTTTGTGATGTCTTAGACATCCAAGTGGTGCATAAGCAGTTCTGTGTATATAGAATTAAAGAACAGAGGCCCAGGTTAAAAATGGGAACTGAAATATGGATTATCGTGCTAAGAACCAAATATCACAGTGGATTGGATCATGTCAGTGGATATTTACTGCTCAGTTACTTCATCCTAACTTTGAATACAGAAAACAGAAAGCCAAGTAATTAAAAGACCCAATGACATGGGAGAGGTAGTGCAGCTTCTACTTAGCATGCTAAGGCATTGAACACTTTGGAGTGTGTTACAGGTCCCCCATAAGTCATTTGTAAAGTAATCTTTTGTGGCTATCTTTTCCTGTTTTAACATCAGTAATGTGAGGTGTCCTAATATTTTAAGGGGAAAAATTAGAACTGATAGGCTATGTAACTTGTCAAGTAGCTGATAAATATGTACATCTCTCTCTTTAAGAGGTGATCTTGTATTGGAAGATATACACTTTACAATTCTAATTTGGTCTTCTCTCTAGTAATTTCTGTGGAGGCTAAGGGATTAGGACCACATGGAGTTTAGAAGAGCAGACGTAACAAAGGGAAATGAAATGAGAAGAAAGGTGTGTTAAGTGATCACGAGGATGTAATTTCCAATCTTTTCATGATCCTATCAAGAGTTGACATTGACTACAAATAAAAGCATAGCATCAGGGACTTGAGCATTTAAGAGCACTGGCTGCTTTTCCAGAAGATCGGGGTTTGATTCCCAGCACCTGCCTGGTGGCTCACAACCATTTGTAACTATAGTTCCAGGGGATCTGATACATCCCTCTTCAGGACTCCATAGGCACCAGAAACACATGTGATGCACATACATGTGAGCAAAACAGCAATACACATAAAATAAAAGGTCTTAAAAAATCATAGTGCCAGAATATTTATACCATCATATTCAGGTAGTAAGTTAAATGAATAAGCCAATCACTAAATACTTAAGAGCAGAGTTAAAGCAGATGAATGACCATCAGGAAGAAAATGCCTTCTTTAAAAAGAATGGAAATAAAAGTCAGACTTGGTGATGTATACCTGTAATCCTAGCACATGGGAGGTAGAGACAAGAAGACCTGGAGTTCAAGGTCATCTTCAGCTACAAATAATAAATTTGAGGCCAGCCTGTCAAAAATTTAGTGCTTAAATAAATAAATTGAAAATAAGAAAATAATATTTTTACTGACCCTAATCTGTGTACTTTTAAAAATCCATTTTAAGTCCTTTCATATGTATCACCTTAGTTGCTAAGATACAATCAGTGAATAAACTCTACAAGGCTGACCCTCTTCTGTCCTACATTGTAATCTGACCCATGAATCAGTATCAGGGGACATCTGGGATCCATCGTTTCTTTCCCATAGACTAGTTGATTAGAGGATGTTTTGAACCCCACAGACTGTATGAATTATTATGGGAGCAAATAAAAGGTCAGATTGTACTTTTGTGTTGTTAAAGACACAACCCTGACATGGTCAGGATTAAGTACTTAAAGCACTGAAGAATAAAAAAAGCATTACAGTGAATGATTAACTAACAGTTATTTGCAGAGTCGTCTGTTACTAAACTAAGAAACATTTTCACAGGTGCAGGCAGCTCCTGGTCCTATACCTTGATGCAGGGCCTGCAGTCGACAGGTGTGATAGAGTATCATAGTCTAGAGATTTTCTCCTTTCTCTTTTCCTTTGCCTGGCTCCCTTTCTACTACTTGATGGTACTTCTGGGGACAGAATGGGGAAGGAAGGTGAGGATCCATCGTCCACTTCATCCTTTCCACAGTTTTTGTCAGGTTATTTTGGTAAAGAGTAGATATGTCTGGTCCCATCACTCACTTTCCTGTTGTTTCTATGTTTGTCTTCTATGCCAAAATGTATAAATCATGACTTTTTTATGATTTTATTTTAAATATCTCTTTGAAAGACTATGATTTCTACTTTTAACATTTTATGAGTGTAATGTTGGTTTGGTGCCTTCTGAATTCCTTATTTCTAAAGAAAACCCACCTTCTGGCTTAGTCAAGTGACTTGTGCTGAAAGAGTACCCCCAAAAGCTGGTACCCCAAAGGCGACACTGAAGAAAAGGTGGTATAG
Source organism: Dicrostonyx torquatus (assembly GCA_028555095.1). NCBI lineage: Eukaryota > Metazoa > Chordata > Mammalia > Rodentia > Cricetidae > Dicrostonyx > Dicrostonyx torquatus. The sequence goes on along the minus strand of JAQHUG010000238.1, from coordinate 376,897 downwards.
AGTGGCACTGAATGCTTAGACACTAGCTTCTAAGTCTGACATGGGAGAGGTCTTGGAAGGATACTTGTTTAACAGGCTAAATTATAATTAAAAATTGAAACTCTCTGTGTATGGTGGCCTTCTACAGATTAACAGTTATTATTATTACTGTATTGTTGTTGATGATTATGATGTGTCTTAGGATAATTGTGGGGTAAAAGGCTACAGGAACTTTCTCTGAACCTTCTCGGAGAGGGGGGTGTCACTGAATATCCTGAACGACACTTGAGAAGTTTTTGTTTCAAACAAAGAATCTTTTGCCATATCCTTCTTCCCCTTGAGCATGTGCTCTTCAAGAGGAACTGATTCACATGTCTCCAAATCATTTGCAATTAAATCACCAGCGTATAATTTTCTAAAGGCTACGAGATGTCCAAGAAGCTTTCAGAACCTGTTTTATAATTCCTCTCCAGTCCTTTTCTTAAAACAGGAAGTTGAATTTTGCCAATGACAAATAAACTCAAACATTCAGAAGGCTGAAGTTCAGTTTCCAGCTCCAAACTCCAGGCTTTGAGCACATCTGTGATTTTACAAAATACATCCTCGCAACTCTACAAAGTTGTTGATTGGAAAAAACAAAGGTGATAAAAGTGTGCATTGTGACTCTCGGGGGTGTGTTTACAATTATAGAAAGAGTCATGAAATGTGTCAGGGGTATTCTTAAAACCATTACACATAGGTGAAAATGCGTTTGGATCTTATTTCTCTACATATGTCTGAATATTATCACAACTTTCATCAAAGAAAACATTTTAACTTTGTTTTTCACTCATTTTCCTTTCTATAACTTTGAGTCTTAAACGCTTCAGGAAACTCAGGAGCATAGTTTGTCCAGCAGAAGGAACTGAAGCGTCTGTGGTAGTTTCATGTCTTTACCAGGATGAGGTACCATTTCCATTTACAAATGCAACTGACACTATTCTTGGGACTGGAAAAATGCAGAAAGTTACCTCTGTTCATACTCTGACATCTCTTATTTATTTGCCAGTCTTCTCACCTGGCACAGATGACCAACTCTGATTTTGAAATTCTCCTCTAGCTCGTTCACTTGGGTCACAGAATAAAGAAGCAATAGTGGGGAAAGGTGTTTGGGACTATTTGAAGCAATTCCCTTAATGCTCTGTGTCATTGATTCTACTTCAGGGCTTCTGCACTACAGAGGAACCAAGTGGATGCTGGGACAACAGGTGTCATTAAAAAAAGGCTTGGTTTAAACTTTATTGATTAAGTGATCAGTTTATTCATCGATCAATGATCTTACTAATGGTTTGGGAGGAACTTGGGGGTCATATAAAACTGGGCTTATTCAACCTGCTGTCATGGGGAAGTTGCAGCTTGAGAGAGATTCTAAGATGTCCAATAGAAAGATTTAGGGAAGCAAATGTGAGGAGCTTAGACAAAAGTTAACAAGAGTTGTTTTAGGGCATAAGGTCTAAGCAAGTGTTGGTAGAATGTCTAAAGTAGGCAAAAGGTAATGTTACCTTTAGAACACCGATCTACAAGGAGCCCACATTTAATCACTTAATATGCCCTTTTCTCTTGGAACACAGGATCTGAGACAAACTGGTGTTAGGATGACAGTGTGCAGTCTCTGCTACCTGTTACGGCTGGAGAGACTGAATCTTGTGCTTCACAGCATAGTTTTGAAAAGTGTGCAATTTGGATTTCTTACAATAGAAAAGTAAATGTATATAATATGCACATATACCATGCATCCCTTCATTTATGATTCTTATTAAAATTCAACTGTATCATAGCACTTAAGAAGCAAACCAGCATGAAGCATGGTATCATGTGACTTCAAAAGGCATGGACCTTTTCTGGCTCTACTTACAGTCACTTGGGCCTTGATATATACTTATGTATATGTTGCATTTTATATAAATTGTACTTTCTCTTTTTACTGTACTTCATTCACAATAAACAAATATAATGCTAACAATAAAATATCTTTTAGGATTTTGTTTTGTTTTGAGCCATTTTATGTTTATCCCAAATAAATATTTAATTATCTATAGCCTACCTTGCCTAGTAAGAATTTACACTCCCCCAAATAACATATCCTTAGGCACTGTGTGATAGAATAATCAAAAAGTCAAGAAGGCATTTTATAAAATACAAAACAACACAGTTCTCCAACGCTTCTATGAATATAATGATTTTCAGGAAAATAATAAGCTAACTCTCAGATTAACAATGTAGAGAGGGAGAATTTCTGGCCACATACAGATCATTTAAGATAAAAGCTTGTAACAGGAGTCTCTCCATAGGAAGACAGTATAGGAATTTTATAGAGAATCTCATTCTGCAAACAATGGATAAAATTTACCTGTCTGTGCTAGTTAGTATTTATTGTCAACTTGACACGATCTAGAGTCACCTGAGAAGAGGGAAACTCAATTGAAGAATTGTCCAAATCAGGTAGGTCTGTCACCAAGACAATGAAACAGTCTTAATTAATGATTGAGGTGAAGGGGCTCAGCCCACTGTGGATGACACCATTTCTAGGCACATGGATCAGTGTTTTCTAAGGAATCTTTCTAAACCTAACCCTGAGAGCAAGCTACTAAGCAGCGTCCCTCCATGGATTCTGCTTCAGTTCTTGCCCTGACTTCCCCCAATGATGGATTGTGACTTAGAATTCCAAGCTAGACAGAAGCATTTCAGTTTCAGGAGGTCTCATTTATTAATGGTTTCTCTCAGTGTCTGTGCTACTGGGGTTATATTTAGGAAGTGGTCTCTCGTACCAATGCGTTCAGGTGTACTTCCCTCTTTCTCTTCTATGAGGTTCAGTGTGATTGGTTTTATGCTGAGGTTCTTAATCCATTGGACTTAGTTTTGTGCATGCAAAAAATATGGTCAACAAGACAAAATGGCAGCCTACAGAATAGGAAAAGATTTTTATCAACCCCACATCAGACAGAGGGATGATCACCAAAATATACAAAGAACTTAAGAAATTTGTCATCAAAAGAACAAATAATCCAATTTAAAAATGGGGTACAGACTTAAACTCTCAATAGATGAATCTGAAATGGCTGAAAACACTTAAGGCAAATGTTCAACATCCTCAGCTATCGTAGAAATGCAAATCAAAACGACTCTGAGATTCCTTCTTATACCTTTAAGAATGGCCAAGATCAAAAACACTGATGACAACTTATCCTGGAGAGGATGTAGGATAAAGGGAACACTCCTCCATTGCTGGTGGGAGTGCAAACTGGTACAGCCACTTTGGATTTCAGTTCATTGATTTCTCAGAAAATTGGGAAACAACCTACCTGAAGACCCAGCAATACCACTTTTGGGTATATACCCAAAGAAATCTCAATTGTACCACAAGGACATGTGCTCAGCTATGTTCATAGCAGCATTGTTTGTCATAGACAGAACCTGGAAACAACCTAAATGCATCTCAACCAAAGATTGGATAAGGAAAATGTGATACATTTACACAATGGAGTACTACACAGTGCAAAAAATAATGACATCTTAAAATTTGCAGGCAAATTGATAGATCTAGAAAACATCATATTGAGTGAGATAACCTAGACCCAGAAAGACAAATATCACATTTACTCACTCATAAGTGGCTTTTAGACATAAAGCAAAGAAAAACCAGCCTACAATTCACAATCCCAGAGAACCTGGACAACAAAGAGGACCCTAAGAGAGACAGATACATATGAATCTAAAATCAACATGAGAAGTAGGAAAAGACAGGATCACCTGAGTAAATTGGGAGTGTGGGGATCAGAGGAAGAGGGTAGAAGGGAAGGGGGGGAGAAAGGGAGGGAAGCAGATAAAAATATATAGCTCAATAAAAACAATCTAAAAAAAGAATTCCAAGCTAAGATAAACCTTTACTCTTCAAGTTGTTTGTATCCAAACATCTTAGCACACAGCAACATAAGATCAAATTATGACTTATCAAAGTCAGCCTAAACAATAGCCTACACAGCCTACTCCGTGTGCTTTATTATTTAGAGTTTTAATTAAGATATGTCATCTCTTCCCTTCCTTTTCTTCCCTCCAACCACTCCTATGTACTGTCTCTCCAGTTCCCCCATCACTCCCTCTCAAAGTCATGGCCTCTTTTTCTTTTATTAGTATTATTACTACTACAATTACTACTACTACTATAATTGCATGTGTAAATTATAAGTGTAATTGTACGTGCTGAGAGGGCTTAGTGTTAATTGTGTGTATATGATTTCAGGGCTGATCACTTTGTATTATAAAACCATTTAAGAGGCCCATGTCTGGGACAGACTAATTCTCCCTCCCACAACAGCCATTAGCAGTTCTTTGTATATGGGTGGAGCCCTGTAAGATTTCCCCTTCCACTTGAGCATATGTATGGGTGTTCCTTATTTACATCTTACTCAACAAGTCATTTTGTAGAGGTATCAAGGCTGTAGCTTCCCTGTCATTTCCACAAGCTCAGTCTGCAGCAGGTTTCCTAGTTCTCTGGCACTTATAATCTTTCTGATTGTGATGTCCCCGAGCCTCAGCTTCAGGAGTTGTGTTGAGGCTGTATCCACTGGGGCGCTGGATACATGACAATCCTTCGAAAAATCGCTGCATTTTGACTAGATTTCTGTATGGTCTGCATCTGCTACAAATAGAGCTTTCTTGGCCGGAGAGTGAGAGAGCTATAATTACCTGTGCATGTTAAGAACAGGTTTCAGAATATTCTTAAATAAATTCTTAAATAATCCTAAAAACATTTCAGAATATGTAGGAGTATGCTGGTCTAATAAAGTGAAGGGAGAAAGTTCTCCTCTTAGATCTGCAAGCTCATCATCCCTTGGCAGTTGCCTAGGTTTCCATTAGCAGGCACAATCTCCCTTCTGTTGAGCAGGCCTCAAGTCCAATTAGACAGCTGTTTGTAGCCACCAAGATCTGAGTGCCACTACTGTACTCCTAGAGAGATCTTGTCATGCTGGTCATTGTTCTGATTCCCAGAAGTCATAGCTGAGCAGTGCTATTGGTAGCTTCCCTTCCTTGGCAGCTTGCATAACACCTCTGGTACCGTGAAAAACTTCAGGAAGGAAGCCTTCAAGGCTAGATTCAACTTGAATCTTCTGAGTTCTGTGACAGAGGTGGTATCTCCTACCTTCGGGAAGCAACCAAGGATAATAGCATAAATCTACACTGTTTTCTGAGTCTCTTGGACTACCCTAAACAATAACTCAAAGGATGTTTTCTTCGTGCCTGGTACTAGGGTTTTTGTTAGATAATATATTGCCCTTGTGGGGAGCATTGTCAGTCCAAGTGTTATGATGTCATTTGTCATTTCAAATACACACACACACACACACACACACACATATATATATAATGTGTGTGTATGTATATGCATATGTATGTACACGTTTACATATATACACATACATACACTTGCATGTATTACATGTGGTTTCAGGTAAATACAAAGTAATACGATTCCTTGAGGCTTTTTCAAACATTATTAGTGTTATTTGTTCTTTCTACCTCTCCTTCTGCATTGACTTCCATTTCCCCTCCCCTCTTAAAGCTCCCTCCCAGTTTTCCCCATCTCTTCCTTTTTAAAAGCTTGATTCTATTTGCTCTCTCTGAGTTTCATCAGCCGCTAGACAGTAGCCATTGTTAGTAATAGTTATACATTTTAAGTTTCCCCTTATGAAATATATATTTTGAGGCTTTTATTTTCCCTCAGCCTCTGCAACATTATTTGAAGTTTAAGTTAATAGACTGTGCTAATTCTCTGGTTCCTTGTTATCAAACACCTCATTAAATATTCAAAGTAATTACTACTGGTTATATATTGCCTATGCTCATGACCTTCTCACACAACGTTGTGAGCTGAGTGGTGGTACTGTATCCCTACAGAGCATGAGAAGTCTCCCTGCCACACATCCATCTGAGAAGGGCATCTATGTCCTCTCCTCCCGGCATCACCAACTGAGCCTAAAGCAATTCACGTGAAAAGGATCTACTCTTTTATTTGTTCTATGTTAATTTTAGAACCTAGGAAACCTAAGTTCTAGAAGACAAGTCATAGATGACTCCATATATTTTTTAATTAAAATTATCCTAACTCTTTCCCACAAGCTACTAAAACAAAGATTTGTCATTCTACATCCACAGTCGTAATGCTCAAGAGGATAAGGCAGAGGGATTACAAGTTCCATATCAGCTTGGGCTACAGAGTGAACTGCAAAGCCTCACTTGCCCATCAATCAATCGATAAACTTTAGAAGTATGGGGTGGCCTGAAGATATAATTTGGTAGTTAAGAGGGCTAGCTGCTCTTCTAGAGGATCTGGGTTCAATTTCTAGCACTCACAGGGCAGCTCACAGCCTTCTGGAACTCTAGTTCTCAATTATGATATCCTCTTCTAGCCTCTGCAGGCACCGGGCATGCACATGGTACAAATGCATACACTCAGGGAAAACATCCCTACTCCTAATTTTTTTCCCTCTTGCCTAGGATACATGAAGCTAGCACATCAATCCAAAGATTACAAAAATAAAAAAAAACACAAGTAAAACATTGTCATACATCTCATTTTCAGGATGGAGAAAGACAAAATTCTTCCAGCTATCCAAAATGAAAAGAAATTGAAATGTCGCAGTGTTGAAGAGATCATAAACAAGTGACATCTTTCAGAAAATATTTCAAGATGGCACCTTGTGCTTATGTCAATGCAAAGATTTATTTCAAGCTAGCTACTTTTTAATTTGACATCAATAATGAAACCTATTAAGGTTTTTTCTTTCTCAGATCTTTATATTTTAAGGGCCTAAATAATCATATAACCTTTAAAAAGACATAATGAGGTCCATTTATAATGATCAGGACATTCACTTTGTTTTCTGTGACCTCCACAGACCGCACAGCTGTTCCGATTTTCTATTTGGGATTATTCTTATAATGTGTACTTGTACTCTCTCCCCCCTTTCTCCAGGACTGTCCACCAGAAGCGGGTGATTTTCGAGCTCAGCAGTGTTCTGCTCATAACGATGTCAAGTACCATGGCCAGTTTTATGAATGGCTTCCTGTGTCCAATGACCCTGACAACCCATGCTCACTCAAGTGTCAAGCCAAAGGAACCAATCTGATCGTTGAACTAGCACCGAAGGTCTTAGATGGTACACGATGCTATACGGAATCGTTGGATATGTGCATCAGCGGCTTATGCCAAGTAAGTGCTGAAGCTGTCAGGGGCTGCGCCTGTGCATAAAGAAGCTTCTCAGGAGTTTGTAAGGGATAACAGATTTGAAGAGTGTAATTTCAGGGAATGGTGCAGATATAGTAATCTGTTAAGGACATGCAGACTGCAGATGGATTTGGTTTTGTCTGGTTTCTTTATTCCTTGACTTGAATGATACTTGGATGTGGGAGAATAAAAATTCTTGAATATTGTCCATGATGATGAAGTTTGAAAATATCTGTAGCTCAAATGTCCTTGAAATTTTTAAAAGCATAGAGGGAGGAAGGTAAGAAAAGAAGAGAAGGGAAGAGAGAGAGGAGATTATGTGTTTTCAGGCATTCATTTTCATCTACACAAAATTTCAGAGTAACTCAGGTAGAAGAACACACCTCCTTACTGCCTGCAGCTATATTGAAAATTCACACAAATTTTAGCAAGTGGTATAGGTTTCAGACAGGCAACCCTTAAATCCAAGGATATAAAAGGGATTGATTTCTGGTATCAATTCATGGGTGTGTGCTGGAAGACTTGGTAAGAGGATGAAGTATTAGTCCATTTGCCTTGAACTTGTCTTCTTCATTTTAAAGCTCATTTTTGGACTGTTATGAGCAGTCTGCATTATAGAGTGAGCAGGTTATCTGAGTGCTGTTACTCATCATAGTCTTTCATGTGCAATAGTACAGACATTTTAAGAACATTTGCCTCAAGTGGGAGGACATTTATTGAGTCTGAATCTATGGCATAATATGAAAAATATGAAACATGTTTCAGTGATTTCTTTTAAACTTACATTTATTTAAAACAAATCTGTTGATTTATAAGAAAAATTCAGTGTAAATTGCTATGAAACATGAGATGTGAGATAAGGTTTGTGCATGAGAGAAAGAAGCAGACACAGTCAACCTTCATACGGTTTAGGGCAGTCATACAGGAAGGGGCATGCTCAAGGTTTTTCAGACAGGAGAAGAGAGAAGAGATGCATATATCAAAAGCTTCTTTATATATGTAATACATGAATTCAAGGTGGAAATGTGAATGTAGTATTTTATTCTTCTCAAGACTGCAAGGGACTTAGAAAGTATCCACATACCTTTAAAAGCAACATATGTAGAACATTGTTGTGGTATTTTACAACTATTTGCAAAACTATTTGTAAATATTATTTATAAATAGTAGGGCTGGAAAGATGACTCAGTAGTTAAGAGTGCTTCCTGCTCTTCCAGAGGACCCAACTTCCTTTCTCAGGGTCACGTTAGGAGGCTCACAACCACCTCCAAGCGATCCAACACCCTCTTGTGGCCTCCATAGATACCTGCACACACACTCACACAGGTACACACAGAGACACACAAATAAAAATAAATCCTTTAAAATACTACTGGCTAGGCCTCTTGATTTGTGGAAATTGAATTATGAAATCTGTAGACCTTTCAGGGACAGTAAAGAACCATAAAGCAAATAAATACACGGGAAGGGCTGCACTGTGAGGAATGGGAGCTCGGATCCCTTGCCTGTGCTCACAGCTGGATGTCTCGTAAATAAAATCCAAGGCTAGAAATGTGCATGATCTTGTGACAATTACATCATGTCAGAAATGGGACTGGAATCCAGGGCTTCTAATATCCATGTCAGTGTTGTTTCCACAACGCTAAGTTTGCAAATGAAGCAAAATCAACATGACAGGTCAGCAAATTAGGTCTCAACTGTTCCCGTGGCACGAGAGCTCAACCTGGCGTGGTGTCTCCCTGTTTCTTCTGCCAGCTGGCCTCGTGTACCTTGGTAACTAAAAGAAAATCCTATCTCAGCAGAGAAAAAACCTTCCACAAGAGTACATATGGAGAGATAATGTTGTATTATGAATTAAAAGCAATTATAAATATAAGCTTGCCTCTTTAAGTTATAGTCACACAATTGTGATTTGTTTGATTTGGGAGTAAATGTAAATTGTTTAAAATAAATGTGCTCCATACATAGAAATCACAACTGTATATCACCGACATATTTCTAGTGTAATTAGCTATGTATGCCATGGTGAAGTAGGAAATCGTAGATTTCATCTGAACACTAAAAAGTAGTGTAATTTGGCTGGATAGAAGTTGGATTACAGACTGAAAGTAGTTTTATAAATGATCATTGAGGATTGTGTAACAGATAGGACCACAGTAGACAGTAAATGAGAAGAAAGACTCAGCAATGGAGAGAAACACTCAAAGCTCTTCGTTAGAAAGATTTTTACAGGCTCAGTTATAAGAGGCCTGAAGCAGACAGCCCTGGAGTCACGGAAACCAGTTCTGATGCAGGGTCTTGTACCAGCTAAGAGGGCTGAAGCATCAGCCTTTCCCTGGGTAATGACAGCAGGAATAGAAAAAAAA
>JAQHUG010000238.1:315077-352251 GCA_028555095.1 Dicrostonyx torquatus | reverse complement strand
ATATCAACATGTAGAAGAATGAAAATAGACCCATATCTATTGCCATGCACAAAACTCAAGTCCAAATGGATCAAAGACCTCAACATAAAATCAACCAAACTGAACCTCATAGAAGAGAAAATAGGAAGTACACTTGAACACAATTCAAATTTTATCATTTTAATACTACAGACTTCTTAGAGTGTGGCCATGTTTATCACTTTGTTCTTATGTTCTCATACTGTGTGGCATAATTTTATTTCCAGCATATAAATGAGGGGATTTATGTCATGGTGTATACAACTAGAAAAAAGCAGTGCTAAATTCAGACTCTGGTATTTCTGTGGCATGGTCTCCTCACCTCTGGAGGGGACAAGCTATTAATAATGAAGTACTTATCAGTTAATAAGGAGTATGTTCTCTGGAACGGGGATGCCTCAGGGCCTAAAAATTCTGTGTTCCATTAAATGGATGTTTGGCCTTGATCTGGCAGTTTTCTTGGTTCCCTCTTTGATGCTTTGCTTGATTAATGATTCTTCAGGCTACTTTAAATACCATATGTATGAAATACAACATCATCACCTTTAAGAATTTTTGCAATATTAGTGGCAAAACCGGCTCCAAGAATTTGATCATCTCTCTAAGATCAGGTTCACTTCTGGGACCACTTTTAGTGGTATGGGTCCCTGGGTCTATGTTCAACGTCAATAATTCACTAGAAATGCAAACAGAACACATCGAAAGCCACTATGTTTGTGGCCGTAGTTTTTTGCAACTGAACAGTGCTGATGAGCTAGGAGAACAGGGTCCAGGAGATGCCCAGATGTGCCTTCTCACAGTGGGACAGTGCAAGTAACTCTTCTCCCAGTAGCAGTAAGTGACAGTATTCATGGAATACTGACATCCAGGGAAATGTGCTGTGCAGTGCAGTTCTGGGTGCTCAGGACTTTGGCTTAGGCTGGATGCCAAAGCACAGTGTAATTGGTCTTGTTTTTCAGCGCTTCCAGAGGTCAACTTGTTATCAGAGCCCCAACGCTCCCACAAATCACATTGTGAGAATAGACAATGGCGCATTCCAAAACCCCAGACAAAGGCATTCTTATTGGTCACAGCATCACAAAAGCTTGAAGATTACCTCCCAAGAGCTGAGGGCAAAGGGCAGACCTCTTCTTGGGTAAAGTCCGTTATTTACTACCCGGTGACATCTTGGAGCTGTTCATTTATTCAAAGAGTAGCCAGAGAATACTAATGGTCCCTAGGCTGTGAGCTAAGAATACAGAAAACAGAAGGACTGGCCTTTCTCCCAAGGATCCCATCTCTGCAGCTTGCTACAGCATCCAAAGCTACTGGGAGTTTTCCCTTGCTCCCTTGTTTACTACTTAAACTGAGACTTGCATCACTGGTGGAAGGTTCCTTGGGAAGTGGCTCTGAGAATGGGCTGCAGAGTGGTACAGCTTTCTTGAAAGCAGTCTGGCAGCTCCTCAGCAGCTGACACATAGAATTATCTTATAATCTATCAATTCTACTCCTAGACATGAACCCAAAAGAATGAAATAGCCTGCTCTCAAATGTTTATAACAGCAGTATTCAAGATAGCCAATAAGTAGAAACAATAGCCTGAATACACATCACCTCCTGAATTGGTAAGTAAGTCTAATACCTTGTATATTAATTTAAAAATGAAAAAAGCATGGTCTGTCCATATAATTGACTATTATTTCATAGTTTAAAAAGAGGATTAATCATACAATACAACACAAATTTCATGGATTATAAGAGAATCCAGTAACAAAGAACCACTTACTTAGTGTTTGTGTGTGTGTTGCTACTATTACTAAATCCATCACAGCTGATCACTTACAGAAACAGAGAAAGTCCAAGAGGATAAGATAGTACTGGCAACTGGCTCATGGCAGCATGTCAGAGGATAGCCACATGGTGAGACCGAGGAAAACTGTTAACTCACGTTCTCCCTTTCTCTTTTTGTAAGCTGCTAATGCAGTCATGGGAATCCTACCCTCATAATCTCATCCAGTTCCACTTCTTAATATCATCAATATTTTGAACTTGGGGATTCTTTTCTCAACATGTAGCAGTCATGTATGTCATATTTCCACATGTGTGTGAAATGTCCAGCTCAGGCATCAGCTTGAGGTGTCTAGGCCAGGGAATTAGAAGGGAATAAAGAGTGATTGCTTGTGAGTATTGAAATATTGGAAGGGGGGCACCACAAAAATCTTATGAAAAACCTTTGGAAGTGGCATTGTGCTGTGTAGGCATTTTATATGTTACTGCCTTTAATCAAGTGAACTTAACTGTGTCATGTTGTTACTGTTTGAGAGGAGAGGATGACAGATCAGGTTCTCTGGATCTGGACTCATTCAGCATCTATTAAGCACCTACTAATACCAGATGCTCCATTGAACTCTAGGAAAGCAACTGTCAGTGCAGGAACCATGGAAATCAACAAGCAAGGGACACTGAAATTCAGTTAGGGAGTGGGGGAGGCATCGCTGTCCTGCCCCAGGGTCACCAGCTTCCTTCCAAACTCCTTCACTCAGTGTCCCAAGAGAACAAAATTTTGTGTCTGCCCTTGACAGCTGTTTTTCCTCATGTCCTTTCTCCTACTTTTTCATGGCCGTCTGTGCGGCCAGGTTGAGATCTGGTCACTGGGTAATGAGAATAGCTTACTCACGTTGAGTTGATTACGTTGTTCAATCTGACCATCACATGCAGGGGCCAGTGAATCAATGGAGGTCTCTGTTGGCTATTTTTGTCCCCTGATGACCAGTACTTCCTAATTCGCATGAATTATTCATCTAAAATGTTGATTTTAATCTTTTAATATATTTGGGGCCTTGTTCTCACTTCCTCCAGGCTGTGAAACAGTCTGTTTAATAAACTCTGTTTCTGTCATATACGAAGCTGAAATAGCTTTGAATCTGAGGGCTCCTGCCATCTACTCCTAAGAGATGACTAACAGAATCCTAGAACCTTGTCCTCCAAGAGAACTGCTCAGTGAACTTGTATACCAGCCATGATCCTCTAGGTACGCCTTCATTGCTGAAGCCATTACATCTTTCTTGACAAAACAACAAAATGCCAGGTTTCTAAAGGCGATAAAGATCAGTCAATATCCCAGGCAGATGGAATTTATCTATATTGTATATTAGAAAACAGATGTAAAAAGTGTTTTACCTGAGGGGTATTCCATAACAAAATTAGATAATCTTCAGTCATTCGATTTAATTAGTTCAGGTTTCTCTAATTTAATATGGTCATCAAGTTTTTATCTTAGAATCATAATCTTGAAGGGCAGTTTACATACATGAAAAGTTTACAAGATCTGACACTTTGTCCCTGGCTTTGAAGAAAAGACATTAAATTAAAACTCGGTAAAGTAGACTTGAGGAAAACATTGTGAGATTGGGCATCATGGCACTCCATGTAATTGTCTTCAAATGTTAAAAATCAAATGTGAAAAGCAATTAGTAATTATACTTGGGCTAATTGGAGCATTCCCAAGGAAACATCACGTTAGATAAAGGGATGATTTTTTTTTAATGTTGTGGCTACTTTAATTGTTGAGATACTTAATAAGAACAGTTTAAAGCATCAGGAGCCTTCCAGATTTTTAGCCATGAATATAATTTTACCCAAGTTTTAGCACATCCAAGTTGCCAAAGACTGTTCTGGAACAATCCTAATAAGGGCATTTTGCCAGTCAGGAAAATCCACACAAGCACCTAAAATTAGTTTAATAAACCCCACCTGTCCTTCAGTTGCCTTTTTGGTTCAGCTGCCCCGAGGAGCCCAAATCAAGAGGGAACAAAGTGTTTTAGCTGCAGGCTGGCCGACTTATGATCCAAGAGAACACCTCAGAATCAGAAATCAGAGGAGCATGGCCAGAAGCGCTCTGTGTGGTTGACAGAAAAGAGACGCCAGCACAAATGCTGAGGCCTTCTGGGATGGTTTGCATCTCGCAAAGCTAATCAGAAGCAGAAAACAACCTTGGGGAAATCACCAACTCAGTCTCCTCATCTCATGGATCAAGAGCTGAAAGTTGGAACTAGATGGTGATGTCTTCAAGGTCTCTCAATTAGCAAATGACAAAACCAAGAAGACTCAAACACAGGTTCCCTTGGTCTGGATTAAGTGAGAATGTGCTGTGCGTAGGTGTGTTTGGAAGACCCTGTCTGTGAACAGTTTCAGGTATTTGCTTTGAACGTTCTTCGCTGTGTTCATCTCTTTCATCATTGCTAAGTGAATTTCAGCCCCTGACTTATGGTCAGGTTATCACGGAAACATCCCATTCATTTAAAAATGGTAATATTATAAGAGAAAACCCAAGCAGCACACCTTGCTGGCAAGGCAAAACTCTCAAATCATACTACTTGTCATTTCTACTTCTGCAGAAATGCAGGCACAAAGTTGCTGCACGTGCGTGCCGTGGCACCGCCCAGCAACTGGGACCTGATGGTTGGCCTGCTGCATGTGCACCTGGGTGCATGGCTGCACTTTAGTGCAAGTTTGTTTCTTTGCTAGCAGAATTAATAGAGGTTGAAAGGAAGAAACAGACACTTGAGGAAAAGGAGCAGAGAGGCAGAATGGGGAGGGAGGCTTTGGAAGCAGCAAGCATCCATCTTCTCAAGTCAGGTGTACTTGACTGCTGCTGTTCTCAATGCTCCCAAAGCTTCATTAGTGGGGAAGGCTTTCAGCTACCTCTTAGTATCTCAGGGTGGCTATGAACTTATTAGCAGGAAATAATGTCAGTGCTCATGCTTTTTATTGGACAACACAGATCATGTCTGAGCAGCCTCCTCTACTCTCTACTTTGTGACCATGTGATCTGAGTGAAGGCTGTAAGGTTATTTTGAGACAGGAGGGGGTAGTGTGAATTCTAATTGGTCTTAATAATAAAAACCCAGAGTCAGATATAGGGGTTAATGCTGAAAGATCAAAGTAGCAAAGCTGTCAGTCACTAGTTCTGACCTCTGCTGAATCCTCAGACCAAAGGGGCAATCCTGTCCCTACAAATCCTCAGACTGAATGTCTTGAACTTCTGTCTCCTTACACCTTATATTCCTCTCTCTGTCCAGCCATATCCCTTACTGTCTCTACCTCCCTAGTGTTGGGATTAAAGGTGTGTGACTCCGACTCCCAAGTATTGGGATTAAAGGTGTGTGTCACCACTGCCTGGCCTCTATGGCTAACTAGTGGCTAGCTCAGCCCTCTGATCTTAGGGCAAGCTTTATTTGCTACAGCAAAAACAAAATATCACCACAGGAGGACCTGAAGATGGAACTCAGACTGGCCTTGAACTCCGTAATGGAACCCAACTGACCAGGATCTGAAACTCAGGATCCTCCTGCCTCTGCCATTGTGCTATGATTATGGGTGTGTGCCACTAGCCCAACTAAAGTTTTTCTTTTTATTCAGATTTTCCCTTTCTGAAATCCCTTCCATTTTGTTTCTTTCAATTTTTTACATTAGTTAATTTAATGTGTTTGTGTGTATGTGTGTGCGTGCACATGCTTGTGCCACTTTGTGTGCTGTGTGCGTGTGCTGCATGTGTGTGCTCTGTGTGTGTGTGTGTGTGTGTGTGTGTGTGTGTGTGTAGGTAGGTCAGAACACAATGTACAGGAATTGATTCTCTCGCATACCTCTGTGTGGATCCTAGGAATTGACCTTAAGTCATAAGGCTTGGTGGCAAGTGCCCTTACCCTCTGAGCAATGTCTCTGGCTGATCTCCCTTCCTTCCTTCCTTTCTTCTTCCATCCTTTCCATCCTTCCATCTGCTCTTTCTTCCTTTTATTTTTCCTTTTTTCCTTCTATATTTCCTTTCTTCCTCTTTCCTTCCATCCTTTCTTCTACTCTTCCTTCCTTTCTTCTATCCCTTTTCTTCCTTCCTTCTATCCTTCCTCCCATCCTTCCTATTCTTCCTTCCTTTATTCCTTCATCCTTCCTTCCTTTCTTCCATCCTTCATTTCTGACCACACATAGCAAGAATTTACTTTGCTGAAAGGAAGGATATAGTAGTTTGTGTTATTGAAGTGACGAAGGCCTCTGTAGTCCTTTTGCCTGTCTGGGTAGGGAAGGGTTCATACAGCTTCATCCATAGCAGAGAACATGTGTGCTCAGATCTGTGGTCCTGCCTGGATAAAGGACCTCAGAGTTCCTTCATGCTCAGCCTTTTTTTTCTTAATTCTGAGAAATATGTGTATGCTCATTTGAAGCGTGTTGGCAACATGTCAGTTGAATGGTTTGTGTCAGGGCTCTTCAGGTTCCGACTTCCATTTCCCAGAGGAACTCCTCAAGTGTCTCTCTACACTTCAAAGTAGAGCTTGCTAATCTTCTCCACAGATGAAACTGCAAACTAGCAACACTCCATCCAGATAGAACCTACAGTCAACACGGGTTCCACACAGAGGTTCATAGACACAGCTGAGAATTGCAGGCTTGAAGTATACTATTTCCACAAAATATGCAAAATGTATTTGTGTGGAGTGTGTGTGTGTGTGTGTGTGTGTGTGTAGGTAGGTAGGTAGGTCAGAGCACAAAGGAGTTGGTTCTCATTCACCTTTGAAACATCCAGATCAGGTCATTTTCTGTATTCCCAGCTGGTTTCATTAAGCAGAAGACAGAAGACAGTGAAGACCTGCTTCTGCTGCTGCTGCTGCTGCTGCTGCTGCTGCTGCTGCTGCTGGAGACTGTGCCCAGCCCTGAGAGCTTTATTTGCACACCCATACAACACACAGCCTGACCTATGGCTATTCACATGTCTAGCCTTCCCTACAGGGTTTGTCGTCTAGGTGGAGAATCAGCTACCACCATCATCATTGTCGTACCCATATCATGGACTGTACTATATCACACACAGACATGTGTGATGCTCCTCACACACACTGGAAGCCTCACAGAAGGCCTGTCCATAGCCCCAGTGGTAATTTGCTTGCTTGAATAGCTGGTGACTGGTTAGGATGCAACTCCCAGTCATTCTGCCCCTAAAGCTCATGTTTTTGCCCGGCCCTGCTGCCCCTTGAATCACTCCTCTCTCCTGCTGAGCTTCAAGCTGGGAGAATCTCTAGCTATTCACTTTTAGCTTTAGGTTTCCCCCTTTTCTTTCTCTTTGAAGATTATTTTTATTTTATTCTGTGTGTGCAAATGTCTGTGCACCACATGTGTGCAGTGACTGTGAAGGCCAGAAAATGGCATCAGCCCCCCTGGAAATGTAGTTACAGATGGTTGAGAGCATCATGTAGTTGCTAGGAACTGAACCTAGGTTCTCTAGAACACCAACCAGTGCTGTTATCCATGAAGGCAGCATTCCAGCTAGAGGTTTCCCCATT
Organism: Dicrostonyx torquatus; assembly: GCA_028555095.1. Lineage (NCBI taxonomy): Eukaryota > Metazoa > Chordata > Mammalia > Rodentia > Cricetidae > Dicrostonyx > Dicrostonyx torquatus. The sequence continues at coordinate 344,923 of JAQHUG010000238.1, read as the reverse complement.
TCTATCAAGAGGATGAACAAGCAGCAGGTTGGTGTTTGTTTATGAAGTTCTCCTAGCTCTGATCTTATCTCCAGTTAGGAATAACCATAGGCATAGACTCCTGTGACCTGGGCAGAGCAGTCACTGTGAAAGCATGCTTGAAAAGTCAACTGGAAGTCATTTTAAAGGTTTGAAGAAGAGCATTTGAATACAAAGTGACAAAAGCTACTGAAATTATTAGGCTCTTTATGATATGAAAATTTAGCCCTTGACCTCAACATATAAAAGTCAAAACTTAATTCAATACAATTCAAAAGTAAAAACTTAAATTAGTCTTAGAATTATGTGTCTTACATAAATTATACTTTTTCCCTTGATCCCTTGATTCCAGCTGCACCCTGAAAGGCTGGAGATCCATGACAGGAGTATGTTCATTCAGAAACATACCTACTGGGTTACAGGAATCACACAGAAAGGCCTGGCCTCAGGAAGCACAGATAGGGTAACTGCGGGATCTCCAAGTCCATGGCCTTATTCACTCCCATTCATACTTAGCCATTTATATACATATTCTCTCTCTCCCTCCAAAAAGCTGCCTTCATTAGCATTGTGAGTGTGAGATGTTCACTAGCCATGGCTACAAGATACAACAGCTGACATTTATAGTCCCCAGATATCTCACCAGATCATTAGCATGGCATTCTTTCCTTACAAATACTTTAAAATAAGGGCTCTGGTCTGGTTAGATGTGTCCAACCTTTTGACATCACAGCATGAAATTATCAACTTATTCTGCAAACTTTGTGCTGTCCAAGAACCAAGCAGATGAGATACAAAACTCCACACAAATCTCATGTTTGGAAAACGTCTTATGATTTCATGTTGGACTGCATTCATGACAGTCGTTGATCACACGTGGCTTGCAGGCCATGGTTGAACATGCCTGAAATTTAACCTTATCGAGTTTATCTCACTTATATATCTAAATCTCTATAGAAATAAACATTTAAGACTTCTGAAATATAGTAAAATTATCAGACAATGGTTCAGACAGCTTTTTTTTAAAAAGCTAAAATTGTGGTTAGCAATTGAGTCTGAATAACACCCCATATCTTTTCCATGAGAAGAAATGATTATAACATGGTCATTTTGCAAGACACATTAAAGCTCTACCATCTTCATCGTGGCAAGTAATCATTACAGGGTGATGTCACACAGGCTCATGCGTGAAAACGTCTCCTAGTTTACAAGTGGCCTTGCTGCCATCTACTGCTGTGAGGACATACACCTTGAGTCTCTTCTCCATGGGCAGGGGCTTAGCATCTTCCATGTCTTGGTGGCTGAACATGAGAAGCTGGAACTACTCAGATGTTAATGGTGATAAACAAGCCATGGAAAACCCCTGTCTTGGTTCATAGTAGAATCTTTTTGTACTAGAACAAGATGAGCCTTCTGCAAGCAAAGAGAGTCTCCTCTCTTCTTCAGCCAAAAGTTCACCAGGGCTCAAACAAGTTCTTAATGGATTCCAGCAAGTCTCTGTGAAGTTCTAGGAAATAAGTTTCTGCTTTGCAGCCTCGGAGAATGTGCCTAGCTCAGTACCACACTGAAATCTGGACCCACCTGCACTGAAGCCCCAGACTAGGCTTCCAGTCTGGTTCCGATTTGGCAAAGGAGGGGAACTTTGGCAGCCTGCCTTTATTGTTTTAAAGTATCTCTGCCATTCTGTAATTCACAGCTCACATCTCACCTCTTCCATCAACCCTTGCTAGGCTGATGAGAAATCAGCCCCATCTGTACCCCAAATATAGCACATAAGACCCTTTCATTCTGCTCCTCAAGTCTATCAGACACAAGTGATTCTCGTTGTCCACACTGATAAAGGAATGTGGTCCTAGAGATAATCTGTCATTATGCCTACCTCGCCTGTGGAGACCTTTCTCCATCATAGGAATGTATAGGACTTATGAAGATAAATCTGCAGTACACAGAGAAGTGACAGGTTTGACAGGCCATCAGTAGGCACAGTTTATTTGTGATGGTGGATTTTTTTCTGAATGTTTGATTTGTAATATCTAAGTAGTCTCAATTTTCTTGTCTGTTTTAGAATAGTGAGTGTCTTCTTAGATAGAGTAAATCAAGTTACTTGAATAGGAAATGATAATCTTTTATATAAAATGAGAGATCAGTTATTTTTTCACTCCAGATTATTTTTTCTGAGTTAACATACAAAATGATACTTTTTACCATGACATTACTAAACATATGTGTCATTATACTTTGGGGTTTTTTTTGGAAAGTTTAAAACATTTATTGATTTCTTTTCATTGTTTGATTTTTTTAAAAAATAAGTTTTGTATAATCTGGCAGTGGTGGCACACACCTTTAATCCCAGCACTTGGGAGACAAAGACAGGCAGATCTCTGAGTTTGAGTCCATCCTGGTCTACAGAGAGTGTTTCAGGACAACCAAAACTACATAAAGAAACCTTGTTGAGAGAGGGAGAGAGCAGTTTTTAACACACATTAGGGTCTCTTTTTTCCTTTTTGTCTTCTACTCCTTCAGCTAATTTTTTGCTGTTGTTTTTAATTATAATTAATTGTCATTGCTCCATCCTTGAAAGGTAAGAGCTTTGCATCCTTGCATAGATTCTCCACCTTTTAGCGGGGTCATCACTACACTCGGCAGATGGATAGGGAGAGGGAGAGGGAGAGGGGCTGACCTGGGCAGCTCTGCACTACTGATGTGTAACAGGATTTGGATTTCCATGAACTTCTGATTCCAAAGTACACAGTGCCATGAGCTATCCTGACACCATACCAGACTATAGACATCACATAGTTGGGTCCATATTGGTCTTGATCTGTGGGAGAATGGCAAGTGCAAACACACAGGCCTCTTTGTCCGTATCTACATGGAGAAGTCACAGGACCAGCGGGGCAGAGTAGGGACATCAGTTCAGAGTTGCACAAGAAACAAACATTGTCGCATGTTTACTTGTATTTGTGCATCTAATTACACTGTTCCATCTGTGTGTTCCTTGTGTTGATTATTTGTCTGTGTGTGAGTTTGTCTCATTTTTCATGGTTGTGAAACAGATGTAACATACAATTTCCCATTTTAACCTCTTTTAAGTATGTGGTTCAGCGGTATTGAGTTTACTCACGCTGTTACCATCACCCACCTCTAGAACTTGTCCATATTCCAAATGGAACTCCACACCTACCACACCTATTAGTGACTACCTCCATATACTCCCCATCCCTTGAACCTCTTGTAGCCACCATTCTACTGCCTGTGTCTATCTATTTTACTGCTCATGAAAGTGGAATTGTATAAAACTGATATTTTTTTTTGCCCAAAGTGGGTCTTTTTCCACTTAGCAAGTATAAAATGTTCAAAGTTTTTCATGTTGTAGCTTAGATCAGAACTCTTATTTTTTTATGGTGATGCTTCCTATAGATAAAATTTTGCTTACCCAGTCACCTAGGTGGACATTTTCTGCTTCCACCAGTAGCAAATAAGACTGCTATTGAACACTCAAGTGTCTATTCAAGTCTGTAGTTTCAGTTGTTTGGGAAGTAAACAGAGAAGTAAACTGTTGGATCACATGATAATCCTATACCTAAATTTCTGAAGGTCTTCCACAGTGGGTTTCCAAGTGTTGCGCCATTTTAAATTCCAACCACTCGGCCTTTCGGTCCGACACCCATGATTCAGGCTAATAACATTCTCTAACATACAACTGCGACCTTTATGCCCTTCCCCCTTCAGCAGCTTGTACAACGCTGTTCTCAGTCTGCTGAGCAGAGACTTGCTCACTAGGATGGAGATCATAATGCTGAGACTTCTGGGAATTCCCCTCCCCAGTATTCTTCCCCTCTTTCTACCCCTCTGCTGTTCCCAGACTCAGAAAACAGCCATGAAAATAGTGACATGCATGTCTGCAGGGAAAATAAAAAAAACAAAAAAAGTGGAACTGTGCCTCTATACATTCTAATGAGATGCTTTGGAGAATGGCCATCTTCCTACCCATCTCGTGTTGATTTATGATCACAAGCACAAGCTGGGTAAGATGAAGTCACATCTGCAATTTAAATGAAACCCTTTGTATCTAGTTAGACCCCACGGCTGGCATGGCAATCAAGAAAGCCGTTGGTTCTAACACAGATTCTAAACATGCATTTAACTGTCAGCTAAGCAAGAATGCAACCTTAGCCTGCTATATGTTTTAAAGCAGCAGCGTGTTTATATGAACCAGTGGATTTTGCACTTCGCTTGGAAAAAAATAGGAATGATATTGGATGCTTTTGATTCAGCCCTTTGCATATTTGCTTGTTTCGTTTTGATTTTTGCTTTTGTTCTGGGTCAGGAATCAAAGCTTCATGAAGACCTGGCTAGAGAGGAACACACTGATGTTAGGGACAATTCTGAACCTTACAGAACGGTGAAGGATAAAGGCTGTTCACATCATTCTGCTCTAGCCCTCCTTCTGCACTCCCATCACCTCTGCTGCTGTTACTTTGAATGCTCTGGAAGCCAAGGGTGCCAGTTTTTCTCATTGTGCAATGTTACAGTGTTCCCAAGTGGAACTTTTCCATGATGGGAACATGCTCTCCTCTCAGGCTTCCAGTGTTTGTGTTTTTACCTCTGACTAAGACAGAACTAAGTTGCACACAGTCTCCTTGCCTCGGGCTGGGAGACTTGACCCCTGCACCACCATGGAAACCAGAGGTGGGTGCTAGGGTAAGCATGCTTTGGAATTGACTTCTCCACTCCTTCGGACCCTGTGTGGTACAAATTCGAAGTTCACATTGGGGTTATAATCACGGGCTTCGGAGAGCTCTAATGAGAGAAGGTCTCTGCAGGGTTAGGTTGCCGAGCGCAGGCTCGGTTTGTTTCCATCCTCTGGCCCGCACTCCTCCCTTGTCGTTATCAGCCTGTCAGCTGATTCTTGGTACATTCTCTCCTCTCTTGCAGACAATAACCTAGTCAGTGCTGAAGCCAAGTTATAAGCACGCATCAAAAACAAATTTTCAGGGGCGGTTGTTCTCACATAGGATTAGAAAAGCCTTGTGATTGGGGACAGAACTTCATCTCCAGAGAAAGTTTTCTTGGGTACATCTTATTTTCCAAACAACTCTGAGTCCATTCTGAGAAACCAGCATTGTTGAGAGGTGAGAGGTTGCTAGTGGGCTAGGATTTCAAACAGAATGCCAGATTCTTCAGAAGCCTCTTTAATAAACAGTGTGTTCTCACATGGGCATCTGGCTAATGCCAGCTCTTTTAATGTACACACTGCTGGCTTAAGCATCCTCTAGTGTCCTGAGTGACAGAGGGTGGTAAGGAAGAACATGTTAGAAGGCAGGAATCCCAACTGCCATATTCTAGGGAGGTGACTTAGGAAGCTGAAGGCTATGTCTTGTACATAGTCACCAAACTGATTGTCTACATGATTTCTGTAAAGGGCTGACAGGGTCTACCACACAGAATGCCCTTCATGTATGCCATCATTCCTTTCCCCTGCTGTTCATTTGTTCACATTCTCTCTTGTTGGGCTTCATAAATGACAACAGCTCACTGCCCTAGTCTACAGTTTCCTAGCATGGTTTCCTACTCTGCAAGTAACTTTTATTCTGGTGTTTCTGCTTGCTCAGACACTGCAGTTATCTCCTGGCCAAATTAAAGAACCACCTTTAGTGCAAAAGAAAAACCTGGCTAACAATGAGCAACCTGTTTTCTCTTGATGTATTCACTGGAAAGAGTTCAAACCCTGAAGATGCCAATCACGACAACTCAATACCCAGCTTTCTGGGCAATACTCTAGTAGCTATTCTCTCCTTATACTAACAAATTCTCCTTGACATATATTCATTCTACTAAGTGGTTCTTTACAAACTGACAGTACCTACAAGAAATAGTGAACTTTATGTAATAGAAATATGATGTCAAGAAACACATGATGATATGGCAGTGCCATGTTCAAAATCAATTTGAAATAACCATGAAAAACCTTAAAATTGGTGATCAGATCCTGTTTTCATTTCAACTATTCCTGATAATGTTATGGAGAGCCCACCAGAGATGACCACTAAGACACAGTTTATAACCAACTGAAAGGCTTTATGCTAGCCAGCTCGGACTAAACTCAGCTATTCAGGACCGGGTTGTAGCCAGTGTGTAGAGTAAAGGGGTTTTGAAGGGAAAAGCCCCATGCTGGTATCTCACTTAGCAGGGGCAGGCAGGAATTTAATGCAAGCAAGTATTTTAACAAAGGCTGAGATAAGAGCTTAGCTGGACCAGAGATCCGCATAAGCAGGCAGTTTAACAGAAGCTAAGCTAGCCAGGATCTTGACCTCAGACTCTTAGAGCACAATTGACTAATTTTTCATGAGCATTCCCATGAAGGATACCAAATTCTAGTCAAGCGTAAGATGGTCTAAGTAAGAATACAAGATGGAGGAACATCTATGAAGTCCTACCCTGTCACAGGAGATGCAAACTTGAGGAGTTTTCCATTTAAATTTTCACAGGTATATTAAAAATATACTTAATATATTTTTCAAATAAAATGGTTATCTAAAGTTATATACGTAATAAAATACATGCAGAAGAAATGCTACAAAGTCAAATTATTGTTGTTACATCTCTTCTTTGCCTGTGGCCCATCAGAAATCCTCAACTTTAGGGCACAAAAACAGGAACTTTGGGTACTTTCAGAGAGATTAGAAAATATTCTTGCTTCCTCTGTTAAAATGATGCTTTTCAAATAATTTGTAGAATTTGACTAAAAACAATTACAACTACTCTAAAAACATATTTTCAGATATTTCTAAATTTAAATATTCCTGTTACCCTGTGATTCATTTGTGCTCTTAAATTGGAAATGTGTTGAATGTTTTATTGTCAGATTTGAAAGACAGTTCATCTGGATTTAAACTAGGGACACAGTTTAATAGAACTGTGCTTCATTTCTCTGTGGGGATGTGGGTGCTCCCTGGTATTTTCTTAATCTTTCTGAATGGAAAAGAAAATGTGTGCAGTCATTTCTTTGACTGAACTTATTATGTGAAACATGAAAGAAGAAACAGCGCATTGGCCATTGTCATGATAGTGCAGTGATTCAGCAAAATGAGGCTGATTGTCTAGGACCTACAAGCTTGGACTGTCAAAGGGTGGCCACATTGTCACTGCCTGGCTTGTCCAGTCACTGCTCCCAACAGTTAACCATCCATCTGGCACCCACTAAAATGTAGGCAGTTTATTTTTTTTCTTACAATTTGTGATTTGTAACTCATGTTTATTGATTTGTTGCTGATTTTGATGAATATCTTCAGGAATGTTTTAAAAAAAAAGCAAAATAACTTTTAGCTCATTCTTAACGTGTTTGGATTCAGTGGCTCTTTGCCTCTCAATGCATGCTGACCATTACCAGACACTAATGAACAGTACCCTTAGCTACCTTTACAGTGCACTCTCTATAAATAGACTCTGGGAGAAAAAACAGAGTTCTTGCCCCAGCCCCTTAAAATCTGACTTTCCCAGGATCTTAAGTCTTAAAAGAATGTATTTGAGACAGCTCTGTTTTGTATTGAGAAAGAGACTTGGCGATTATTGCTTACATGGATATATTTAAAATTGGTTTCTGAATTAACACTGTATCAGTGGTCTGGAATTGGAAAGCTAAGACCTTCCAGGGTTCTAAGCATTCCTCTGTCACTTGAGTGACTCTTGGAAGAGATAATTTGCCACTCCACAGCAATGTCCGGAATTTTTTTAACTTTAATTTCTAACAGACTCCATTGAACTTCTTATAAATAATTTCTCTATGAGCCAACCCAACTTGGTGCTGGCTATCTCACTGAGCTGCTTTAATGGGTTGTGGTGTGAAGATGTGCAGTTTAAAAAGCCATTTTCCAGGGGAATTCCACCATCCTAATTCTAGAGCAGAGTCTGTTTCCTCGATAGAGCAGTACTGTTATCTTACTTCACATCTGCTGTGGGCCAATCTAGGGGCACGAAAATGACCTGAGCCTTTGCAAACTTGACCATGTGTCTAGAGCTGTGAAGACTGCTCAGCAAGACCTAGATTACTAAGGCACACAACGACCACATCTCCCATAACATAATTAACATATATCGTTTGTCAGTTATGGGGACTAGGAGAGGGAAAATTTGAAAACAGCATCATCTCAAAAATTCTGAAATATATACTTGGAATTTTTATGTCCTATACAATGTCCTAAATCTTTATGTATGTTATATAAAACACTTCCAGGTTCATAAAATAGATAATAATTTTCTTTTTATAACTCATGAGCAAGTGAATTTCATACAAACAGTGTGACACATTCAAACAAACAGTAATAAGTCAGTATATCCAAGTTGTCATGTGTTGCCCCATAATGTCATCCTGCCTCTTTCACAGTAGAACACAGAGACTTTTAGGAGTACATAATATATAGATTTTTGGTAAAAAGTAATGAGGACCCAAGCTAAGAAGTAGACCATGAAGTGAATATGTTGATAGTATGCTGTGATTCAGTATTGTAGCCTTGTTAGTAATAAATGCAGTATTTCCAAAGCAAGAACTGGAAGGCTCAGGTAGAACTGAGGTTCACAACATGGCTCTGTTTCTTGGAGGAGGGTCAATCTTTGCTCAATAAGAAGAACTTTACTGTTCCACTCAAATACTTTATAGTACGACTTTTTCCTTTAGGAAAATTTACATTAACAACCATTGGCTTCTCAATATGATCTAAAAAAGTTGCTATCTTGTGTATGCTTTTGAGACACGTAGACAAGGATTTGGAGTTTTTCTACAGATGCAGTTTTAGGATAAACTCTGCTTTTGATCAGTTTTCTTTGGGTTTTACCTGAAAGAGATTCAATAGATAGAATTGGCATTAGAGAGATCAGTGGTCTGGAGTTGAACTCATTTAAACCTATCAGGTGAGGATGCGTTTGACAGATGCTGGAGAAGCATACATACAGCTTTGTCCAGGAAGCTGATAGAAAGCAATGTCTGGGCAGGTGACCCAGCACAGACTTGACAGCAAAGGAGTAGCAGGAGACGTCCTTTCCTAGGGACTTGAGACAGCAGGACACTTGGATTCTCATTGCATCTGTTCCCCTCTCCTTTTTGTCCTTCAGCCTGGACACATAAGGACAAGCAACACACTTGTCTCGCTTCAGCTAATTCCCGACTTCTAAATGGGAGTTTCATTGTGTCCAAAGTTTTGTTGAGTTATGAACCAGATCTGGAATTTTGAACTCCTTAGATCAAAATGTCAGCAAAATTATCCAGAGCTGCATGTATAAGTGAGTGCTAGCCCTGACAGCGGAGTGGCTGCTTTGTGGCGGCTTATTGAACAGGCACATTCTACAAAGATCCACATTCTACCAGACCCAAGACCAGCTGCTGTCCTTTCTTCTCAACAAAGAACTCCTGTGTTTGAACAAAACCGTGCACTGTATGCCCAGCAGCAGAAGGGAGTCTGAGCAGTGATGTCAAAGTATACCATGATGTCACCACAATTCACAAAGAATTACAGTTAATGCCATGTGAAGTGGGGCCAAATTCAACACTTTCCCTCTTGGGTACTTCACAGTCTGAGAGACAGAAGCAAGGCCAGAGGTCAGGTCTTTGTATAATTTTGTTTCGCATTCTCCAGACACCCTAATTTTGGAAGCAGCTAAGAGAGAAGACAGCCTGTTAAAGAAAGGTCCCTGACCATCTGCAGAGAAGGAATTCTAGTGTCTGCAAGCACCAATGTCTACACTACAATAATTCTTAGGCTCTCTCCTGGAGACTACTAGATAAACAAATTTTACTAAAAACAATATGCAAAAGGAAAAAAATCCAGATGTGTTTAGCAATAAATTTACACAAGAATGTGGCCACATCTCTGGAATAAACAAGGAAGGAGAGATAGGGAGCACCTGAGAGTTTGAATACATGCTAGAAATCAGACCTCTTCCTTCTCTTGTTCCCTCTCAGAGTACTTATTCAACCATCAGATGGGTAAGATCCCTGTCTTCATGAAAAGCAGAGCAGAATAACTTCTTTTAAACATTTGCAACCTGAAAGACTAATTATTCTTCTTGGTGTCTCATAACAGCAGCCTTGCTTTGTAACAAAAAAATAAGAACATGGAGGCTAAAGTTATAGTTCAATTGAAGTGAAATGCATGCATTAGGGCCTGAGTGCAATTCCCAGCCACAGCATGTAAATGCATGCAAACATACATGCAGAGACACATGAACACATGTGAGGCAAGAACCATAAAACCAGGTGTGGATGACCTGTGTTCTCTAGAATATATATGAACATGCTACTCAGGAGCGTGTTTAAGCTCCAATTTGGAGCTTAAATTGGAATGGCTATCGTATGTAGTCGTTTGGGGCAAAGAGGAAAATTCTTCAAAATCACAATATGGCACTGTCGTCCGTATCACTGCTCACAGACTGAATTCACTCATTCATGCAATGCTTATTGTCTGCTGACACCATTCTCAGAGGACAGTGAGTAAGATAATTATCTGTCTTTGTCCTTGTAGTGTGACATTCTAGAAAACAGAAAAGAGCTACCACACAAAAGTATATTATATTGTATCAAAGTAGTGCTGTCAAATAAAGCAGCAGAACAAGATCAGAGGAGTAGGGGCTGGGATGAGCTAGAGTATCCAGTCAACTGAGACAGTGTCTTACTGGGACAGTGGATACTTTCCCAAGCACGCATGTAAAGAGACAAGAGGACCACTGTAAAAATGTCTGGTGTAACATGGTCTTCCAGTGAGACTCCTAGTAATGAGAGCTGGGAGGCCTCTGACTCTGTTCCCTGCTTTTGGGACCCATTCGTTCCGCCAGATTTCCTCATCCAACCTTGGTGAGAGAAGGAGTGCCTAGTCTCACTGCACCTTGATGTACCATGGCTGGCTAATATCCTTAGGGTGCTCACCTGTATCTGAAGAGAAGCAGTGGAGGAGGCGTGGATGGGGTGGGGATAGGAGGTGGGAGTCTTGGAAGAGGGGAGGGTGAAGAAGCTTTGGTTAGGATGTAAGAACAAGAAAATAAATTTTCAGAAAAATTACACACACACACACACACACACACACACACAGCCTGAAGAAGAGCATTCCAGTCAGATTCAACAACTGTGGCTGTCGTAAGAGGAGAACACATTTTGTTCATTTGAAAAACTACCAGGAAAGTGAGTTAGAAAGAGATGGAGTCAGAAAGGAAACTTGGGTAGGTGAACAAGGATCTTGTGAATCCTTGTAAGGATGTGGGGTGAATACACAGGAGACAATTAGTCTAATAATTGAGGGCCAAGCCCTAGAAAAAAAAGAGTACCATGTATAAGGAGGATTCTTCTGGGAAAACTTTGTCTTCAGTAAAAAAGGAGTTCATATTTTCACATCCATTTCTATTTTCTAGTGATATATTAGAATATGGGAGAACTGCACCTTATCCCAACCGGGCCAAGGACCTATCAGCATCTCCTACTAGAGTGCAGGTGGCTATCTAAGGGATCCTGGCTACCTTAGAGCTGCCAGCCACCTATCAGCATCTCCTACTAGAGTGCAGGTGGCTATCTAAGGGATCCTGGCTACCTTAGAGCTGCCAGCCACCTATCAGCATCTCCTACTAGAGTGCAGGTGGCTATCTAAGGGATCCTGGCTACCTTAGAGCTGCCAGCCACCTATCAGCATCTCCTACTAGAGTGCAGGTGGCTATCTATGGGATCGTAGCTACCTTGGAGCTTCAGTGTTGCTTTAGGCAACAGGGTGTGACTGACAGAACCATGAGCATCCTCCTTCCTCCTGTCTCTCGTGATTCTTGTATGTCACAGTCCGGAGGGACCACACCCTCGTGATATTTAGTGTTGTTCTTCCTGCACGTCACACCTGACGATACCCTGCCCCAGGAATGTGATCCCTGGGCAAGTACTTTTTAACCTTTCAGAAGGACCTCAGAAATATTTTTTTAAATGGATGTGATTTTAGTTAGTCTTCAGGGTTATTGAGGAAATTAAGTGAGAAGACATGTAATTACCTAAGTTTAGGGAATATTTAGCAACTGTTAGTTCATTCATTTTACCTCAGTCTTTCTTTTCGCCTTTGCCCTTGGGACCTCTAGTCTTCATGAGCTTACCTCCCTTTTGCTCTTACCTGTTTCTGGAAAACAGGCCGATTCCTCCTGCTCGCCCTTAACGGAGACTATGCCTACAGTCTACCTGACTTCTCCATAGCACCATAACAGCTGTCATAATGCTTAGAGTCACTTGATTTGATCTAATTAGGGTGTAATCAACAGCTTAATGTGTCACTCCTCCGAGGGCATTTTCATGACAAATAACTACATAAGTGGTTTTAAAACAAAGATGTCCTTATTATTTTTTTTCCTATGTAGACCCTGTGTTTTGGGAGTTTCCAGCAACTCAAAACATTACATGTGCTAGGTAATACTTTGTTTTCCAATTTTGTGACTTAAAGACCAGAGTTTGAAATTAAGAAATGCATACAGCAAAGATCAGCCTTCGTCGTATTTGTATAATTGAGGTAGTTGGTGTTTGGTTACCTTATATGGTTTTATTGCAGATAAACATATTTCCCTTAGAGTTTTGAAAATACTAAATCTAGCTCACAGGCCCTTGTAGGTGCCATTGCGAGTTATGAGAGATCCTATTTTCTCATTCTGGAAACTTTAATTAGAAATACCCCTTCCCCCCCTAAAAAAACACAAAGGAAGAACATTTATAAAGGAAAAACATTGGTGCCCATATAAACTGTATGCCATGGAGTTGTTGCTGTTGCTGCTACTGGGGGAGGTGGGGAGGAAGGAGGTGTGGACCACAGGTTTAGGCTGGGGAGGACACCGCAATCATTTCCCACACGTGCTTCCAAGTCACAAGTTGCACATGAAACCATGCGCTCATCCATTCATGCACGTATGTTGTTCCAGCTATGGCGATCCGGACGACGGTGTTCACCCTGGCCATTGCCACAGAAATATTTCATAGTGCACCTCTCCATGGTTCATGGCATTCTACAACACAGAGTTTTGAGGTTGTTACTTCCCAGGCATTTGATCTTGAGGAAGTTAGCTTCTCAACCTCAGTGTTATAAGCTGTCCTTGAAATCATTCAAACACAAACAGAAGTAATCCTTGTGGAAAGATATTATTTGTGGAGAATTGTCTGAGAGAGAGAGGCAGCCAGTAATTTCGCTGGCTCTGGAATGGTAAATCGGTTTGGTCTTCTCGTAAGACAACCATAGTCTATTGGATTTGGCTCCTAGAGAACAGTGGCTTGAAGCATCTAGGGCCACGTGAAAGCTCAAGGGCAAAGAATGTCTGCTGTGGGTCTGGGTGGAAAAGTGGCTGCTCATACGCCATAGATTTGCCTAGCCCGAGCGCCCAAGTGCCCGCCCTGGGATTAGGGCAGACGGTCCCAGTGCTTTGTAAGCAGATGATTTGTTTAGGCATCTTAAAAGGCCCTGTATCCAATATTCTCCAACCGTTATGCTTCATTAGAGGTTCTTGGGAAAATATGCACCTGGGATCTGGGTCCTTTGGGGGTTTCCTGGATCTGTTTTTCATCCATTCATTACACAGACATGAGTTATGTCTACAGCAAGGAACACATCACCTATACATTTTGAAAAGCTCCAATAGCTTTCTTCTTTTCTACTGTTGCTCTTCTTTCTTCTATCCTGTAGAGTTAAAATACAGACATAGAGTTTGCCCCCACTTACCATGCAGCAAATAACACAAGTTCAGAGTGTGCACCAGACAGAGCTTCCTCACGTCTGGTTTTAGTCTTCCTAGCCTTGGCTTTTCTTTTGGCTTCATGTATCCATTTAAAAGTTTTTCATTGTATTACATCAGACAAGATGTGTATCTTATTGTGCAGATCTTAATCGTGAATAATATAATTGGATATTTTATACCTCCCCCACTTCTAAGCATAATTAGGAAATGAGGTGTAAGTATACGTAAGAACATACTATGTCCCATATACTTTAGTCTGGATTAAAAAAGTCAGAGACACTCTGATCAGGTTTGCAGTTTAGTTTTCCTTATTTGTCTTTCCCAGTGCTGAAAACAGAGGGGTTTAACAGTATCTTACCTCATGGGTTGGATCAAGAAAAGCTTGATGTCATTGGCTCAGTATTTGATGCTTGCAGTTTAGGTCTTTATGGGAAACCATTTGAAACAGGTCCAGCATGAACCCATCTAAGAATATTTATCTAGGGTATAGCATCTGCTGATGAATTACATTTATTTATGTTATAAAAACGGACTGGTTTGTTTAATTTGCTTCCTTCTGTGGCTTCTAGTCACGATGTTTTTATATAGCACAATATGTAGAACGTTCCAGTCTTGGGTTCCACCTGTTTGCTTGCGATCAGCTGTGGAAAATGAAGGGAAAAAAGCCCTCTCCGCATGCGCTGAAGGCCTGCTGCCCAAAATCTGCAAAATGTGTTGAAAGTCAGTGAGCCAGCTGGATTGCGGAATATGGTAGCTTGTTGAAGGAGACCCTTCCCTGCTGCCTTTAGCTAGTCCTGAGAAATGAAGGAGTATTGGCAGTGCTGTGGCCATGTTTTCTACTCATAAGTAAAGGGCTGCATATCTGCATATATGAATGTGTTTGTAAGAGAGCATATAAAACATCATACATTAAAATGTAAAAGTCAAGCATGGTGTCTATTCATTGCTTATGAACATTCAAAAGGTTATTATTAATACTCGTTTGCTGCAGGGCTATATTGGTGCTATTTTTCTTGTCTTTACATTGTTTTTTGAATGCCTTATACTTCATGGCACTCGAGATAAACATTTGGTGAACTTATCTACACTGTGCAATCATTTTGGATGGAGATGAGATTAGACCCCTGCTCCATCTGATAGTTAGTACCAGGATATGAAGAGGCTTCATACAGCCAAAATATTCAGTGAGGTTTCTATCCCTTTCCAGATTTCTTGCAACTGCCAAAATAATGAGTGGTCATTATCTCACTTTAGTGTCTTGTCCAGAATGGGTGGGTCTGGGAACTCAGTGACCTGAACATAGCCTTCTGTGACATTTTTCTAATAATAAGTGTAGGTGCACTTGGGAAATAGTCCCTAATAAACTCTATCTCTTTACAGTAATTTCTGCTCATGTGACAGTTCAGGAGGTGTACTATGACCCAATCATTTGTGGTATGTGCTTTGTTCTGTGCACACAGATACATACACACATGCACATACTTTGTGTGTGTATGTGTGTGTGTGTGTGTGTATGTGTGTGTGAGAGAGAGAGAGAGAGAGAGAGAGAGAGAGAGAGAGAGAGAGAGAGAGCGCACAATGATTGTCATCAATGATTTTCATTCTGGCAAAGAGAGGAAAACTAAGTTTGACTATCTGTACCCTGAATTGAAATTGCAAATCAGTCACTGTGGTTGGAATGTTGTGTTTCATTGCTTCCTCAGCACTTGCTGTGCATCTTAAATATCAGATATCATGTAAAGCAGCAGAAATACAAAGATATGCAATCCCATATTCATTTATTAAAATAAAAGTATTAGGTTCTCTCCCAGAGCCTATGAGCCAGTCAAGGGGTTTATCCCAGTTAACAATGGCAGAAATGAATTCCACCTGGTAGAGTGGGCTTTAAATCCAATCAGAAAGCGGTTGATTGCTCTCACAGCATCTGTTCCACCATTGTACCAGTGGGCATATCTTGCCAGATTGGTCACTATCGCAGTGTTCACACTGCATTAAGACTGATTGAGACATTATTTCTCCCCTAGAAGTATATATAGAATCTTTTAGCCACTATGAACGTTAGGCAGTGGGCATGAAACTTCCAAGTCAGTACCAACTTAATTTGTCCATGTTTTATGACTCAGAGATGTAGTGTCTTCAACAACAGGATTTTAATATTGTGTTCCACAGGATAGCTGAGAGCAATGGTAATAGGCTCTCATGATTGAAAGGAGTTTTGTGGGACTCCACCAATCAACAACTCTCAAAGGTAACCCACATCTGACACTGTGCTTTTTATTTATATGGTGTCTGGGCAGTTTATTCTCTAGGAAGAAACAAAAACAAACAAACAAATAAAAAAACCGCACATATCTCAAATTAGCCACAGGCAAATATATTCATTGTTCAAACTCCATACCAGTTCTGTAACCATTTGGGTTGGGTTTGCATAAAAGAAATTTCCAAAATAAAAGTGTTTTAAACTAATAGAGATATATTCTCTCAGGAAAAAAAAATAAGAAGCTAAGATATAACCAGTCCCAGTGTGGTACAGAAGCTAGGTTCTGTCCCATATTCATTTATTAAAATAAAAGTATTAGGTTCTCTCCCAGAGAGAAAATCCCTATATTTTAATAAATAAATATGCTCCATCCCTAGCCTGGGTCTTTCTTTCTCAAGGTTGTCTCATTTTTCCAAGATGGCTATGGGAGCCAACAAGAAGGAAGGCTGGCAGAGGGCAGTAGGGGACCTTCAAGATAAGTCAGAGTCTTTAACTAGTCTTCTTAGGACACATTTTATTTCCATTTATATGTTAATAATTACAATTCAAATGTATGGTCAAGGAGAAATGTCTTCTTTCAACTCAAACTATTACCAATCCCAATAAAATCAAATCTGTATTACAGGGAAAGCATGGAAGCATCTATGACAGGGCAACCCATAACTCTATTATCTATAGAGAGAAGCCTGAGAAAAAATGGAGCTAGATTCTTGAAGAGTCTTTCTTTATACCAAGGATACTTAATTCAGAATTTGGAGAATCATTAGTAGTACACCCAAATAAAGAACTGATCAGGAGGGTTCAGTACAGAAAGCATAAAACGCTCAAAGGCACAGAAAGTTCTGGCATTATTCTTACCAACTCAGCCCATTTCTACATTCCTAGTTACTTTCTTTTCTGTTAATTATCTAAAAGTATTAGCCCTTCCTAATATGACTGTTACTTTGGGTCTAAGAAAGCTAAATTGTCCTTTTCTCCACATGGTTTTGGAGCCATGAGAAGTCTTTGAAGTATGGAAGAATTTTCTATGATTATCTGCTCTGGTTCCATTGAAGACATCAGTGTCCCTTAAATTTTTCTAAGAAACTTAAACCTTTTGAAAAACCTGCAAGTTCTATAAATTAAGAAATAGATCCAATTAAGTTTGAGACGCCTGAGAGCACAGGTTCTCATACCCACTGCCCATCTTGTCCTTCTACATGGCTGAGGAGCTTGTCAACTCAAACCTGTCTCTCTTCAGCCCTGGGCAACAGAACACAGAGATAGACCACAGTCCTCAGTTGGAATGTGCCATGCATTCTCAAGTGAGTCTGTTCCAATAAAGAATCGAGTTCTGTGACCATTTTCTCCTGCCTCTGGGTTTTTCTTACTTCTTAGTAGCTGAGGCTGAATGCCACACTTCCGCAGGATATGCTGTAAATGGCACAGCCACATGTGTCCCTGCAGTGTTTACTCCAGCCCTCCAGCCCTTTCTAAGCTGAGAAGGTTCTTCCTCTATCAGATCTGTTTCTTTCATCAAAGTCACTGTGTTTTATGCCTTGGGGATAGTGTGTAGCTCTTCTCATGATTCTCCTCTTCCTTTTATGGCTCATGATGGCTTGGATATTGTCTTCTCCCAGCTAGACCAGACAGCCCCTGCAGGTGGGCCCATACGTGCTTAACTGTACCACCAAACTCTGCATTTTACATAGCACCCGACCCTTAGCAGATCCTCAAAACATGTTATTTAGATGGTTAAATCACTTTTCTGAAGTAGGTATTTCTGCAAGTCCCCTTTCACAATCTCCTAAAAATATAAGTACAGGTAAATACTGATCCATTCGTTTGGAGGCCTGTCTATGGATAAAAATTTTGAAAATTACGTTACTACAGTTCCATAGAAACTGATCAAAGAAATCCTAATGACTAGTGATGAGCCTCTTGAAATGTCACTCCATTTCTTCTCTATCTTATTAAAAACAATAATAGACACCATTTGGTAATGACTAGTGATGAGCCTCTTGAAATGTCACTCTATTTCATCTTTATCTCGTTAAAAACAATAATAGACATCAAAGCATGGCAAAGCTTTGGCATTAGCTCAATACAGAATTCCAGGATATGTAACCCGCTCTCATATGGGGTAGTTGCTAGTTTCTAGCCAGCTTTTCTAACTTAAATTATCCCATTTCTCTTTAACTATGCTTTGCCTCTGAGATTTTTTTTTACTTTCCTTTATTCTTTTTTTAATCTTTCTTTCCTTCTTACCCCATGGATGGCAATGTGGCTAGGTGGCTGGTGCATGGCATCCTCCTCTTCTTTCTCTAGATGTGTCTTCCTATTTGTTCTCTCTGCCCAACAGCCCCACCTATTTCTCTCTCCTACCTCGCTATTAACCACTCAGCTCTTTGTTAGACCAATCAGGTGTTTTAGGCAGGCAAAGTAACACAGCTTTACAAAGTTAAACAAATAAGACCTAAAAGAATGCAACACACCTGTGCATCATTAAACAAATGTTCCCCAGCATAAACAAATGTACGCATTTTAAACTAATATTCTACAATAGTATGAATTTGGCTTGTTCTCTGACTTAAACATAGGAGAGAAATCAGTAAAGATACAAAGAAGCTTGCCTGCGTACTTGAGAAAGGTATGTTTTTATTAATGCCTGATGTGGACCAGCTATGAATGTTTTGCTGAGTGTATTAGAACATGACTACTTATTTGCCAAATACCCTTGGGCAAAACACATAACTTCAACTATACAATAGGAATATCTTGATGATCATTTTGAAAGTTAATGAAATGTTTGGTTTTTGCTTTATACAGGAAAGGGCCAGGCAGAGTCATCCCTGGCAGACACACACACCTGTGTCAGTGTTACTGGAAATGCTGCTGAAAACGCCTGCCATCACAGCATTAAAGACATGTTAACCCATGAATGAAGCACTCTTCCAGGTTCTTAAAATACAGTAATGAACCCAATGTGCAGTTTGTGTTCTAAGTAACATTCAGCACCTGGAGATTGCTGATAAAGTGTTTCCAGTCGCAGTTACTTTACATCTGTGTAATTTATAATTTGAGAGAGACCTTATTATTGACACTGAGAATGACTTTTGCACTAAGGTTCTCATAACATCAGTAGTTCAGGATCTAGTTTTACTTTCTCCCAGTCCTTCCCAGTCTCCATTCCCTGTCTTCTATAATCTTCCCTCTTTTAAACTTGAACTATAAAGATACTTCTATCCATGCTCCAGATTTCCCCCTTAACCTGGATCATATTTGATTAACTCGGTCCCTTTAAAATCAAGTACATCTTGTGTCCCTCAGAGATGAGGGCCGTGTGTGTCTGTTTGGTAGCCATTGGTCTTGCCATAGATCCCTGCATGGGGAGGTGCCTTGTTGAATTGTACATTTCTCTTTCTCATTAGATTGTTGGCTGTGATCACCAGCTGGGAAGCACCGCCAAGGAGGATAACTGTGGGGTCTGCAGCGGAGATGGGTCCACCTGCCGGCTGGTCCGAGGGCAGTACAAATCCCAGCTCTCGGCAACCAAATGTAAGACACTAAGAGATGGGCAGTTTGGTACTTGCTGACTTGGTATTCGGTCCTCACCTGTGGTCCCCGTCCATAACTGGTGAATAAAGCATCATCCACCAAAGTGGAGAAGAATCTGAAAATCTGAAGGGAATATGGTCCTGCCTTGTGGGTTCATGTGGAACAAGTCAGATGGCCAGTTGTAACCTGAAGAAGGGACCCTTTCCTTCTGAGGCACAGTGGGAGAGAATATTAGAATAGACTTCATTCTAGCTCCTGTATGGCATGCATTATGAGATTCCTGGTAAAAGTATCACAGAGAAAGTGGGGAAATCAGAACAAACTCACCCCTACTCCTGAAAAGTCACATGGCACTCATTTTCAAGGTGACCTGAGGTCAGTGCTGGCAATAGGTTCTTTCAGAATTAATGCTGGGCCAAAGTTTGGTGAAGCCATTTAAGTTTTATGAAGCCATTTAATGATGATCTTTGTGTCCTGATCTCCCTGTATCATCATGTAACATAGGCTTGTTCTACATGTATGTGCTTTGAACTGCACACTATCACCTCATGCAGACTTTTTAGGAACCTTGTAAAACAGACAGTCTGAATTTTGTGTTATAGAAGACATTACTGAGAACTTCCCAGATGGCATGACTTTTTCAGGTCACATAAAGAGCTAATATTTGATCCCAGAGTCTGATCCCAGTGCCTAAACACACATTCCTCTACTATCCCATCATGCTGGGTTTGTTAGATATTTATAAATTAGATAGATGGATAAACTCAGAATATCAAGGGTACCTTCCTAGTTGAGCCTTGTGAAAACAGAATGCATAAATGCCACGGTGTCTAAACCATGGAGCCATGTGCCCATGTGAATTATTATAATAGTTTCTTCTGTGAGGACCACTACACAGAAAAAAGCATGGCCTCTATACTCAAGGGCATGGGTTTTTAGAGCCATTTTGACCCTGGTTTAATGTTTTTATTATCTGTTACCCTTCAGCATATCATTTCCTAAAATCTATTTTAATATGTCTCCGTAGGCTGGTAAATAAGAATAAATTTTTGCCTGTGGTTTTGTTATCTTTACTTGTTGACTGGTCAGAGGAAAACAACTGACATGTGGCAGGTTTATGGCTTTAAACAGACCTTTGTAGGTCAAGAGGAAAGGCAGACAGTGCTTTTGAAAAGCACTGGAGAACTATTCCGTGAAGCCATGGAAAGACACCTTGCCAAAAGGGAGGAGCCTCTTGGGAAGAGAGGCAGGAAGAATGACCAGGGAGGTTTAAGCAGATGAAGAATTGTAGATGCCCACTTAGGAAGCTCACCACATTTTCACTGCCCTGGGGGAAGAGAAGAAATATGATTCTCTGAAAAACTAAAACTTCTAAGAACTCTGGCAGCTAAAATGAAGGATGGGGTGACTCAGACATTGATAAAGCACATCCAGGCAAGAGCTTTCTTTGTGCATATGTATTGGTCATATATGTTGGTAGCGTTTTTTATATGATGAGGAATTAAGGAAGTCAATAGATGGAAACCAGAAATGGGCAGAGGCAGCATTCCTTTGTAACCTCTGAAATTTGGGTTGAATAGTTTTACGGGGAAAAATGCACTTAAAGTGCCAATTCTAACAGAATTCTCTAGGGAGTGCTAAAGAAGAATCTTTCTAATTATTTGGTCCATAATTGAACTGGTGCCCATTATCCAGGAATGTAGGAATTGCCATTAAGCCCAAAAGTGTTGTTAGGCATGTGTGCAGCAACTGCTCCCTGGTAACTCTTGAAAGCCTGTTTTAATAGAGGGTCTACCTTGATCATCGTGCCTCCACCTTCCTGTTCCCATAGTGGAGGCAGAACAGTGCTGGGGCAGGCATTCTTCTTACCCTCCTACTGAGGGAACTCAGGGACTCCCAGGCTCCCGGGCCCTGCAGGATAGGAAGAGAAGCTCTGAGTGAACACACTGGAGCAAGTTGAGAGCCACATGTCATCCCCAGTTCTGCAAACGATACCTCAGTGAAAGGGACTTCATTCAAGACCAACAGTGGGTAAATTATATAATACACAACCTGATGATTAGACCTAATGACAAAGCGCAACTGATTCATTTACCTTAGCTCGGATGATGCCTCATGACAAAATGATTTATATCAATAAAGCCCAGCATGTGCATGCCCCTCACCACAATCTGTAGCAGATGCTCACGGAGCTGCCTCGCTTAGATTGTCTCCACCCCAGGAGAATCTCCTGCCCTGTATTTACAGACTTCAAGGCAGCCCACAGGCAAAGGTGATTAGCTGCTCAACAGGCAGTGTGCTGGCCAGGTGAGCATGCTCCGCCCCTAAGGCTCTGGAGGAGCACTGCCAGGTCTCCCCCCAGGTCTTGCCAAAAGGAGCCATAAGCCAACCACATGCTCACTTCCAACTCCTAATGCTCGGATTCCCCACACTGAACTCATTTTCTTTCTAAATTTATATCCAAGTTTTTTTTTCTTATGTTATCAAAACTCATGGGAACAAAAGGAAAATAAAAGAGTGGAGAAAGACCATTGCAGAAAGTGCCAGAGTGAAAAAGAAAAATTGGAGTAACTTATCAAATGGCTGCTGGTGAATGAAAAGGAAGCCACCATTTTATCAGAAGACACTATAGTGCTTACTCCTTGTTCATAGGAAAAGACTCTAGTGATAACGGTCAATTCTCCTTTCATACTCAATTATTGACTTCTTCAGACCACTAAGAAAAAATAATTAGCTAACTTTAGCTTGTCTAAATGTAAAGGCTCGTTCTTCGCAAAAAGCTTTATTGACGTGTGTGGTAGTATGTGTCTTCTTAGACTGTTAGACCCAGATCCAACCTGCTTGCTATGAATTGGCAAACAGAACACAGAACTTTCGAGTGTAGCTGTAGGTTTCAGTGCCACCAGGACATCTTCAATCTCTCTCACCACACTCCTTCAGTGGCAAAGGTCAAATAAGCTAATTTATATCAAGATAAAAATGAAGCTTCTTGAGGATGTGCCTCTCAGACCATGACTCATACTGACTTATAATGGCTGTGGGTTAGCATATTCCTGGACCTTTGATCTGGCTCAAATTTTTTGAGATGAAGTATGTTTATAATAAAACATGGGGACCTCTGAGTATAAAATACAGAATTTAAAAAAAAAGTGGTAACAAAACTTCTGCCTCCTATATGACTACTTTGAGCTGTACTCATAATCCCTCCAAAGGTGCCAATCCATTCATTCAACAGTAGGCATTTAAGAGACACAGGCTCTGCACTAATGAACTGTTCCTCATGCTAGAAACGCAGCAAAGAACAGAACAGGCAAAACCTATTTCTCCATGAGATTTACATACTAGTATGAGGAAACCTCAGACAAACAGATAAACAAATAAAATGCATGTGTGACATTGGATACTAGGAGAGATGGAAAATGTTAATCACAAAAGGGGAAGAACATAGGACTTGGATGAGCTGCCAGCTGGAGGCTGAAGAAGAGTTGCAGTTTTAATAGGTCAGTAAGAAAGGACTTGACGATAAGAAACTTGATACTTGATAGAGGTGGAAGGAGGTCATGATAACACACGTCAATTGTTTGGCATCGTTGCAGATAGAATTCCAAGCAGAAAGAAAGACAAATACAATGGTCCCAAGTATCTGTACACTTGTGACAAACCATGAGGGACAAGGAAAAGTTGGAAAAAGCCTAGAGAAATGTTGAAGGCAGGAAGGCAGCGGGGTGAGGAATGCCACGGTCAGTGCGGGGAGTTTTAAAGGAGTTCAGATCTTAGTCAGAACAAGATAAGAAGCCGTGGGGGATTTTAAACAGAATGGCTTGATGGGAGAAGAGCGTGGAGTTAGGATGACTATGGAAGAAGGAGTTGAAGTCTGGAGGCGACTGCACGAAGCTAGGCCAGAGGCTTGGAGCAGTAGTTGTGGATAGGACAAGAAAGGTCCAGCTCTACATCTCCCGTACTTCTTAATTTATTATTTTTTTTTAAAAAAAATACCAATTCAAGTTCTCACTCTTTCCCCTTCTTCCATTCCCTCCACACACCCTCCCACCCCTATCCAATCCTCAGAGAGGGTGGGGCACATTGCTTTGGGGAAGGTCCAAGGCCCTCCCTACTATATCTGGGCTGAGCAGGGTATACATCCAAAGAGATTAGGATCCCTAAAAGCCAGTACAAGCAGTAGGAATAAATCCTGGTGCCACTGCCAGAGGTCCCACAGTCTGCCCCAGCCATGCAACTGTCAACCACATTCAGAGGGACTAGTTTGGTCCTTCCCAGTCAGGCTGGAGTTGGTGAGCTCCCATTAGCTCAGGTAAACCGTTTCAGTGGGTGAACCCATCATGGTCTTGACCTCTTTGCTCATATTCTCATTCCTCTCACTCTTCATCTGGACTTTAAGGATTTAGGATACCATTGACTGGGACATGCTCCGTTATTTCATGTGCCGTAGAAAGAAGAAAGAATCTGCCATTTAAACTAAGATTAGGATACAACTTTTTGATCACTACAGGCTTTTCCTTCATCCTTCATTTTAGATTAGTTTTACAGTTAGACATATTTAATCATATAATACTTTTGTATACCTGAAATAAATATAATATAAATAAAATGCAACTGAAGAAAATTGATAAGTAAAACCTTTTCTCAGAACTGAGCTCTTATTAAATTTCTCTGGTATTGTGAGAGTTTCACATTGTGCACATTACATTTATATTATTTCTACTCCACCAACTCCCTCCCCCAACTCCTCCCATGCCACACACACACGCGCGCACACACACACGCACACATACACATGCACACACACGCACACACACACGCACACATACACACACACACACACACACTGCTGGATCCACTTACTGCGTTTACAGTTGTATGTGCACTGAGGGTGGATAGCTCTGCTAACCAGTCTCTATGTAAACTTGACACAGCTAGAGTAGTTTTGGAAGGTAGAGGAACCTCAATTCCATTCAATTTCTTGATTCTACACCATCAAAATGCCTCATCGGTCTTGGCTGCGGTACTTCTACAGTAAGTCCACAAATCAGGAAAGTGATCCTTTAACATTTAATTATTCTTCATTTCAAAGTAATTTTGGCTGTTCTGTTCTGGTTCTTTGCTTTTCCGTGTAAGTTTTATAGTCTTCTTGTCCTTATCTATGAAAATTCTCCTGAGGACTTGACTAGAAGTATGTTAATTCTTCAGACTGACTTAGTAGAGAGGGAGTACTTGGCAACTTAAGTACATTAAGTCATTTGACCTGCTAGGATCTCATGTCTCTTCACTAATTAGGTCTGCTTCAGTTTCTTCATCAGTCCTTATTAGTGCTGAGCATATAAATCCTATGGCTTTTAGGTTTATTCCTTATATATTTTTCAACAATTACAAATGTTCTGTATTTTTATTTACCTCTCCAATTACACGATACAGTTTATACAAGTGTAATCATTTATTTATCGTGTTTTGCTGTCTAGCTAAATTCACTCACTAGTCCTATGAGTTTTGGCAAATGCTGGGATTCTCTGCATAAATAATCATCTTATTTACTGATAAGGATTATTTTTCTTCACCATTTTAAATTTGGGGGCCAAATATTTTTTGACGCTTCCTTTGTCCCAGGCATCTGATGCAGCGATTAGGAAGTGAATCGGCATCTTCCTCATTCCCAGTCTCAAGGAGAAATTATTTCATTTCTCACTACTAAGTAGCACAATAGCTGAAGGGTTGTTTTTTTAAACATGGACTCTACTTTGAATTGACAAAATTCATAAACATGCACCCCCCCACACACACATGCACACATTGTATACACACTCTTCTGAGAGTTGTTATCCTGGATGGATATCAAATTTGATTAAGTTTCCTTTATGGCTCACTTGATGAAATCATGTAGCTTCTGTTCTATCCTTTTCTTGTGACAAATTGCATTAATTGGTTTTCAGATAAAGAGCCAGCCCTGCATTCCTAGGCAGGCTGGCCTCATATAATGAGTTTGGAAATGTTCCCTTATATGTTATTTTTTGGAAAAATATATGGAGTTGATATTTATTATTAATATTTATTATTTCTTCTTTAAATTCATGGTAGCATTCACCAGTGAAATCTTATGGGGCTAAAGATTTTTTCAATACTTAACTTTCTGAACATATGGAATATGGTTATACTGACTATTTTAATGTCCATTCTGTGTTTTGATTGATGGATTTTTCACTTTAGTTGGGCTATATTTTTGGGTTCTTTACATGTCTGGTAATTTTTGACTGGATGCCAGTCATTGCAGATTTTACTTTGTTGGGTATGAGATATTTTTGTATTCCTATAAATAAAGCTTAAGCTTTGTTCTGGGAGTGGTTAAGTTACTTGAACTCAACGTGATCTTTTTTGAGTCTTACAATTTGGTAGGTGGGAGCAAAGCCATGCTTGGCCTAGAGTTAATTGTACCCTTCGACAAGGCAAGGCCCTTCTAGATGCTCAATGTTCCATGGCTCACGATGTCTTCAAGTCTGTCTAGTGGGATGAGACATGCTTTTTAGCCCTGTGTGATGGCAGTATATTCATAATTCTTTGTGTTGTTCTTTCCCCAAGCTAAGGAAGTGTCCTCACTTTTATGCATTGATACCTATGCTTCAGGACCAAGTTAGGCCTTCAAAGTGTTCTCTCTCTCTCTTCTGGAACTTTTTTTTTTTTCAAGAAATTCTAGCTGCTTCCATTGTTTGGACTCTTAGGTTTGTCTTCTCAACTTAGAGACTTTGCCAATTCTTCCAGAGTTCCTACTCTCAGGGACATAACCAGAAAACCCATTCAATGAAATAAAACAATGAAATATTAGGCTGGACCTTCTCTGCTTCCTTCCCTTCTCTATCTGAGGTCCAATGTCTTAAACAGCATGGTTTCATGCAATTTTGTCTGACTTTTTAGTTATTTTAGGCCTGATGTTAAAACTGGTCCCTGTTTCTTCTTGGCTGGGTACTTCACCCATCTTTGCAATTATGTAGACTAGCAGTCCCCAACCTTCCTAATGCAATGACCCTTTAATACAGCTCTTCGTGTTGCAGTGAAATTATTTTGTTGCCAAATTCATTTTGCTACTGTTATGAACCACAGTGTAAATATCTGATATGGAAGAGATCTGATACGCAACCCCAAAGGGGACATGACCCAACAGGTTGAGAACAGCTGATGTTCTCAACAGAATAGAGCCAAATAACCTTGACTCCATTTATTGGGAAATTATGTGGTCCTTCAATTCTCATTATCTAGCAGCCCCTACAGTTATTTCCCAGGGTTTAAGGAATCTGTTCTACTTTGCTGTGGAAATTTCTTCCATACTTCTGGCTCTCATTTTACACGTATACCAGCTAGTTTTTAATGTGATATTTTGTAAATTTTTAAAATCTTATACAGTCATATGATGCAATTTTGATGTTAGTATATGTACGGCTGAAGAGGGATGAGGCAGGATTATAGCCTGCATAGCAGAGAATTTAAAACGTTATTGTGCAATTATCCTAACATAAAATATGAGTGTGTGTTCCTCTTAGAATCAATGAAGTCAAATATTTTAACAATAGAGCTTATTGTGATTAAATGTAATTTTGGATAGCACTACAGTTTTTGGCCTAGACCCCTAAAAAGATAAAAATTTTCCAGTTGATAATAGAGAGAGTATTGCTTGGCCTGCCCCCCATATATCTTTCATTATGCAATTACTGATAAACTTGGGTGGGATAGGAGGCTGAAGGGCTTAAACGTTAAGCCTCTTCTATTTTGTTGGATATGTTTTTAGTGCACTAAAGTTGAGACAAGGGTTTAAAATACACCATCAAAACTTTTTAATATTGGCAGGCTTTTTGTGTTAACAATAATCATCCTTTCTTTTAAAAAATAAGATCAAGTATTATCCCCAGGGAAGAGTCCTATAAATTGTGAACCTAACAGCAGATCTAAAATCAAGATGTCTAAGATCAAGATGTCTAAGATCAACTTGGACATCAAAATAAGAAACCTGTGTTTGCAAAGTATTAGCTTTTCACCTTCCTCTGATTCTTCAGTTCAGGACACCGACAATTTAAATGCTTCGTTCAAATGCTCTCTATAGAGAAGTGAAGAAAGTATCTGCCACACTATAAAATTTTCACATAAATCTTTTAAGCACATTTCTTGGTAACAATTGGCTTGTGAAATGTCAGTTGCCACCCAGGTATGTGAAATGACAGAATTCATGATTCCCATGAAGAGCTTGTCCACAGAACACAACAATATGTTATCTAATCTCTCTTAAAATGTTGATTAGTAACCCAGAAATATGTCCCAAAGACTGGCATCACAGTTCTGTCAACAAAGCTAGACTAGATTAGGACAGATGCAGTAGAGGAAGAAACAGTGTGCCTTTGTAGGACCGGGCGTTCAGAGAAGTGGGTAGCATGGTGAGAGATGTGACTGCCTTCCCCACCAAACATGCCGGTTGCACTAGTCACGCCGGAAGCACAATACATCCTATCTTGAAACTTTTTAAACACCCCTGTGCATAACAGGGACAGGAACTACAAGAATCCTCCAATCTTCACTAAAGCAATAAGAGTTTATTGTTAAATGCAACAATGTGTTACAGTTCGAAGAGCAGCTATTTCTGTTAGCATGCAGAAATTAAGTTTTGCATATTTTCCTTTTTGTATTTTAATAATTGATAATTTCATGCATGAGTAAGACTGTGTTTATATCACTTTAGCCCTTCCTTCCCCACCCGCAACTCTTCCCATGATCTTCCTTCTATCCCCACTCAAATTCAATGACCGTCTATAATTATTATAGAACCATTATAGACTACGTATTCAACCTACTGATTCCGATTAGCATTGCCTATATGCATATGTTTAGAAGTGACTACTTAGGATTATCACATCAGGAGCCTGTTTCCCAAGTTCTGTCCTGACACATCAGGTGCTGTTAACAATTCTTAGGATACACGTGTTGGACATACCCTGAGTTCAACAGAATGGATAGAATTTGATTCCGGGTTACTAAGGAACTCATAAAAACTAATGACCTGGATAGGATGTAGTCAACAGGTTTTCCTATACTTCCCTAGAGCCATTTTCTCAGGATCCAAAGACTGGAGCTAATGGTTCACCCATTTATTTGAGTCCGGTACTCTCTCACATAAAACATGACATATGAGAGACTCTTACAAACTTCATAGAACACAATGATGAGTTGACTGATTCCTAGTGGCTGCTCGAGTCATCTCAAAACACCAGAGCAGACTATGGCTCCTCCAGTCCCTCTGTTGTGTTCTGCCCATCACTCTAGCATGTTCACCCATTTTTCCCTTTGACTAGGCATGTGCAGAAAGGCATCAAAAGATACTTCTTCCCTCTTGTTTGGTGGGTTTTCCTTATCCTGCCTTATGCCCTCTGCAGCCTTCAGGGTTCCTCCCTCCTCTTCCCTCTGAAGCAATCAAACTTTAATGCATCAGCCAAAGGCAATGTTACTGCCCCAGCATGAGGAATGTGGGCCCATGGGCCCTGTGGGGGTCAGAAGACTGCCGCTGAGCAGAGCAGGGCCAAACAGAAAGCTTCCCTTTCACGTGGACTTTACTTGACCTGTGGATAAACAAAGACTTGCTATTTCCAGAAATCCCATTGTTTCAACTTCTTTTGAATTTCTTTTGCAAACTTCAAAATGCACATCTTTTTGAAACTTAAGGTCCTGCGGGCCTAGCCTTAATGTCCCTGTGTTCCTCTTCTGTGTTTCCCTTACTCAGTTTGCTTTCTGGGCCCCAAAGTACTCGCTCTCAGAAATATAGCCTTTTATTCAACAACACATGGCATTCAAAACAACAATAAATGTATAATGTAGGTAGAGCATTCAACAGCCTTGAGAAATGTAACCTCTTCAGGGCGGGAATGAAGACTCATGACTTGTTCTCCTCAGTCAGCAGGTTGTGTCCTAGGGAACCTGCAGTGTTTGATGGCACAGAAAATAAAGGTCTTTCAGCACCATGCAGACCTGGTGCCTGTGGAAAACAGAAGAAGCTATTGAAACTGAAGTTAGAGACAGTTGTGAGCTGCCATGTGGGTGTTGGGAATTGAACCCGGGGCCTGTGGAAGAGCAACCAGTGCTCTTGACCACTGAGCCGTCTCTCAGCCTCTCTGCCCCATTTCTTAAGGAATCTTGGACAGAAGTGAGGAAAATAAAGGTATTGAATACCTACTGTGTTCCAGGCAACATATTTATATGAGTATCTGCTCTTCATGCCTGTGTGTAGCAGTATTATATGTAACCTATTCATGCCTGT
>JAQHUG010000238.1:303282-314513 GCA_028555095.1 Dicrostonyx torquatus | reverse complement strand
TGGCAGTAGTACATGTTACCTATTCATGCCTGTGTATGGCAGTAGTACATGTTACCTTCTTTTGGAAGCATAGGAGCTGAGTGAGACTCATTAGGTAACTTCTGAGGCTCACTATCTCATCTAACCTCCACTGAGAATCTTTTGTTTAAACCTATTTTTCCGAGTATTATGATGATACCTAATGTTAGAAACATAAGCATCAATAGAAAGTCACACCCAATTTCTGGATATACTGGCTTATTTTAAAGAACTTGCCTTGTTTTGTCTCTCAAGTGCTTTTCTCTCCACTTGACCTTGCTTTTGTCACCATGCTTCTGGAGATTTTATTCCTTCATCATGAAATCCTCTTTGTTCATGCCGCCTGTCATGGGTGAAGCAGTCTTTGTCGTGAAAATGCGCCTGCAGCAAATGTAATTATAAGGTATTGTCAGAGATGGAGTTTCAAGTGGCTCTGTCTGTAGTGTCAACAGGGTGGGTGTCATCTACCTCTAATTACTTTTGGGGGCTTATTTTATTTTGAATTATGTGTAGGTGTGTGTGTATGTGTGACATGAGTATGTACATGTGGATGAAGGTACCTGAGGAGGCCAAAGGTGTCCAATTCCCTGGAGCCAGAGTTACAGATGGTTGAAGGCCACCTGATGTGGGAACTGAACTCAGGTTCTCTGCAAGAGCAGCCAGAGCTCTAAACCACTGAGCTATCTCTCCAGTCTCCTCATTTTTTGAATCTGTGCATCTCGTGAATGTATGTTCAGTTTATCGGTAGGATACCCCATGGTAGAATAACCTTTGATCCAGCCAGAATTTTTAAAGGTATTTCAAGGTATTATCATTGACCAGACTCTCACAGTATTTCATTAAGAATGAAAGTAGTTTATAGTCAAGAAGGGGAAGGAAGGGTTTTGAGGGTTCAGAGCACACAAATGTGTTTTCCCTTCCTAGTCTGCCCACTTAGCCAAGATGCTTTAACAGAGAGAGATGCAAATTCTGATAACGGACACCGTCCTTTGAACTAGGACTTATTTTTATTTTTTAGTCCAGTGCAAATGTTGTAATTCAGGAACATTTGATAGCATTATAAAGTCAAAATGAGTCCCTTACAAGTTCATTTTGGAATCAAATGGGGGGTGCTGAGAAGATGACTTAGTAGTTCAAGAGCGCACTGTTTTTGCAGAACACTCAAGTTTCGTTTTCAGTAGCCAAGTCACATGGCTTGCAATGGCTCTGGGGATCTGCTATCCTCTTCCGGTCTCCATGGGCAATGCCCTCACTTGTGCACATATCCCCACCTGGAGACAGACTCACACACACACACACACACACACACACACACACACACTTAAAAATAAAACAATTTTTTTAATAAAGCATATTTACTTTAAGAGGCCCAATTCCCCTAAGCTAAGCAGCAGCTGGCCTCTTTGGCATGTTTTATTTATTTTATTTGATTTGATTTTATTGAGCTATACATTTTTCTCTGCATGTTTTATTTTGGAGAAAGTAGACATTTTGATTCTAAAGCATTGGCTTCACATTTCAAAGACTAGAAGAAAAAGGTTTTAAATCTATTGTCCCTGCCTTTGTAAGGGAGAGGCTCTGTGACTTTGTGTCAGATTCTGTGCTTTTAAAGTTTTGCTGTTTCTCTCTAGCGGATGACACCGTGGTTGCCATTCCTTACGGAAGCAGACACATCCGCCTCGTCTTAAAGGGGCCAGATCATTTGTGTAAGTAGAGCCTCCGTTTTCCTTAGGGGGACTAGATGTTTTAGTTTTTATTATTAATTTTTGTTCCCAGAAGGGATGAAAGTTCAAGAGAACCAATCTCTGCCACGCTGCAGTGTGCTAGGACAGCGTGCATGGCTTCTGTCTATAATTGGTGGCCTGATGATCTGGAAGGAGGCTGTGCAGTCATTATCTCTAAGCACAGTCTTCCTGAAAATTATGAAATAGATGGCACCAGTGGGTTGTCCATGGGCTGTGCGCACGAATGGGTCACCAAGCCTTGGTGGTGGCTACGTCTCTGTCTTCTTTCTCTATGGTCACTCTTCCCTTTTCTCTTTTCTCACCTTTCTTTTCCTCTCCCTCCTTCTAAAATTCATTTCTTCTCCATTCTTTTCCTTTTCCTTCCATATTTTAAATCTTTGCTTCATCAATCCACAAAAATGTGGACGTAACAAACAACCTACATTTAAAACAACCCTTTGAAGAAAAATTAATTCTGTGTATTAATTAAAAACTGTCATATAGTGAAGATAAATGGTAGGATTTGGGGTTAACAGGTAATAAAGCCTTAAAGATAAAATGGTCGCTGGGTCCACGTAGGGTTTGTCTATAAGAACTGATTGTCAGTCGTGTCAAGGTGCTGATACCCAATCACATCTTATTCCTTACGGTTTAGTGACATTTAGAGAGAGATCTATAGATTCCAACAGGAAATTATGGTCTGTTATAAAGACAAAGGGGGTTGATAATATTTCCCCTGAAATATTTCGCTTTCATGGCTTTCAGTAGTTCCTTTTAACACTGCTGGTCCCCGCCACTTCGCTCATCTCTGAATTTCCTCCTCCTCTTCCACACAATGCCCACGAAGCTGGTTTAAGTAGCAGGGATTATTTTTTGGCAATTAGACTACAAAGACCATTATAATCAGATAAACAAGAGGAAGATAAGCCAGCACCTATAAATTTAACATATCCTACTAATTATTCTGAAAATCAAACACATTTAATCAAAGAGGTGAAGTTTGAAAGGTTGTGTGAAGTCAGGAGTAAGCAAGGTACCATTTAGGCAAAACAAGAAAACAGAGATAAGTCATCCTTATATGGACCCGAATTCTCTTCTAATCCTGAGCAGCCCCATAAAGTCCAGGGTTCACATGTCAAAAGATGATATATGTGTGCACTTTCTACCATCCAAATGATTTGTTTATCCCCTTGAGGAGAGGACACAGCTAGTTGCTCTTATAACAACCACACTCGAAAATGGGATTTTTGTGAGCAGTGACGGAGACTGAAATAAAATAGCCAGGCTGAGATCATTGCCACACGGGAAAATGACTTGATATTGCTGAAAATACATTTATAAATATGATAGTCTCCTGTATTTTCCAGTTTTATGATTGCTGAGGAGCTGAAGAATTGGAGGTCAAGGGAGATGGCTCAGTTCGTTAGGTGCTTGCTGTACAAGCATGAGGGTCTGAGCTCAGATCCCCCAACCCTTGTGTAAGAAGCCAGATAATAAAGCAGTATGTGTCTGCAATCATAGCACTGGAGGCACAGATGAGCTGGCTCCCCAGAGCTATTAGCCTGCCAATATCACCCAATAAATGAGCCCCAGGTCCAGTGAGAGACCCTGTCTCATGAAATTAAGATGCAGAGTGATTGAGGAAGACATCAACACTGTACACACACAGACGCACGCACACATGCACACACAGTGCATACACAGAGATGCACAAAAGCCGAAGAATTGGCTCTGTTTTCTTGAACTGTCCTAAACAATGACTATGTAAGCTGCAAATGATACTCATGAATGATGAAATGCAATATGAGATCTGCTTTTCCCCAGTGAGCATGCTGTTTACACTAGATAGGTAGGCAGCACCAAGTGATCATCCTGAGTTCTCTCTCTCTCTCTCTCTCTCTCTCTTTCTCTCTCTCTCTCTTTCTCACACACACTCACACAGACACACACACACACAGAGAGAGAGAGAGAGGAGAGAGAGAGAGAGAGAGAGAGAGAGAGAGAGAGAGAGAGAGAGAACATTATACAGACTGGGCAGGTTGTAGAGATGTAGATAGATACATATAATAACAATTAAAGAAATAGAAGCTGTGAACTCAAGGGCAAGGGGTGGAACCTAGAAAAGTCTGGAAGGGAGAAAGGAAAGGGGAGAAATTATGTAATTGTATTTTAATTTCAAAAGATATTTTAGAAGAATTTGCCGTTTTATTTTTTTGAAAATTTTTTTAGTTATTTCAACAAAATGATGGGGGTCGCTGGTAAATGATGCCCATGTCTCCTGTGGCTGTTTTCCCTCACTAACCCATGATGGGACCAGCCTTAATTATTTCAGGCCAAAGAAGCACCACACCAGCCTATCTCTCACCTGATGTATTTGAAAAAAACAGCAGAGAAGGCCTCTCAGCAGAACTGAGAGCTCAGAACTAGGCTGCACCCTTGGGCTCTAGTACCTCCAAAGAAGCTACATGTTTCTAACTCAAAAAGCTCTCTGTAAAATAGATGAGGGAGCCATGATTAAAGCTGAGCTGAGAGATACGGAGACTAACATCTTTCTACTGAAGACCTGCTAGCAGAAAACAAAATGGTTCTTGTGCAACTTCTTCTGGAATCATTCGGCTAAGTCCCTCTGTCTTTCTTCATATAGTCTACAATTACTCCAAATAACTTCTCAAGCACGACCTAGGCCTGTCTGTACATATTATCACTATATATTTAGTAAAGAACTTGGCCCTCTTTTCCCACTATTGATAGTTCGTTCCCTGCACCCAAATCATCCTGCTTGTGCTCATATGTATTATCAATACATATTGTGACACATTACAGTAATCACAGTTCCATTTGAAATTATATACATATATATATATATATAATCACAACTGCTATCATCTTCAGCATGCTCTACTTTCCTACAATAAAAGATGCCTCATAGACTGTGTCATTGAACAATATCAGACATGAGTGCTCTAAGATCCATTTCTTTCTGCTTAAGCATTTGTAAAATATCACATACGTGCATAAAACTAATTATCAAAAGTGGCTGTCAAAAGAGAGGTCTGGGACTAAATGGAGAGCACCCGTCCTTAAGCCACTATTGGCTTGTTCAGTTGAGCAACAACACATGTGCAGTAAGCAACAGAAGGTAGAAAGAGATGTAGGAGTGCATGAGCAGAAGTCACACAGATGCCTAGGCAAAGCATGGAGGCACCTAGACCTACGTTGATGAGCAAAAGAACACTGCGGTGTATTCCTGGGCTGAAGGCAGTCAGGACAGACATCAGTCAAATATGTATGAGATGTGGGTTAGCCAAAGGAATTGGGTTTCAGTAAAGTGGGATGCTCAGATGAGGTATTGGAAAGTCAAAGGGTATTTTGACAGGGAGCCATGGATTCTTGGATAAGGAGTTTTAAAATAATCTCATTTGCAACATAATCTTCTATATGACATAGCCATGCTTAAATATCTTATTTATATTACAATTTCAATAGTGTTGTCTATCAAAAGAACAATGCTCCTCTCTTAAGTAGTATAAGCTTTAACTCCAGAGAATGTGCTTGCATGTGCTCTGTGATAGCCCAAGCATGCCCGCCTGTCATCTTCTTGCATTTGATTATATAGACCTGGAAACCAAGACGCTCCAAGGGACTAAAGGTGAGAACAGGCTGAGCTCTACAGGCACTTTCCTTGTGGACAATTCTACAGTGGACTTCCAGAAACTT
Source organism: Dicrostonyx torquatus (assembly GCA_028555095.1). Classification (NCBI taxonomy): domain Eukaryota; kingdom Metazoa; phylum Chordata; class Mammalia; order Rodentia; family Cricetidae; genus Dicrostonyx; species Dicrostonyx torquatus. The sequence goes on along the minus strand of JAQHUG010000238.1, from coordinate 309,054 downwards.
CCAGACAAAGAGATACTGAGGATGACTGGACCCCTGACAGCAGATTTCATCATCAAGGTAAGCCTATTTGTTATTTTAATAACAAGCCTCACCCAAACACATGGCACTTAAAATCTCTGAAAGAGATAGATGATAGATAGATAGATAGATAGATAGATAGATAGATAGATAGATAGATAGATAGAAATAGATAATTATATTTATGTGTATGTAGTATATAAAACCATTTGTTACCTAGGAAATGTCCAACTCAAGAGTTTTGTTAGCTACATCTTGGGCTTCATAAGAACATAGGATGTTTTCAAGGAATATCTTAAAATATATTATTAATTAAATGGCTTCATATACATAGCCAATATATCTATCATTAGTTGGCGAATATAAATCATTTCTAAATAATTAGGGTACACTTGTTGACTAATATAATAATCCCCAGTAAGAGAGAAATGCAAACTGATAACCTGTAGATCTGACCAACTACTCATGCTTCCAATGGCAAATTCTGTTTTCCCTTGTGCTGGCAAGAAGATTGACTGGCCTCTTTCTATCAGAGCTGTCCTGCTCTTCAAGGTAATAGGAAACACATTGCTGGAAGCAACAGGACATTCTATTGGAAAAATGCACACACTGGGAGAACACTTGGGAATCACAATAAAATAAAACATTTTTTTTCTTTAGTAGGTCAGGAGGACCTGAAGGGTTTCAGCTGTAAAGCTGTAAAACTTGTAATGTGTCCAAGACTCCATAAATTTTTTCATCATGAGACCTGGAGCCAGAGGACATTTGATTTAAACAAGGATTTGGTGACCCCATGGCAGCTGGAAATAAGAATGCGTAGAGGAAAATGTGATAGGCAGTAAGGTTGTATGGAAGAAGGGTTCCAGAACACTGTCCTCTCTCTGCATCTGTGTGGTAGCTTTCTTTAATCCTGGCCAGATGCTGGCCACATGAATATCAACAAGAAGCTACAAACTATTAGAGATAACCTACAGTAGTTCATCTAGTCAAAACTAAGTTATATATTAATTCTCTGAAACCCATAAAGTACAGCTGAATAGACCATTTATAGTACAGTCACTTCCATGGTGGCCTTGCAACAGTTATTATGCATGCTGAAAGGATAGAATGAGCACCAGTAATACTATCTCTGAATAGTCTGTAGCATCATCTAACACTTCCCATTCAACTAGTTATTGTATGTCCATCACCCCTTTGATACTCTACAAACACAGTGAAGCCAGTATATTCAAGAGTGAACTCAAGTAGGCTCTGAACCCCACAGTGTCATAGTCATTTTGTTAATCATCTCTATCTTTTTAAATGTTTTTATTAATTATGTTTAGTTACCATTCAAAATAATGAGTTTCATTTCTACATGTTGTAGTAATGAGGATGAGCGGACTGTGGGGGCTGCGTTCCCCGGCGCCCAGCTCCCAGCCGCCGGGCTAGCTTACATTCGAAATAACCACATGAAAATTGTATTAGTTAAAATACTGCCTGGCCCATTATCTTCAGCCCCTTATTGGCTAACTCTCACATCTTAAACTAACCCATTTCTAATAGTCTGTGTGTCACCACGTGGTCATGGCTTACCAGGAAGATTCTAATCAAAGTCCATCTTGATCTGGAGAAACATGGTGTCTGCTCCAGTGCCTTCTCTCTCCGTTCTGTCTACTCTGCCCACCTAAGGGCTGCCCTATCCTATAGGCCAAGGCAGTCTCTTTATTTAACCAATGAAAGCAATAGAAATACAGAAGGACCCTCCTACACCACATGTGACATGTGGCTTGCTCATACTTTATGATCACTGTTCTTCCCCAAGTTCTCCCTTCACCTTTGATAGTTCACTTCCTCCACCCATATCATCCTGCTCGTGCTTACATGACATTACACATGTGTAACTATGTATATATGTATCTATTTAAATCTAGAGTCTATATATATATATACATATATATATATAATGTTTTGTTTTTCTCAAGCCCCTTCCATAGATAAGAATTGTATTGCCTATCCAAGCAAATCAGCAGCCTTTGAGTCACTTGGTTTCTTTCCTTTACAGAATAAACTTGATCTTGTTTCCATACTGTTTCTCCAGACTGGTCCTCCTCCATCTTGGCGGCCTTTGTTTTAGTTTAGACCTTTGCATTCCCTTGAATAAGCTAATGCTGTGGGTGCAGAATTTTTCCAGCTCATTCTGTTATCTATTTGGCTTCAGAATCTGTTTTCTAGAGCCACTTGTCGGGATCTGTTTTCTAGAGCCTTTTCAGAGTGCTTCAAAGCTCATCTCCTGAGAGGCTAAAATGCTAATTCACAGCACACCACCTATTATTTTGGCAACCAGTATTCTTGATGTCTTCCCACCCTCACTTTTAACCTGACCCCCTGCTCAGGCTAAGAGACTGGCAAGTCCCCCACAACATCAGATCTCAGGGTCTTGGAGAAATATTATGGTCTGGAAAGTTCTTCTTTTTTCCTCTGGCATCGTCTTCAAAAATACCTGTTTATCCTATAACTTTTCTTCCTTCACCAAATTTGTTTATGTCTCCTGACTCCCACTCTCCTGATGTATTTTGGAGGGGCTGCTTTGTATTCATCTTCCTATGTCAATAAGAGCAAACCATGACCCATGAACAAAAGCTAAGAGAATAAGGAATTTCCACCTCTCATACAGCAGCGCTTTAACAATTGACACACCCATTTTATCCACCATGGATCTTGGCTTCAGGATAGAGTCACCAAAGGTTATGCCCATGGTAACCTTGGACAAGAAATCACATTGCTTTTCCTCCAGGCCAAAAGTTTTTTTCCATTTTCTGTGTTCCTTCTAAGAGTCTATTTTTCCCCTAAGCTTTTATTGGAAAACATCTGGAGTTAAATGAATGTAAAGTTATTCTAAATTAGATTATGTAAAAATTTTAATGTATTCATACAAATTTGAAAATGAAAATAAGCCAGGTAATTTAAGAAATATAGAAAAAAAGTAAAGAAAATCACGCTTTCACAAGTGATTCATAATGAAATAAATGTCTGTGTTTTTTTAATAAAGGACCTAAAGGTAAAGATTATCATTTTATAATTTGTCAAATTTAGCTGTTAAAATTCCCCTCAGGTTACACAGGCTGGCTCCATATTTGGCTGCTGTGAATGATGGACACGAGAGAGCAGACATCTCTACAAGGTCCCCACTTTGTGTCCTTGCTTACATACCCAGACGGAGAGTGTCACATCATACAACTTTCCGAGGAATTCTTTTCTGGTTGGTTGAACCAGTTCACACTTCCACACTCAGCAGACAGCCTCCCTCCTCTCTGCCTTTTTGCCAACTTTGGTTTTCTCAGTTCTTTAGCAGTTATTCCTGTCAGTATGAGATGACAGGTGACCGTCATGATTGATGCTGCTGGGTGTTTGCTTTAAAGCCTGGTGACCCTTTTGTGTCCTCTTTGAAGAAGTGCCTTTAGATCATTTGCCCATTTAACCAAGTCATTCATATATATATATATATATATATATTACTGTTCAGTTGTGTTTCTGATGTATTTTGGAAATTAACTACTTATGGTCTATGCAGATTCTCTCCCATTCTCTGGGATGTTCTCTTTCTTCTGTTAATTGTTTACTTTGCTGTGTACAATATTTTTAGTCTAATATAATACTGTCTTTTTATTTTGCTTTTGTTGCCTTTTCTTTTGAGGTTACACAGTCCCCAAAGTCATTGTTAAGACCAACAACAATTATAGAAGCAAATTTGGCAAAATATCATTAGGCTGTTACTTTCTTCTAGTGTGTTTATAGTTTTAGGATCTACATTGATTTGTGTGTGTGTAAGAGTGTGAGTTGATTTTTGTATAATTTCTGTATGATTAGGGATATTGACCATACATGTGTGGGTTAATTTGTGGGCTTTCTATTCTTGTCCACTGGTTTCTCTTTCTGTGTTCATACCAATGTCATGCTGTTTTGATCACTGCACCACTGTAGCAGACTTTGAAATCAAGTTGTGTGATACTTACCTTTGTTGTTTGGGGTTCAAGATTGCTTTGTCTACTCAAGTTTTCTGTTCTATATGAGTTTTTGAATCATCTTCTATTTCTATGAATGATGTCTTTGAAATTCTGATAAAGATGCATTGAATTTATAGGTATTTTGAATGATGTAGACTTGTAGACATTTTAACATTATTCCTCCATTATATAGGCATGATATATTTTTCCAGTCATTTGTGTCTCATTTTATCACAATATTTCACATTTTTTAGGGAATAGACCTTTTACTTCCTTAGTTACATTTACTCATCTTTCTCTCTAAAGAAGCATGTCTTCCAAAAAATTTAAACCCCTAACATTGATTATAGAAGCAAATTTGGCAATGCGAGTTTGCTATGATGGGTAAGCATTCTAGAATTTACTATGTCCCCCTGCTTACTGTCTGTGTGACCTCTTGTATAATGCTTTATCTGCTTGAGCCTATTTACTCCTTCACAAAATGGTAACAGAATAGGACCACTCCCAGTGGTGCCCCCATGGGGTATTAAATGAGATAATGTATATAATACTAGATAGAATTAAATTACTTCCTTCCTGTCTTTTTGAAATGCTTTAACTGCCAGTCAATAAATCACAGTGCACACTCTACACAATAGCAGAAAGTTTCTTCTCTGAAGATGGTCACAGGCTGATAAGTTTACAACTGGTGTCCCAGCAACGATTTGGCAGGTGTGGCCTATAAAATAAATAGATATGAAGGTGGACTGTCCGTGACATCTGCCAATATGTGAATCATTGGGGGTCACTAACTGGGCTGTAAACCCTTCCTCCTGTGCCTTATGTTTCTGCCCTGAAGCTGCAGATTTGGTAAATGGTACTCACCCTCCCTGAAAGAGTCCACCCTTCCTCAAAAGCTCTGATTTTTCTCTAGTTTTGAAAGTACTTACCTTGTGTTAGGATGTGTCCTGGGTTTCCCTGTTTGAAGAGTTTATGCAATGATCCAAATTAGATGAAGAGAAACCCTATGAGCACTAAGCTGTGAATGTCAAGGGAGCACTCAGTCAGAGAAGAAAGAGTAGGTATATGCAGAGCTGAACACATGCACTGGCCAGTGGAGGAAGGGGGACAGTCATTTCCTGTGGAGGCCGGTTTTAAAAAATGTGGATTGTTGGAGGGGACCCGGTAAGAAGGCTAGCACTGTCCCAGATGCTGCCAATGTGACAGCTTGGTATATGAATTTCAGAAAATTAACAAACACTGATTATATGCCTTTTCATGTATACAGTGATTTGAAGTGTATGTACACTGCGAAGGGTTGCATGTAGCTGCATGTTGGTTAAGAAATGCATCACTTCACAAATTTAAGGAGCAGTGACAGCATCACAAAAAAAGGCCAGTTTTAATACTCTACAAAAAGAATACAATGTTTGTGATTCCCACTTAGAATCAGTTAGTGTTAGGCAGACACAAACCTTTCCTACTTTTCCCAGAAAACATTGAGTATAATTATGTACATAATCAAGTACCCCAAAGGTGTTTTTATTCTGTGAGGTATTTTAAGGCAAAGACTAGAAAAAAATAAGGGCAAAATATGAGTTCTCTTATCCAGTAAGTTTATGGAACAACCATGTCTCAGCACCCTTCATTTAGAAAATGCTTGGGAAGAGGTGTAAGTGGGGCCATGCCATGGTGGGCACACCTTTAATCCCCACACCTAGGAGGCAGAGGCAGGAGGATCTCTGTGAGTTTGAGGCTAACCTGATCTACAAAGCAAGTTCCAGGACAG
>JAQHUG010000238.1:255581-290215 GCA_028555095.1 Dicrostonyx torquatus | reverse complement strand
CCCCTCAGAGGAAGTGTCACCAGACCATGCCTGTCTCACAGCCTTGTGACCCCTCAGAGGAAGTGTCACCAGACCATGCCTGTCTCACAGCCTTGGGACCCCTCAGAAGAAGTGTCACTAGATCATGCTGGTCTCACAGCCTTGGGACCCCTCAGATAAAGTGTCACCAGACCATGCTGGTCTCACAGCCTTGGGACCCCTCAGAGGAAGTGTCACCAGACCATGTTGGTCCTACAGCCTTGGGACCCCTCAGAGGAAGTGTCACTAGACCATGCCTGTCTCACAGCCTTGAGACCCCTCAGAGGAAGTGTCACCAGACCATGCTGGTCCCACAGCCTTGGACCCCTCAGAGGAAGTATCACCAGACCATGTTGGTCCTACAGCCTTGGACCCTTCAGAGGAAGTGTCACCAAACCATGCTGGTCCCACAGCCTTGGACCCCTCAGAGGAAGTGTCACCAGACCATGCTGGTCCCACAGCCTTGGGACCCCTCAGGGGAAGTGTCACCAGACCATGTTGGTCTTCTCCTTTCATTCCATGTCCTTACTCAGTGGTGTAGGCGAACTTTGAAGCAGCGGGTTTAGGTTGAAACACACTGATTTCAAAAACCGCACCCTAAGCCTAATAATTTCTTATTTCTTCTTATGTCTTACCACTTGAAAAATTCTGCCCTTGAGTAGACACTATTCTCTGGAAAACTCCAAAGTGTTAGCTATAAAATATTTTGTCCTTTGGAGGACGGAAAGTCAATGTTGACTACTCTGAGATGTCATGCTGCTTAGCTTTTCCATAGAGCACAGCCTCAGATGGGCGTGAGTCCTGCCTGCTGTTTCTGCTGCTCTTAAGCTTTTCATCTTCCCAGTAGAATTTTTAAAGGTCTTTTTTAAGGACTTTAATGAACAATTAACTTTTGTGGGTGGTCTGAGAACACAGCCTCAAGCCAGGAAATCTGGCTTCAAAAGCCTCCTTCGACTTCCTAAAGCCTTTGCCAGTCCCTCAATGATTTCGATCTTGTTTCCAAATACATATTTAGTAATAACTCACCTACCTGCCAGGAAGAAAAGTCAGGGTTAGGGAGGGGTCTGGAGTAGAAGGATTACCTACTTTTAAAATTCCTGATGCTTATTTATTTTCACTGCAAGAGCCTAAGTCTTGATCACTGCATTCCATAACGAAACAGGTGAGAAAGTTCCAACACATTACAAATAAAATTAAATATTACTCGGCAGCTTTTTGGAAAGCGATATATCAAAGTTGTGGAAAAGGAAGCCGATAAAATATGAGGCAGACACTTGATTTGAGGAGAAACAACAAAGTCTTTGGAGAAAGTAAAAGGTAGCAAGAAGGAAGGCTGAGAAGGGCTTTCCATTTTGATTTTTCATTTTCATTTTTTGTTGTGTTCGATTTTGTTGTTTTCATTCTGTAAGGAAATCGGATTCGTGCTCGCTGTTGTGGGGACTTTAAAGCTTATTTATTCAGCTCAACTCACACAGGTTGCATTTAGACAGCCTGCTAACTATCCAAATCAGGTGGGACCCGATTCATTAATCTCTGTTGTTCAAAAAGGGCACATTGAGATTTATTCTGATTTGTTCGGTTATTGCTTACTTTCTTAATGAATTGTGAGCTTTTTCTTCCTGGAGGCCACAGAGGATGCAATTTAGCATCCTTGCATACTAAGGTAAGTTAATAAAATCACTAATGATGTTTTTCCGTTATATTTTTACATTATATAAAATAAACAATTTCTTACCTCAGGATTTTATAATCTATATTCTTGCATAACTCAAGCCCTTTAATATAATTTAATTGTTAAAATGAATGGATTACTTGAGAAAATATAGAATTTGAGGCTCACAACATTAATAAGTCTTCAAATTATAGATTTGTTTTCTCTTGAAAATGAGTTAGGCAAAGGGAATCATTTCTATTAACGGGAGATAGTAAAAAAGCGCCCTGGTTGGTTTGATGTTCACAGGTTACCAGCTGACATCAGCTGAGTGCTATGATCTCCGGAGTAGCCGTGTGGTCGCTGACCAGTACTGCCACTACTACCCAGAGAACATCAAGCCGAAACCCAAGCTTCAGGAATGTAACTTGGATCCTTGTCCAGCAAGGTCAGTTCAGTTTACCAGTTTATTTATCAGAAATATAAAGCAGGTTTCCAATTAGCTTCTTAGCTGAAAGCGAATATTTAACTTGAAAATAAATGATGAGTTCCTGTCAAGTGGCTCCCCACCCCGGCACCCGCCCCCAGCTGTCTGTTAGTGGTACCCATTCTCCTTGCTCTTGCTGCTGGATGATGCTACCTCGGGAACTATGGACTTGATTTCTGTAAAGTGCTCTTCAAAGTCAATTAATTCTTCTCTTTCTCCTCAGACGTTTTTGTTTCTCTCCTTGACAAAGTCTGTCTGGTGCACAGCTTGGTCTCTTGGTCAGGGTAATGGCATAGTGTGTCTTCCAGCTCTTCCCTGTCCCTGATCAGGGATGTGGTCACAGAAGGCTGCACCCCAGGACTATAGTGACCCACCCTAGCACAATCACGTCACACAATTAATTAGGGTCAGAACTAGCCTCAAAATACTTCTGCTGCCTTTGTACAAACTCAGCCTTTGCTAAGTAGAAGTCAGGGCTTATTTCCAAGTCAGATTTTCTTGCGGATCTGCTTAATTAGCAGGTCTAAAGATTGAAATCTTTAACACCTTCACACACTAGTGTTTGTTTTGGAAAAACCATAATTGGCCCCCGAATCATTTGCAAGATCAGGAATTAGCCGGACTAATGAAGCGTCTTGCTGATGAGTGATCGTGGGTGTGCAGGCGGGGAATCTGCTCATGCGCGGGACCTTTGCTTAGCTCTTTATACCTGGCGAGGGATCCTTCGTAGTTGCAGCTGACTCATCCACAACTTAGTGACAGCGTCTCCGAAAACTCTCCTCCACAAACGCAAACATCAGTCACAAAGACCAAATGCCAAGACACCCTTTCTTACACATGATTTCTATGTTACAGTTTAAATCCTACTTTGCTGATTATATATGCATGAAAGAAACTTTGAACAGCTGGGTTGTTGCGCAGGCGATGTAGGACAGAGCATTCTATCTGCACCTTGTAGCGATGTAACTTGGTTTTGTTCTTCTATTGTTGACATTTTAAAGTATCACCCTGTGTTCTTTCTGCCTTATGTCAAGAATTCTAAATTACACGTGTGATTTGAATTTGTCATTATTAATTAACTTTTAGGAACCATAAAACTAAACTCCCTAAAGAGTCAGAAAAAAAAAAAAACAGATAGTTTACAGCTTTCAGTTTTAGTTTAAGTTAGCTTTGTGTTTATGTCAGAATGTGGGATATCAAAAGTTAGATGTGATATAAAACAAACTAAGGTGTTAAATTTTTGCTTGGCTTTGCTTTAGAGATGTCAAGTAGTTGAAATAATTTTAACTATGATAGTTATAACAAACTCATTTGAACCCTATTTTAAAATTATCGTATTCATACATTTTTATTCATGCCTATAGCAGGAAAAAAACATATTTATCCCAATTCAGAGGAGTAAACACTGTCACCAAGACACTGAAATTCTTCCATACACACATCTGTGAAATGTTATGTCTATTTCCAGGAGAAATAGGTCCATTTCCCCACAGTTTTATTTTCAGCAAAGAAATAGCCACCGGAGAGGGTTTTGAAATGAAGCATTGTTGCTAACAAGCTGAAGAAAATGTTTGTAATGGGAAGAATTTAGCCTTTGTTTCTGGTCTATGATTTTTTACCCACTCTTCTCTGTGGGAGTGACATTTTTGGCCCATTTCTTATTATCCAAAGGCAAGGGAAAAAACGCTACATTGAAAGAAGCCTGCATGTTCGGGCTTTTTTTTTAAAAAAAAAAAACTGTGTTATTTTAAAATATCTAATACAGCACACACAAATGTTGGGACAGGTGGCTATTAGAAGGGACGAAGAAAGAAAAGAAAAAGAAGTTAGAAGCTAATATCAGAAAATGGCTTTTTGATCAAAGATATAATTAGACAAAGCTGTAAAAATTAAGATTTAGCAGTAGAAGAGACTGGGGGGAAGCTGCTTGGGGCAGGCAGGGGTCTACAGCTTAGCTTAAGGTCCTCAGGGCTTTCTATGGAGTTCATGAAGCTGTTTCGTGTATAGTTCTTCTGAATTCCAAGGGAAACCAGGAAGGAGTGGACTCAATGCTGACAACAGATACTTCCTAAGATGGGTCTCTCTCCTACTGAACAATGGAGTCAAGTCATTGAACATCTACTTTCTAATGACTACAAATTTAATGATGCCATAGTACAGTCAAACGGGATACAAGGACTTTAAAACAACACCTCTGTGTCCTAAATTAGAAGTCCTCCAAATGAAAAGAAGGGCATTCTTAGTACAAAACTCACACATTTTAGTTCCTGTGTTGCTATATAAAATATTATTATATGTAGTCACTGAGATCACTATCCTATTTTCCCTGTAAATCCTGGGATCTGGAGCTTATACTAAGTAGATGCAAGACCCCATTCAGATAATTAGTTCAAATCTTTCTCACTTTCAAGATAGAAATGTGCCACAAACACCAAAACTGACACTAACGAGGGGCTGGAGAGATGGCTCAGGTAGCTGACAGAGCTTGCTGCAGGAGCATGACGGCATGAGTGTGAATCTCCTGCATCCAAACCCAAAGCTGAGTGTGACCACACCTCCCTAGAACCCCAGAGCTAGCAGGGTGGAGACAAGCGCATCCCTTGTCACCAGCCTAGCCCCAGATTCAGTGAGAGACTCTGCCTTGAAAGACTGAGGTACAGAGTAATGGAGTAGGACATCTAGTGTGGTCCTTTGACCTCCCCTCTATCACAGCTCCTGGGCATACACACGGACCGCACACAGTATTTAGTAATGACATAAAATAATTGTCCAACTTTCAAGCCTTGGTTATTTTTCTTAGGAATGCCCTTACCATTCATCCAGCTGCAGGACTTCTCTCCGCTTCCCTTGTGTGCCTCCCATCCTCGTTTCTGCTTCTCCTCATGCTCCTTGTTTTCTCTTCTTACACTCTTCATAACCTCACATCACTCAGCTGCCATGGTTACCGATGATGCTGAGCAGACAGTGAGCATCTGGCGCTATTCTGTTCAAAGGGTTTTTTTTTTATGTTGTTATCACTTTCTCTGCTTATAAAGGTTAATTTTAAAATGTGGATAAGTTAAAAGGCTAAAATGAAAACAATAAAACTCATTAATGCTCCCCAGTGCCCAAGATAAGCATTGTGACTGCACTGGCCTTTCTTTTCGGCCTTGTCAATTGCACATAACACAGATGGGGTTCTGTGAACTCAAGGACTCCTCGGCCTTTGTTTTCTCTCCTAAAAGCAAGCCTCAACACCCATGCCCCTTAGCAACCTGGTGTGCTGCTGGGGCAGGGACTCCAGACCCTTGCCCTGGCTGCCGATGGCAGAACTTGGCTGGCTGCGCAGCTGTTCCTCCCAGCAGGGCTTTGTTGATCTCTGTGCATGCCACTGAGGCAGTCATTTTTATGAAGTGATAAAATACTTAGTTTCCTAGCCAAAAGTGGACCCCAAAAGGGAGCCAACACTTCAGACTAAGGAAAGGGGGAGAGAAGTATAAAGATTTAATGGCTCTTTGCTAAAATTAGTACAGTTTTTCTTTGGCAACTCTGAGCCATGATGTCACAGGGTAATCACGTGTTCTTCCACAGTCTGCTGTAGGTGCCTTGATAGTCCGACTTGAGCATTCATAGAAGTGCAGAGGTACCACCCCCTGCCTATCAGAGAGCTACTGGATGCTTAGGTCTCTGTTCTGCGCTTCTAACACTCTGTTATGAGCCGTCTCCCATGTCACAGACGTTTGGGATCTAATCACATGTCAAACCTATCATGCACCTGCCATGCCATAATCGTCACTTCTCCCTTACACCAAGGGAAGCTGTGTTGAAATTTGTCTAGCAGTTCACGCCACTTTGGTCTCTTGGGTAGAAGGTCGCAACTATTTAGGGGCTAGAAAGCCTCAAATTATTTGCTTATGGGAAAGGGACAGCTGAAAAAGAGTTAAGCTTTCCCATCTAACAAGCACCGCTGTTCTCAGAGTAGCTTGAACCGTAGAACCTGCAACCTTTGGCTGTTGCAAACCGCATGCTCATGCCCGGCACTGCGGAAAGAGCAGGGAATCTCTTCGCAGACTGACTTGACACAGACCTTCCCTTTCTTCCTCCAAGGCAGAAGGAAAGCGGCCTGGTGAGGGTGAGACAGGTGTAAAGGGCTCTCACTCCCGCTGCCATTGTCACAGTCACCCACCTGCCCTCGGGAATTTAGAGCAACAATATCCAGCAGATGCCCAAACTTGAATGCCCCGAGTGGCAGTTCTGGTGAGCCAAGTGGTATTTGGGGTTCGTCAGTGGGTGTGTGTGTGTTTTTCTTTTATTTTTCCAGCTCTATTTTAATTCGGCAATAAAGTATATAAATTATCACTGGCTGGGAACCACATTGTGAAAAACGGATCTCAGATTGGAACCCTAAAGTAACTGTAAAGAAATACTCTGCACCTGGAAAGACGGTGCATGTGACCTCCTGGGTGACCAACCAGCCCACGGCAGCAGAGCCGAGGGGGAGGAATGAGAGATTTGCAGTGGCAGAGCCTGGCTTGAGACTACGGATCTGCCGCCTCCCAGTTGAGCATCCTTTGGCAAGTTACTTCTTCTCACTAGGCCTTAGATTTTATCCTGTGAAGTCAACAGCAACAGTTCTATGCCTCATAAAGTTGCTATGAGAGATAAATGTTACATTTAAAGAGCTTAGTGGGGGACCTAACACACAGTAGGCACTCCACAGATGCCAGTTACTACAGCTATGACTGAGACCGTGGCTGTGCCAACAGTATTGGTGTTGCCTACAGAAGCTGCTCTCCAGACATTGGATTTGGTTTTTTGTTTTTGTTTTTGTTTTTTAATCCATAAAAAGAAAAGGCAGAATTCTAAAATTCTCTGGGTCCAAAAAATAGTTCTCTATGGGTTGTTCTAAAAACAGAAGACAATTCCTAGGAAAACATCATCTTGAAGCTAAATCACATTTGTGGGGTTTCTAAGATCTTATGCAGACTGACGGCTGAAGTCTTAGTTCACAGACTAGCCTTCCCCTAACCAGCTGGGAGTCATTGACATTCAGTACATACAGGGTTTTGCCTCTTTTGTTCCCTAACAGGAGAGCTCAATTTAAGGACTAGAAAATGGTTGATGTATTGAGGAAGCAAAATAAATAAATAAATAAAGGTGTCCTTCATCATGTAAGCCTGAAATACTTCGTTTTATTGCAACAGTGAATGGTTTAGAAATGACCTCCTTCTAACCAATCTCATTTAAAAATTGCTAAAAAAAAAAAAACTCATAAAACCTTATTTGTTTCTGTGGATCTCTATGGGATAGCAGAGCAAAGTTGTCCTGCATTTCAGAATGTATCAACATGTGTTATAGAACCAAAGCTCAAAGACACACCGCCCATTAGTGAAACAATCGCATATACCTACAACTCAATTATCAAGCAATTCATTTATCCTGTCAAATCAGTTCATACTAAGAGTAAGTTCACTTCTTACATTTCCTTCCAAAATCTTAAAGCATGTGACTAATTGTTTGTGCAAGTCTTTTAATTACCTTGTGAGTTACAAGGAAAGGTGACGTCATCACCCTTATGTTTAACTTCAACCCACCACTGTGTAAGCCCTTTCTTTACTCAACATCTTTAGTTTCCCATCTGTAAAATATAGTAACATTTCAGCCAGGAACTGTGAGGATTCTGCGAAGCAATGGGTAAAAAGCTCCTCGCAAGGCGCCAGGGACTCAGGGAATCACAGCTCTTGTCATTAAGTGGGGACTCAAACGGCTAAATTGACCTCTCTCACACATGTTCGTTGCCCTCGTTTAGTTATATATTCCCTGTGGAGTTAACAGGCCAGAGAGGAAGCCGCATTCTCAAGTGAGGTTCCATCAAAGCAAGGGGGAGCACGGATCTCACACAACCCTGGTGCCATCATCGCCCACAGTCACCCTGCCCTACATGCTGCCTGCAGTGGCCTGTGAGGTCAGCTTCCAAGGCAGCATAGGACCATTTCCGTACAAGTTTGTGTGTTTGACGAAGTGAGCAGAAATCCAGATGAAGCAAGCGTCTTCCGTGTAACCACAAGTATCGGTGTTCATTCAGATCATTGTCTGGGGTACACAGTAAGAGGAAAGTAAGTTCTAAGACAACCACAGTCCTACTTAGTTAAAAGTAACACAGAAACGTCATTCATTAATGTCCAGAAAGAAATGCCAGAAATGTAGACATGCAGAAAATTTTTATCATTTAGGTTAAGATGTTAAAAACTCCACAGAAATTTGTTTTATAGTAGAAAATGAATTTTTGTCTGAAAAAGAATTTCAGATCATGTTAGTGAATCAGGATTCTTGGGTCTGATCCCTGGCAACCCAGGTATCATTAATTGATTTGGCATTGTTGTAGTTTTTAAGAATCAGGACACTATAAAACATGTTCTCAGCTAATTCCAACTTGACCTTATGTTAAGAACACTCCTGTTTCAGGACATTGGAAGGTGTTGGGGAGAAAGAATTTGGAGATAATTATCTCAGTGGTTATCAAGCTGGGGACTCAGCAGCCACTAGGCAGGGAAAGGTGAGACAAATACCACAAACCTGAGTTTCTGGCCCTCCATCCTCCCTTCATCTTAAAACGCGTGGCTTGTCCACCACTTGGATTTTCATAATGTGGAAGCAAAGGTCCAGATGTCTGGTACTCAAGGTTATATATGTTGAGAGGATGTAGCAAGAGGAACACCAACATTCAACCTTACCGCTTCTTGGGTGGTCCTCTATATAATATATATATATACATATATATATATATATATTCTGCCCCTCAGGGAAAAGCAAAACACTTGGATCTCTTTCAACATTTCCTTAGTCTCTGCACTGTCATTTAGGAAGAAGGTGGTTTCTACTACTGCCTGAAAATCATCCAGAGAAAATGGAACCCTGTAACCAGAATACTGTAGCACCCATAACTTCATTTGAAGAAAAGGAAAAAAAAACCTGTACTTTCCTAGTCTTGAAAGGCAAAGAAGAGTCAGAGGAGTCAGCAAAAGTCGGGGGCCCAAATCTGCCCAAATCTGCCCAGGGTGAGTTGATTTGCACACTGATGGAGCAACATGATGTCTGGAACACACATGATGTCTGGAACACACATGAGATGGAAAACAAAGAGATGTTCGTCATTTCCATAGTTGCTTCTGGGAATGTAAAGATAAAGAGTCAAGTGAAGTGTACCAGCAGCCCAATTTTACTGCAAGATACAGATAAAGGGCATGGCAAATAGAAGAAGCAAAAATGCCTCTGGGTATATAGGGTAGGTGGGAGAGTGGAGGTGCTTTGAGCAAGGACAGCAGACGCGAGAGAAGCAGTTTTTGAGGGAAGAGGGCAAGTCGCGTGGGACTCCCTGGTCTCACAGTCTGGAGTACATGCCTCTGTCAGAAGCCAGGAAGAGGATGTTTCACCGAGATGAACCCCTTATGACTCATATCCCTTATAAAGAGAACCTCGTGTGTTAAGTGTCCATGGAATAAGTTACATTAGGATTTTCCTTGTAAAGAGAGATATATCACAGTATGTAAATTCCAGAGTTCAGCTATGTGACCATGATTCTGGCTTGATTTTTTTAAGGTTATGCCTATTGTTTAGAAGTTGCATCTTATCAAAAACACTGATGACAACTTATGCTGGAGAGGATGCGGGGTAAAGGGAACACTTCTGCATTGCAGATGGGAGTACAAACTAGTACAACCACTTTGGATTTCAGTATGGCAATTTCTCAGAAAATTAGGAAACAACCTTCCTCAAGACCCAGCAATACCACTTTTGGGTATACACCCAAAGGATGCTCAATCATACCACAAGGACATGTGCTCAACTATGTTCATAGCAGCTTTCTTTGTCATAGCCAGAACCTGGAAACAACTTAAGTGCCCCTCAACCGAAGAATGGTTAAGGAAAATGTGGTCCATTTACACAATGGAGTACTACACAGCAGGAAAAAATGACATCTTAAAATTTGCAGGCAAATGGATGGAGCTAGAAAACATCATTTTGAGTGAGGTAACCAAGATACAGAAAGACAAATGTCACGTGTACTCACTCATAAGTGGTTTTTAAACATAAAGCAAAGAAAGCCAGCCTACAAATCACAATCTCAGAGAACCTATACAACAATGAGGACACTTAGAGAGACATACATGGGTCTAATCTGCATGGGAAGTAGAAAAAGACAAGATCTCCTGAGTAAATTGGGAGCATTAGGGGTATGGAAGAGGGATGAAGGGAGGATAGGGGCAGGGAGGGGGGGGGGGGGGAGGGGCAGGGAGGGGAACAGAGAAAAATGTAGAGCTCAATAAAAATCAATTTTAAAAAAGAAGTTGCATCTTAGATCATTTCTTTACAAAGCCTCAGTGACCTTTAGGTGACACATGGAATTGGAGATGATGACTTTATTTAACCCACGTGTGTCAGTTCCAAATGCTCCCATCTTGTGCTTTTTCTCAATTGAAATTTCACTTTATTTCAGTGTTCTAATTGCTAAGCTTGTTAGAGACAATATGTTATTTTAGAACTTGCAAAAGCAGCAAGATGTTTTTGATAGCAAGGGAAAAAACATCCAGCCCCCAGGAACCAACCACTGCTGTTAGGTATTTCCCTACTATATGTGTGGAAGTATATATGTATATGTGTGTATACACACACGTATACTTATATGTGTACTTGTGTGTTTCTGTGAACACATACACACAAGATAAAAATTATTTTATTGATGAAACATGAATACATAAATTTTCTAATGCCATGAATTTAATGATATATTCTACTTTGTACTTTTTTCAGCCACTATATTATTGAAAATGGTTCAGAGTGTTTTGTATATTTATATTCTAGATAATATTTCATTATAAGAACCTGTCATAACATCATAGCATCAGATAGTTGAGTAAACTGTGCTCTTTGTGTAGATTAGGTGGGAAGTGTCTCTTCCTTTCTTATCCTCAGCTTCTGCTCTCAACACCCCTTGCAATGGGAGTTTTAGATGGCATCAGGGCATGCCGTTGTGAAAATACACAAGTGGTCAGGGCTATTGAAGCAATGGAGAATGAGTAGCTTGCCCTTACGGTGTCCCTTTTGACAGTTTTCTAAATCATGTTCACTTCCTTCTCTCCTGTCCACGTATTCAGAGACATACACACAAAGACAGTCACATCTACGCCCATCCTGGGGAGACTTTCATCGAGTCCCTTAATGGCTTCCCTTTCCACCATCTTTCATAATGTGCACTTTACCTGAGAACAAAAACAATGTATCTTAAAGGTAAGCAGCGATTGCCTTCCCCTCCTTCCCAGTGCAGTCAAAGATCAGGGCTGTGGTCAGAGCCCCAGGAGAGAGCAGAGCCAAGGCTCACGAATATGCCTTTGGAGGGCCGGACAGAGCCCCATTGTTTTGCTATCTTTCTGTTTTCACAGGTGCCACAGAGTCATTTTATGAGTCTTCACCATGACCCGTGCCACAGAAAGACAAATAGAGTTATAGTTTTGCTGAAACCAGGTTTAAAGCTTCTTGCTCAAACACAAACACGGTTTCTAACTCAGCCCAAAGTCGCAGCATCTTTGTGCTCCCCCCATTTATCCCCTTTCTTCAGCTCCACTTGTCTTGCACGATCATCTTACTGTCTCCATTCCAAATATCATCAGCTGATAAATCAGGTAACAGAGACCTGTAACAGTTCATTCACATATTGAAGATGACAAATTATGGTGATAAATTCTTCCAGGAGAAAAGGCAGGGGTCCACATTTCCACATGTAGAAACTGATATAGCAATAAATTGATGCAAGGGTTAGATAAAACTAAACTTCATTCTATCTGATTGATACTGTAATTCACTTCTATTAAATAGCAGTGTATTTCCAAGTTTTAAGAAGAATTTGAAACATTGGTGTCCTTTAATCCTTGTAAATACTATCATTTTAAAGGGAACATTCTCTTGATTATTAGATACAAAAATTATGAAAAGGGGATATCATGAATACGAGTGAGGATTAAGCTTTTTTTCAGAAGATAGAAAAGAATGAGACTCCAAAAGCAGGGACAAAAGTTGAGTGTGATAATCATTTCATTGCTGTATTAAAGACCCTTGCATCCACAGCATCACTCTCATGAGCCCTGGGACAGAAGGCTAACATATCCAGGTGTTTACATACCAGGAAATCTTAGCAGAAAATAAATAGAAAACATCAAAAGAAACGAATACAGACATCGTGTTTCTTTATGTCCTTCCATAAAGCAAAGAGGTGAATGACCATTCCATCCTAGGACATCTGTCTTCACGGCCCTGTTTCTGTTTTCTCTGAATCATGTCTAGACTCTGTCACGTGTCTCCTTCGAGTTCAGCTTTCTAGAGCCTTATAGTTGGTCCTCTTTTCTTTTCTTTCTTTTCATGGTTTTCAGTCAATGTTTTTTGTTATCTGATCCATAGTAAGCCCAGCTGAATCTTTCAACTCAAATGCTTAGATCTGCTAGCTATGTTTTTAAAAGTATGATACCATCCCATGTTAATTGATGGGCTCCAAAAGGAAATCGATTTATTTAAGTGTAAGTATAAACATGCTAAATGTATGTTAATTATTATGTAGGTATGTAAATATATACACATGTATCCCAAAGATACAAGCAGAATGTGCAGGTTTCTTTAATGTTCAAGACAGGAGCTCCCTAGCACTTGTCATATGAAAATAAACCGTCTTCTGTGTGTGCCCTTCCGTGCTCTGCATCTACCCTGAGCGCTCTTCATATCCCACCCTAGATAGAGGCTCTGCTGCTCTAGCACCCTTCTTCAACAGCCTGAGTAGTAAGAAAAGTTTCACCATCCTGGAGGACAGTCCTTCAGCCAGGACCCAGTCTTACCAAAGGGAGGCAGTAGTTGAAATTGGGTAGTGTGCACTGGAGACCTGAAGACCTGCAACACAGCCCATGTTGTCCTTTCTTGTGCATCCTCTAGTCACACAGCATACACTAGTGTCCTTTCCTGTGACTCTTTGGCCATTACTCTGTCTCTGGACCTCATAGGTTTGCCAGGGTACTAATTGCAGCCGTAACAGTTACAGTCATCAAGATAAAGCAGTTAGCCTTGCATAATATTTTACAGACGAGAAAGCTTTCATATTTGTGATCACTTTCATGACTTCATTTTGGTAGGGTGTTTGCTCTTGCTAACCATTGCTTATAACATTTGGTAGCTCCTCCCTCCCCTTTATAAAACATCCAAGTGGCTACTCTCCAGGTACTGTAAATCTTTAGATCTGCCAGAAATAGAAGCATATTTGCTGATGCATGCTACAGTCTTGTCAATTCTGTGGTCCACAACCTCCTGCTTACATAGCTTTCTCTTTCATCAAACGTGAGACAGTAACTGTAATTGCTCAATGGGCATCTGGAAATAACATTAATAATGATGATAATAATAATGACCTCATAGAATGGATAATTTGGGGAATTGAAGAACATTTACAAGCTTATTGTGCCATAAAGTTAATGATGAGGTGCCAAGGTTTCTCACTACCTCCCTTTCCAGTGGTATTTCCTGCTCAAATCAGAGGACTAATTATAGAAAATAGTGTCTTTTAAGAGCTTTCCCCAGCCCTCAGCAAACACTAGCATAAAGATCCAACTGTTCCAGTGTTGTTTTCAGAGATGATATATGAATGTTGTTTTGCAATTGTATAAAATGTGTATGATGTAATCATTTAGTGTTTATTTATTGTGTGTACCTTCTACTCAGAGGGTTGGCATTATTGTTCCTAACAGTGACGGATACAAGCAGATCATGCCTTATGACCTCTACCATCCCCTTCCTCGGTACGTAAATCAATCATCCTGATGTTAGAATTAGCACATCACTCTTCTGATGCTGTAGTGTTTATGTGTAAAAATGTAGAGCTGTAGAGTTGGTGTTTTTCTACAGATAAGATGATAGATGACAGATTTTCAAGTCCATTCTGAGTGCTCCTCTTGATTAATCCTGGCCTGCTCAGAGTGTAAGCTTGTCATTCAGAAACCGTTTCCATAGAGTCACACTTAGTTGGAGCGGATGCAGTCACTCACGCTAATTAGCTACACTAAGTCTGCTTATGCCCTTGGAGTGGACACAGTAACTAACTCTAATTAGCTACACTATGTCTGCTTATGCCTGTGTCTTTCTTTCACTCCCTTTCCAAGGCCTCGCTGGCTCCTTTGGGTAGGAGCCTGATCATTACAGAGCCACTGCTGACTTAAACAACACTGCCTGATGCATGGTCACAGCACGGTGAATATGAAATTCCACGCATGGAATTATTCTAATAGGGGCTTCCTGTGCCCTTCCTTTATTTTTGAAAAAATTACAATTAATTAAAGGCAATTTTGTATCCTTATTGTTCAGCATATTTTACAGCATAAGTTTTTTTCAACACACAAAGATTAATTGCTACATTGTTTTGCTAAAGTATGTTTTAAAAACTAGAAAAGGGCTTATTCAAATTTTAAAGGACTTTTTATCTTTATATTTGAGAGAAAACTGGAGTTGCTGAGAAAGGTATTAGTTGCCAGTTGTATTGCTTGACCGGAAATAGCTCTGTAGGTAGCAAAAATGAGGATTAGTTTTAAATAGCTTTGCTGTTTTCCTTACTAATTCCCCCCCCCCCCGTCCAGGGAGTCAGCTGCTGTTTAGAGTCCTGGGTTTCTATGAGATCATGAGCAGTTTGCTAAATCCTAAACTAAAACATGCAGGAAAAATAACTGTGTTTTAAACAGTAAAATTCAGTAAATATAATTGATAGTCTCTGAATTCCTAATATATTACATCTAATTGGATGCTAACCCAACTCTCCAGTGATACCTCATTCTCATAGCCCTGGCTCAGCAATCACAGCCACAGCCTAGATAAGTAAACATGCATGCTCACTAGATATGAATTAGTGTGTTCTCTGTATGCATTCACACATATATACAAGCATATACAGGTGTATTTACATGGGTAAAATTCTCCAGTGACTGGCAGGAGACTGTCTTGTCCCTGTTCTGCTAGCCATGTGCAAAGGGAGATTGACTGACACTAGATAAAACTGTTGCAAAATGTGTCACTAAATGGCTTTCTCACCAGTCACCTGGCTACCATCTTGCTGTTGTACTGATAAGACAGTAAGGGGCCTCAGAATTCCCCTTAGGAATCTTCTTCCAGAAGTCTTCTCCTTGGTAGTGTACGGAAAGAAATCAAAAGATAAACACAATTGAGCCAAGATTGCCCTTGATTTCAGTTTGTATGTCTGTGAAGGAAGTATTCCTAGGGCACATGATTTGTTTGTCTGGAGGAAAGCCATCTATTTTAAAATAAAAATGGAGTTGAGTGTCAATGTGAACAGCACTGAGTATTTGTTTCTCCTATCAGGAAATCTCTAGGTTCCTGTCATCGTCTGTGATTTTTTTTTCTTGTTTATTTTTTTCTTGTGCAAGTAATTCCTTTCACATGGTAGTCTTGTCTTCTTATAGAATGAGACTTCCCTCAAGTGTCTAAAATCTGGTGCTGCCTCATGCCTATGGTCCCACTTGCTGGTTTCTGCACCATGTCCTGTTTGCTTATGTGATATCTCTATTTATCTCGGTGGAAAAGAACAATTCAATTAGCAAACAGACTGTGTTTCTTGGCCCTTGACTTCTGTTTTCCAGTAGTAGTAAAGATACAAAGTCAGCTTCACTGACAGCTATTTCTATAAATGTGTTTCCATTTAGCAAAATTACAGCTCAAATAGTCCTCCAATAGCAATTCCTTGGTAACTGAGGCAGAAAAACTTCTCTCTAAAACACTTAAATAGGCTTCAGACAAGCACAGATAGTACCCACTTACTACAT
Source organism: Dicrostonyx torquatus (assembly GCA_028555095.1). NCBI lineage: Eukaryota > Metazoa > Chordata > Mammalia > Rodentia > Cricetidae > Dicrostonyx > Dicrostonyx torquatus. The sequence goes on along the minus strand of JAQHUG010000238.1, from coordinate 274,221 downwards.
TGTAGGTTCTTTCCTGTTTTATGCCTTTATCATAACTGTCATGATGAACTCATTGATTGATAGTGAGCTCCTTCCTCTCTCTTTTGCTGCATCCTTTTTCATTTTGAAAAATGCTTAAACTAAACATAGTGTGGATTTAAGGTGATTAAAATCCAAGTGCATTTTATGACATTATTTAATATTCTTCTAGGACAAGATTTTTTTTGACATATTTTCTTTTATCTGTAGAATTCACCCTGGTCACTGTTTTAATACCTCATGACGAAAGAATGTCATCTCTAATCTTTCATTAGACTTTGACATATCTAAATATGCTGTGCCTTAGGATTCCCCGTGGCCTCATTATTACATGGGGCGTTACGTGACACTGTTTCACAAACAGACCTGAGTTTGTGAGCTCGAGCCACGCTATAAGTCTACACGGTAGTATTGCCTTTATCTATCTTGCTGTGGTCAGTGATACCGAGAAGAGTGCCTACATTCACTAGTGAAATTGCATGGTTAAGGCAAGCATTGAGACAGAAATTAATCATTCTCCCTTTCATGAGAGGTGAAGTTTCAAGGTTTTAGAGTGCCAATTAGAAAGTGTTTTCCCTTCTAGAACAGCAATCATCTAGGTGATTAAATGTCCATTAAAATATTGCTGCTTTACTAGCAGACTAAATGGAGCATGAGTACATACTTATGTATTCAGCCCATCTTCAGGCTGAACCAGGCCTGTTCTCCACCTTGAGAAGGAAGTCATGCAGAGATTAACCTAAAGGCAGACAGAGCTACCTTATCCTTTTGCAAGGAGACCTCTGCAGAACCACTTCATTCCCTTGCAAGGACTTCTATTCAATCTCTAAGGGCTAGAGAACTTCACTTTCCCCATAGTAACTTTTTTTATGTATTATCTGGGGAAAATGCTAGGTTTGGCAGCAAAGGTTGGCTGTTGGCAGTGAAGACAATGGTGTGCCTAAACCTGAACAGTGCAGACAAAATGTAGCAATAGGAAAACCACAGTAGTGTTCTGGTTTCTGCAGAGGAGAAATCAAGCCCACAGATATGTAAAACTTATAGAATACTGGGTTGCCTGCTCCCTGTGCAATATTTAAAAATGTAGCTATTAAGGTCTGTCACCTCAGGGATGTTCTGATTCTTTCTCATTAAGATCAGATCTCTCATGATTCTTAAAGAGCTCTTAAAGGTCATACCAATGCTAACTATCAGAATACATGTAAGAAACAATCATGGCTCCCTCGGTGCCATGCTACTGTAGACAGGAGTTCCACATGTCTAAATCTACAAGAGGAGACACAAAAATTAGATAAAGATCTGGTCCCAGTTATTACAGAACTGGAAGGATCGAAGGAAGGACGGAAGGAAGGATGGAAGGAAGGAAGGAAGGAAGGAAGGAAGGAAGGAAGGAGAGAAAGAGAAGAAAGAAAAAAGAGAGGAAGGAAGAGAGAGGGAAAGAAAGGAAAGAAGAAAGAAAGAAAGAAAGAAAGAAAGAAAGAAAGAAAGAAAGAAAGAAAGAAAGAAAGAAAGAGTCTAAGTTATCTTAAGCATTATTGGCAATCTTGTCATTTTCTGCCTAAACAGTACATCTCTTGTCAGTAACCATATGCCTTTCAACAGAAACTAAGCAACTGAGCATGTTTACAAGTCAAGGAGTTCCTTACTGGAGGACATCTGTGGGTCTGCCACCAGCTAGAGAATAATACTATTATTGATACTTCTGTTCCTCAACTTACACACACTCAGCAGAGTCTAGGCACCCAGCTTGTGCTGAGTGTGTGGAATCCTGGAGCTGACAGTTGCAGAAGGGAGAGAGAAAGAGTTATTGTGTAGGGAGATATGTATGAGCTCCTCCTTTTTAAAAAAATAAAAAACCCAGAAGTGATAAAGCAAAACATTAAAGATAAAAGTATCCACCCAAGTGAAAAACTTTTGTATTAGTTGCTTATTTCAGTTTTAGAGTTCACAGAAATACTTTGTGCAAAGTAATTAAACTTTAATACATATATAAATATATGCACATATATAGAGGAATGCAGATAGAATCTCCATTACAGCTAGGTTACAGATAGCCCAGACAGCCGGTAGATTGCTCCCCAGACTGTAGCCTCCTATATCTGTGTTGAGATTTGAGGCTTATGAAGCATTCTTGCCAAGGTTAATTCTGCCTCTTGATGAAGTTTCAGCCTAGAGAGAGCTTTGGTTCTCTGGAGAAGCAATGATCGTCCCAGGGCATTGGGTTAGTGTGACAGGTCACTAAGGAGGTTTGGCAATTTGCACGTCCGCCCTGATGACTCCCCTTGCTTCTGTAGGTGGGAGGCCACCCCGTGGACCGCGTGCTCCTCCTCGTGTGGGGGGGGCATCCAGAGCCGGGCAGTTTCCTGTGTGGAGGAGGACATCCAGGGGCATGTCACTTCAGTGGAAGAGTGGAAATGCATGTACACCCCTAAGATGCCCATCGTGCAGCCCTGCAACATTTTTGACTGCCCTAAATGGCTGGCACAGGAGTGGTCTCCGGTAACTGTGCCCTCTTTCTTTATTCGTTAGGAGAGTAAGTCCACTCTTAGCTCTCACCGCCATGCTCCACTGAGTGCCCTGTGCAGCACCATCCTTCTCTACCTGAGGTCTCAAAACCTACCATCTTAGCTCCTGGAGGACAAGTGCCCAATCTGACCAAACGTTTGTTAACCTTCCTTCGAGTTACTTCAACTTCTCTTCTTCTTCTCCCTATTGGGAAGCAAATGCCTTCGAAGAGTTATTGAGGTTGAATGATCCTTATTCTGCGAGAGCTGCTCCCATGAGATAGCACAGTGGATTTCATTTTTTATCGTGTTTGTGTTATGTAAAGTGGGTCTGGATAGTTTAAATATACAACTATGTATGTGTTTACTGAGAAGGAAAATGATTAGATGAAAATAGCACAATGGTTAAAAATAGAAATGAAATAGAATTATTGAAACCAAAAATGCTACCATTATTAGCTGTTATCATGGCTACAGTTGAGCTTAAAACAGTCTTAGCTGTGTGTGTGACTCAGGTCTGTAATCCCAGCTTCTTGAGAGAGTGATTCAAGAGGATTGCAAGTTCAAGGCCTGTTTGGGCTACATACGTAAGCTCTAAAACAAAGGAGTAAATTTAAAAAGAAAAAGGCTAGTGATATGGATCAATGGTAGAGCACTTGCCTAGTATGTCCAAGGCTCCAGGTTCAGATTCAGTCCTTAGTACTGCAAACACACACACACACACACACACACACACACACACACTTATTCTTGGTTTCCTGCTTTACAATGTAAAAAACAAAAATGGAGGATCTAGAAAGATGTAGAAGCAAACCACTGTGTCTTTACCCACAAAAACAACAATAAACACAACAACAAAACACTGCACTGTGTCCGTCAGGACAGATTTAAGAGCCAGGCATTCCTATATCAGAGATGCTGTCTGCATCTGCCCATTGACTCAGCTCCTATGAGGGTTTTTTTTTCCATTTCAACATAATGAGTTGCATTGTCTGTGCTGTGTTACACATTAGCTGTGGTGGTAGTTTAACATCTCTCGGTATCCTTGTAGGAGTTAGTAGCTATCACATTGTGGACAGATCTGCACAAAGTAACTAAAGTTCCATGGGTCATTGAACTTGAGCAACTGTAGCTTTGGGTCTCTTTTGTGGAACTGTATTTGAGTCTTTCATGTGCACACAGTACAGCTAATTAATATATCCTAAGAAAGCTTAAAGGACGATTTAATTAACTTCACCTCTGAAATCCAAACAGAACAAAGACCAAATAGCTGGTAAGAAGTGGCTTCTATCCACCTGAAGGACTCATATACATAAATATGTGTGAAACTATTTTATGTTTTTAAAAAGTATACTTCTCTAAGTCTTGGGTGGGAAGTAAAAAAGTAAATTGGGCTTTGCCTATGTGTTCTCTCTCTCTCTCTCTCTCTCTCTCTCTCTCTCTCTCTCTCTCTCTCTCTCTCTCTCTCTCTTGCCATCTCTTCCCAGTGCACGGTGACGTGTGGCCAGGGTCTCCGGTACCGTGTGGTCCTCTGCATTGACCACCGAGGAATGCACACCGGGGGCTGCAGTGCGAAAACAAAGCCCCACATAAAAGAAGAATGCATTATACCCACGCCCTGCTACAAGCCCAGAGGTAACCCGATGGGGACCCTTCACCCTTCCTCCATAAAGACAGGCATTCGGGCATTTCACATCTCCTTGGATTGTTTTCTAAGATCCTAAAGGTTCTTAGCAATGATTCTTCATAACACAGACTAAATTAAATAGACTTATTCCCCTTACATTTTCAATTTTTGTCTTATTTTGCAATATTTTTAGTTTTATGCAAAATAATGATTTTCACTAGGGCATTTTCATTTATAAATTATTCATATATATTCATATAATTATATAGACATGCATGTGTGTGTTTATGTGTGTATATATCATTGTAACCTGCACCTATTCACATACCACAGTGCCTCCCTATCCCTGGCACTGGTCCATTATCTCTGCCAAAATAGCCCTGTGTTTCACTAGCGTGTGTGTGTGTGTTGTATGTGTCTGTGTGTCTGTGCACTGATTATAAGAGAAAGCATGCATTATATTAGCCTTTCATAGTCTGGCTTCTTTCATTTAACATAATTATTGCTGGTTCAGATGATCTTGACTACATCCTTTATGGAGTAGCATATATAGAAATCTATGTATACACTTGTCTTCCAACTCATAAAACTGTTCGAAAATCATTGCTGAAAGATATTAAATTCATCTTCATAAAGGGAGACCAGATTGTGTGTATATATATATATATATATATATATATATATATATGTATTTCTACATGTACACATATATGCACATATATATTAGTAATTTACTATCTCATTTCTGACTTTTAAAAACAAAGAACAAAGCCAAATATTTCTACTTTATTGAGCCTGACATATGCTGGGAAATCACAGACCTCAAACCGAGAAAATGGAAAATTGTTACTTTCTATATTCAAAGTTATATAATTTGACATAGAACTGTGACATATATCTGAATTTAATAGATGTCAGAAATTATTTAATTTTAAATAATTAGGAAAAAATCTACTTAATCAAGAGGCATTATTATTATACTGGATCTTTCAGATTAGTGTGATTATTGATCCCATTTTTATGTCAGTATTGTTGGTGTGTCAATGAAACAGGAAAACTCATAATCACAAACTATTTGGAAGTTCAGAATTCTATGATATATCATTCTAATTTTTAATGCCGACAACGGCTCCCATTTCTTTCTTTATATTGTTTCTTTGATACATTACATTTCTATGAAAATCAACCATGAAGTAGCTCTATGCTACACTTATTATTTGAATGAGTAGCATTGTGAGCTCTTAATAGTCTAAAAGGACAAAGAAAAAGGCATACCAGAAATCCTGATTATTCTTAATAACCTTTCTCTAAGTGTGTTCTTCTGTAAAATGGGAGAACACTAATATGGATATGAGAAGCTTGCAAGAGCTACGGTGTAAGAGGGTCTTGACCTGCTCCCTGCTGCGTGCTAGGTTCCTCCAGGCAGCATCAGTGTCTTCAAGTGTTAGATGAGATGGTCACAGGCACTGGACTCAAGGAAGCAGAGGACAAGCCTACTGCGGGTGCCACACTGGACACTTTGTCACCCTGGCTGTCCTCTAACTGGTGGATGGTCAAGCTGTAAAATGATGCACGTGCCACCTATGAGCCAGTCATCTTGGCTTTGGCAGACAGACATTTCTTACTATATTTTGTAGCTACGTGCAATGGCTGCAAATAGAAGACAAGTGGGGAAAAAAAAAACAACTACAAATAGCCAATTATTTATTAGTTCTATCTTTACCACGCAGCTTTGGAAGGAAGAAAGATTTGTCTGTAGTTAACTACCAAGAATAAAAATCTGGATTTTGCCCAGCTAAGTAGTGATCTTGACTTTGTAAGCATCATTAAAATACTACATAACTCCATGGTGCATGCATATGTGGACATTTTTCTTTCATCTTTGCAATTATATGTTATACAATGGTGACAGAACTTCACTGGCTCATACTATAAAGGCAAATATGCCCATAAATGACCTTAATAAATATGTCAGAAATGAGAATCTTGGCAGTTACTTCTATAGGGGAAGTTAGACCCTCCCTAGGTTTTTCTTTTTCTCCTCCACATTTTCCACAGGAAGCACTTAAGAAGCTTGTTTGGGTTGTTTGCCCAAAGCTGGGTAAAACACATCAAATCATGGTTTATGGGCCTTCAGCTGCACATGTTCACATTGTGCAACTTTGGGGGGGGCAGATATTGAATAAATCAGAACTTTAAAACAGTGTTTTACAAATTTCAGCTTGGTGGGGTTTTTTGGTTTTGATAATGAAACATAAGATCACACTTAGCCAAAAGGCAAAACAATTATAACAGTACCCCCAGTATCATTGACTATATTTTGTTTTTATTTTAAAAGGTGTCAACAGTGCCGTGTTGAGTCCCTGTATGATTATTTTCAGTAATTCTAACACAAGGACTTTGATAATAAAAGAACTTTGCCATTCCACATGGAGAGTAGAACCATATGCATAGACACAAGTGTTAGGAAACCCTCCAATCCACTGGCCAGCCTTCTTGATGCAACTGTCCTCAGAGACAGCTCTTTGCCACAACGATAATTATTTGCAGTTATCGGCATGACTTCTACATATGCTGCAAAACTAGAACTGCTAAGAATGAAGATCTGCCACGAACCGTCAGATAGTTCCTAACCTCTTCCCTTTCCACTGTACTTATTCTCAGAGAAACTTCCAGTAGAGGCCCAGCTGCCGTGGCTCAAGCAAGCCCAGGAGCTAGACGAAGGAGCTGCCGTGTCTGAAGAGCCCTCGTAAGTTCAGTGTGGGGAATCTCCTTCGGAAGGGACCTAGTGGGGTCTCCTTGCTGTGGCTTTCATGGAGTCTAAGCTATGTATAACTGTCTTCCCAAGGGTGCGTGAGCCCTCTGGGCCCTCCACTTAGAGCCAAGTGTTGGTCAAAACTTTGATTGCATTCAAATGAGATTTAGAGCTTTCTTGCATGCTTCCCGTCTGAATCAAAGTATGTTTCAGTTTTGCCCTACATGGGGAGAAACAAATAGGGTGTTTGTCCTCTTCTGCAATATTTTTCCTTTGACAAGGAGCCAAAGGTGAGAAATCCCAGGCTGATGATGTAAAAGAGACTAGATGGGCTGGGAATGTAGCTCAGTGGTAGAGTACTTGCTTCCCTAGCAAGGCTCTGGGTTTAATCTTCAGTACAATGATGGACGGTGGATGGCTGGATCGATCGATGGGAGGATAGATCAATGGATCAATGGAAAGACAGACAGACAGGCAGGCAGACAGACATATTTGATATAAATCTGGGCACAGCATTCCATCCTTCTTATCTATGAACTTTATGGTATGGCTATTAACAAATAGGAGTAAATAAAATATGTATAAAGGTAAAAGGTAAAAGAAGCGTTACCTCTTCCTTGGAAAGATGGTGGGTTTTACCCAGTTACTTATAGTTCTACACAAGTTCTGTTTGTAAACTATGAAATCTGGACCAGTAGGCCCAGATTTCCTACAGACTCCAGAGAAGTAACAGAGAAGCTAGATCCATACACGCTGATTCCACTGGAGACACTAACAGGCATATCTGTTGCATTGCATTTACGCAGGGGAATGCACTTTTCGGATCCAGCCCATATTTGGTAAAAGTCATTTCACAGTGTGAAGCCTTTCTAAATTACTTTTCTGTAGATACTAGGGTCCATATGAGTTAGGAACATACAAGACACGCCATCCAACCTTCAGGAATTCACAGTAGAGCACATAGGATATCATATAATTCTCAAATTCAGGCCAAGGTGTAAACTTTACTAAAGATATAAATGAAGATATCCTGTTTGAATCTAAATCTGGTATATTTATTAGGATGTAAAACTGTGTTCCTGGATGATAAGCGTTTTTGAATCCCTGGCTGTGGAGGAGGTTCTCCACTGATGCAATGAGCCAAATCCAGCTGAATTAGTAAAATAAGCAGAGCAAAGCAACTCCCAGGTGACTCTCGGAGAGGCAGGAGAGAAATCACTTGGATGGTCTATGGGCCAGGTCTTAAATATCCTTAGGCATGGTCTTCTCAGGCGGAGGGGTTGCCATTTGGTGGGTTTTCTGAGAGGCAGAGTTTGGGAAGGGAGGAGGGGGTGCTGAAGCAGAGCTTCCTTCCATCTGTACACTGAGTTTCAAGAAATTTCAATAATCAATGTTCACTTGTAAATCATCTGTACCAAACAGCTGGATTTTCCAGAAGTAAAAAGTAAATTTTTAAAAAAATGATACATGCTTTAAATACCACATTTTTACTTAGGAGAGCAGTTAAATTAAACATAAATTGTTTTTTTTTTCCTTATTTTAAAGTTACCACAGTAAAAATAAAATAAGAAAAAGCAACTGAAGGTGACAGAATTTTGGAGAAAAGATGACTGAAGGTCACAAAACAATCTTTAATCAAATAGATGAAGACATTTCCCCTCCTTCTCTGGCCAAGACCCGGTTTCCAGTCAGGACCTAACTTGACAGATCTTGTTGATGAAGAGGATGTCAGGGTCCTCGACCCTGCATCTACTCAGGTTTTGTCTGAGACAAAGAAAAGTGTCCCATCACTGGTTCGGATTGCTCCTCAAACTGCGTATTGTCTTATGTAAATAAGCTGCTCCCCTTATACATTAGATTCTGCCATCTGGTCTAAGATATATCTGTCTGTAATGCTGCATGCTGACTAATGTTAAATACTAGAACAAGGTTAAAACTAAGTAAAAGCATATTGCATCTATGATTATACTTCTTTCTGATTAGTCGATACCACTCCAGTGAAACCTGTAAGTAGAACTAAATGCTTATGCAGAAGCATTTCACAGGCCATGATCATGCATATTTCATGGTATGCATTTTCCACTAATGTTCCGATTAAGATGCATTATGCTTAATTTTCATAAAAACCCATAAAGCAGCTAACTACACTTTCAGCCATTGAAATTATAGCCAAATAAAATTAAGTCATTAAATTTCACTCTTCATGTTCTGGAATTGCCATCTTGGTGTGATTAATCTGAGTTGAAGTAGATTATAATTGGAGTGCCAATTTAATGTAAAGGAAATGTATACAGTTATGTTCAGAACAACAATTACATTAATACCAAAATGAAAGAAATGACAGCTGTAGAATTAGGTAATGAAAGCTATATGTTTTCCACATTTTAATACATCTTACATGTTTAATGTGCTGAGCCCTCAGAAAGCTCTTAAGTGTCACATTTTTTAATTGATTTTGAATTTTAAAAACATAATTTTGCATGGTCTTAATTCCTCCTTTTTTAAAAAAGAAAACCACATAGACATGCTTCCAAATGTATATAACAATCATAATTACTCTCCAAAGCACAATGAAAAAATGATGTACTGTCAGCAAGCCATTCTCCCCCCACCAAGGAGACTCACATTGGTTAAATTAAACAGTCATGTGTAGAAGTTGCAGCTGTCAGCTCTGAACTGCTGCTCTGAGGCTGGAGGGAACAGAGGTTGAGAGCAGCTATCTTTTGCACTAGCTGCTGCAGGCTTGGGCGAGTTATATCCGAAAGCAACAAATACCACTGATTTTCCCCTATGGAAAGTGGAAATATTATCAACAGCCTGTCTCATTAAGTAAATACAGGAAAATCATGTTAGCATATGGAAATGCCTTTATTGAGTGTCAGATACTCCTAATAACCCCAAAATGAAAGAAAAAAATGCTTAGCACTAACCAGAAGTATGCTGGAAGGCAATCTCTCTAAGATATGTTGAGATGAAAGCTATGCTAAAAGACCAGAAACTGAATTGCCAAGACATAAGTAAAATATTGAAGAACCCAAGAAGGTTCTCACATTGTAGTTCCACTAACCTAAATATCATGTGGATTCTGTGAATCCAGATATTGCTCCCATAAGCACTGAAATAAGTATAAAGACTGTATCATTTTACATGATACGGATTTATCATGTTAGGTTTCAGCTGAGGTCTGGAGCTTGCAGTTCAATGGCAGAGACCCCAGCACTTCCAGAAACAGCTCACAAGTGTTCTGAGATTCCATCTTGTTCCTCAACAACAGAAAATGTACCTTAGGCAAACGGGCTGTGGCAAACATGTCATCTGTGTATACAGAAATAGAATTGCGAACCCATGTACTGGAATCCATACCTCTATGCTGGTTTTTCCCCCAGACATAGTTTTAACTGATTATCTTGGTAACAAACAGCAAGAATCTTATTTTATGTGTATGAGTATTTTGACTAGAAGTATATCTGTATATCATGTGTCTATTGTCCTTGGAGGTCAGAAAGGAGTTAGACTCCCTGGACCTAGAGTTACCTACAATTATGAACCACCATGTAGGTGCTATGAGCCAAACCAGGGTCTTCTGCTAGAGCAGAAAGTAAGTGCTCTTCCTACTCAGCCTTCTCCCTAGTCCCAAAGTTTTTTTTATTATTATTTTAAGTGCAGAAGGGGTATGAGACCAGTTATCCACAGAGGCCATCAGATGTAAGCCATGCCACATAAGATCCCCCAGTATAAACCATCTGATGTGAATTCTAGGAGCCTAATTAGATCCTCTGGAAGACCAGCAAGCCCTCTTAAAGCTGAGCCATCTCCCCAATAAGAATCTTTAAGCAAGGAATTTTTCTTTCTCCCATTGAGTAAGATAACACAAATATAATCCAAACACCAAACTGAAAAATAAGCAGATTCAGGACTTTCATGAATGAAACCCATTATAGACAGTTGTAAAAATAAATACAGTAAACTCATCTCCAAAGTTGTCAGCTGAAGAATCAAAAAAATCTTTGTTCTACTTTATCCCTGCGTTATCACCCCTCCAAGACTCAGGAAGCACAGAGGAAGAGACGGTAGAAAGATTGTAGGAGCCAGAGGATGGTGAAATATGCAGGAAAAGAAGTCTTTGGACATGGCATAGCTCACCATAGCTCTGGTTAACTGTAGGAGACTGAAGCATCACGATTGGGCCAATAAACCATCTATCATGGCTGTGGAAGGGACCTATGCACCTCCAGGCTCCTAGAGGGACTATTGGCCATTAACAGTTGTTTGGAGGAGATGTCATTTTCTTCAGCGATGTAATCACTGATCAGTGGCCCTTGCTTGTGTAAATTACCTCCCACCCCCACTGTCAAAAAAAATAATAATAAAACTCACATTAAGTTCTGTGTGTCTCAGACAGACAGACAGACACACACACGATAGGAGGAGGAGGACAAGCTGGGAAGAAAGGTTTCTTTGGGAAAGGAAAGGGAAAATGAGAAAGCAGAACGGTGACCAGAGTGATGGAAGCTCATTAGAGAAATATATAAGACTGTCAACAAAAATATTTTAAAGAAACCCTTGTGCACACACATGGTTGAAAATAAACTTCTGCAATTACCATTCCGGGGAGCTTGGTCTATCTGAGGGTGGTGGTGCTTCCAACACTGGAAAGGGTAAAGGAGGAAGTGCCAATGGAACTTTGCTCTGCTGCTTTGGAACTGAACTGCGGTGTTTCGTTAGGTTTAACAACGACTAACCAAGCGGAGTGCACCTAGTTGTTTCAGATGAAATAAAAGAATCCCCTTTACATCGTCAAAGTAACTTTATCCTGTGGCAGTTCAAAACTGCAGCATGACTGTTCAATTGGATATTTGGATTGGAAAGGAACTGATTACTGATAGATCCCCCCACCTTGCCTTCAGTCTTAGCTAAGATGTACATATCACCATCTCTGCCATTTGACAAGTACACATTATGACCTCTTTGATGGCTCAGTTTCTTGGAAAAGCAATAAAATCTTGTGCAATGGTGATCTCCAAAACTTTTTTTTAAAAAAAGTGTTGCTCTTCATCTGGCTTGGCTGGCATGGAATGGGAAGGAAAATGTCTGTCTCTTTAACTCCTCCAAATGGGAACAGAACCTCTGAGTTGTATTACAACACACAAAGTAAGACCAAGATGCACCAGAACTCTGACTTTGTCTTTCTAGACTTTAGAGTCTAAAGCAAAATATCTCAGATGGAGAAAGCAAGAATTAATACCACGTGCGGGGAAAGCTCAGTTCTTCCGTGTATAGTTCAGTTGCTGGCAGTTTTTCCTGATCGGTTCAGAGTGAGCAGTGATGGGCAGTGTCCTTTCAGGTTCTACATAGCAAATATATTTAAATTAATATTAATATGAACCAACTACCCCCTCATCGAATAGCTGACCCCAACCAGGTGGGGAGCCACATGGTGCTGACTCTCAAAGGTAAGATCGGACGGTCCTTCTGCCATGAGTTCACCTTTTAAAACTCTTGAGTTATCTTAGCAGATTTTCAGTCAAAACTTTTGATTCATAAGCCATTTGGAATCTTCACTGTAACAATCAGGCCTTAAACTATTGTCACAAATGACCCTGACATGAGCCAGAGGTAAAGAAAAACAGTCAGAAAGCAGCAGTGGTATCTGGATTCCAGGTGGCATCAAGTTAGCCACAGGACTGACTCAGTAAGAAACAGAAGGAAATTCTTCCCTATGAATGGAACCCACAGGATTCCCGTCTAAACAGAAGGACCAATGAGAGTTCCCCAAGATGATCCTACAGTCCTTCTGTGCCTTCTTATCTTGTGGGAGACAGCATTTCAAATAGGACTACATTTCAATATATTTAGTTAAAAACTATACCCCATTAAGTTGTTAGATAGTCTGAATTTCTTAACTTAGTGCTTAAGAATGTGCAGTTTTTAAAAAATTGTTAGAAATTTCATCTTGAGGTATAAATTCTCATTCTGCAAAGAATATAGAGAGAATCAAACATTAGGGAGACATATAGACAGCAATGATTTTCGTATTTTCAATACAAGGTACCTGAGTTTTCTTCCCTTCATGAATCTCAGGCTGTGGAAATTAACAAGGAAGTTCTTTTCTTGTTTTGTTTTCTCTGTGTATGTGTGCGTGCGCGCTCGCGTGCCTTAATCTTTAGTGACTGAGCTGTCTCCCGTGCCAAGGAATATATTCACTGTGCATAAAAATAGACATTTTAAGAAACAAGAGTCATTTCATGTAAGATCAAGAAATTAAGTAGATGTTGATGCACAGTTATACATTTCACAGCAGATAACTTTGGAAGAGCTCAGCACCTGCTCACTGTTCATGCTTCAATGGCAGGAGCTAAATCTGACTCGTGAGCCACTTGCTCGGCACAGTGACTTTGTGGTAGATAAGATACTGCAAAAGTTACTAACTAAATAAGGTTTTACTCTCAAGAAACCTCAGGTTTGGAGTTGGAGAGATGGCTCAGTGGTTAAGAGCCCTGACTGCTCTTCCAGAGGACCTGAGTCTAATTCCCAGCTCCCACATGGCAGCTCACAATTTTCTGTCACTCCAATTCCAGGGAATCCCATGCCCTCTGTTGGCTTCAGCAGGTAACAGGCACACATGTAGCACACAGAAGGCCATGCAGACAAAACGCCCATGCACATAAGACATAGCAATCAATGTTTTCGAAGGAAGAAATCTCTGTGTGTTCTTTTCAGAGAAGCAATAAAACTCAAATTTAAATATTGGCCATGTATGCACAAATTAAATAGAGGTGCTCTACATGAATTAAGAAATGTCACTCGTGGCTCAGCGATTAAAAGCTCTTGTTGTTCTTCCAGAGGACTTAGATTTAATTCCCAGGACCCACGTGGAAGTTCACAACTGTCTACAACTCCAGTCATCTTCTGATGCTCCCTTCTGACCTCTGTGACCACCAGGTACACAGAGTACACACACATACATGCAAGTAAAACTCTCATGCACATAAAATAATAAAATAAATTAATCAAAAAAGAAATGTTCTTTGATGTTTTGGTATGTGTGGTATGATTGACAGTAGAACCCCAGTTCTGCATTACCTATTAGAATTATATCTACCTCTGAATAGTTAAGCTAATAGGTCATAATAAATAAGTGATAGAAATAAATAGATGAAATTTAATATATATACTATGAAGGTTGGAGGGACATGTTGGTGTGAACTAATAGTTGGCAGATTATGATAGAGTTTATTTGGATATGGCATTGATGTCAAAATGATTACTTGGGAAAAGGTGACGGGGTCTTCCATAGCATATAATCACACATTTCTGTCCCTGCTCATTCCTCAGTGCAGCAAACCTGTGTCTTGAAACCAGACGAAAAAAATAATGTGGTTTCCTAAAGTCGCTTTTTTTTCTCTCAAATACATCCAGCTGCCACCTCTGAGTTGGTGAGGAGTGGGGCCATGTATTTATATGCCTTAACATGGATTTAGCCCTGCTAGGATTGACATCTAAAAGTCAGCTAAATATCTCTCCACACAGAGCAGTGATGCACCCCAACTTGGGTCTCTATTAGCAACAATCGGCCTGGGCAGGTCACTGAACCCATAAGCCTCCATTTCCTCACTTGTGAACTGGACCCTGTAGTCTGTACAGCCTAGGGATTATGAGGATTATCATATGTAAAGTAGCCAGTACAGGCCGTGTTGAATATATTACCTGTGGCCATAACTAAACCATTCCTCAAACCATTGGATTTCCTATAGAATCTTGAAGACTTAAAATCTATTTGTAAGAACCTGTTATAAATACATCTTGCTCTAAGACCACTTAAGAACCACAAGATTTACCCTGAAACTCAGCCTGCAGCTCCCACACCATCTTACCACCTCTCCTCCCCTATTCTTCAGCAGCTCCTTGAAGACGCATGTGTCCCACACTCTTAACTCAGTCCAGAGTTTATCTTAACATAAACTAACAAAGGATAGGTTTTTTGCTTGTTTGTTTGAATTTTAATTCATAATAAATGTATGGGAAATTGTAAAAGTGAGTAAGGAAGGTTCAGAAACTGCTCCCCTGGAAAATCAGCCTTCTCCTACTCTGCGTTGATACACATGGTCCCCACTGATAGCTCCCAGCATGCACAGAGACAGCAAAATCAACAATAAAGTCAAAAGCACAGACAGAGCCATTTTCATGTGGTCAGTAAAGACCTTCACTGCCATCCAAGAACTCCTGTATTCATCATCCCCTCCCGCCATCAGTACCGTTGCTCACTCTGTAGCTGCCTTCAGAAAGTTAACTCTGAGCTCTTGCTCAGCTGAGCCCTAGAGAGTGACAAAGACAAATTAATGGGGTCCTCGTGTGCCAAAATAAAGCATGGACCCTGTCACCACCAATATATGTTAAGTCCATTAAGGTCATTTTTAATGAACTGGACTTTTCATTGGAAAGCTCTGCCAAACTTGTTGAAGTAAAGGAAAGAAATCTTCACAGAAATGCAAGATAAACTCATTTCACTCCACTGCAAGAAGAAACGGTCCACACAAGCTATTCTGAGTTTGTGATGCTTTAGATTTTTATCAAAGTCAGGGCTGAGTGGTGTGGATTTAAAATTTCATTGTGGCGTTAAGCTGAGAACCACAGAGGCGCATATATATATATATGGGATATAGCCTTTTAAATAGTCAGAGGATCTTCCAGGGAAAGCACAGAAAGGTGATCTAAAGTGGTGTCACGTCCTCCTCTGTCATCTGTGAGGACAGTGACTTGGCTCTGCTCCTATTCACTATCTACAATTACTAGCACATCACTTACCCCCACAATTGCTATGCATGTGCTGAGTTTTGTAAAGTAAATTTTAACAAAGATAAAGGCTCTCCATGAGTCCCTGTAACCTCAGATGAGATCCAGAATGCTCCAAGTCCTTCTTTACTGAGTGGATAGATGGCACTGATATAAGGCAATGTTTGGCCAACTCGTCATATATAAATTACAAGATCAGCATCTGTCTCAAAATCCTTCCTCCTATGAAACAGCGTTTCCACTGAGGTTTGGGGGAAGGGTGGTTGGCCCAGAGTTTAAGTGTGCCTCAAGCTACTTGGCTACCCAGCAACCCATCGATATGAAATGAGCCCTGTAGTTATGAAAAATAGCTAACTACCACGAGGCTGTGCACACCGGCTCTCTCACCATAACTCCAGCACTTGGGAGACTGAGGTAGAAAGATTGCCACAAGTCAGTCTTGACTACCTAGTGTGTTCTAAGTCACCCTGAGTTACAGTGTAAGATCCTGACTCTAGCAAGGAAAAGGAAGGAAATAGGAGGGAGAGGAGGGAAATCAGGAGGGAGAAGGACGGAAAGAAAGGAAGAAAAGGCAAGACAGGATGATAGCTCAGTCATTAAAGTGCTTGCCATGAAGGTACCATTTGTTTCCCAGAACCTGAATTGAAAAGCTGGGCCTAGTGGCACAAGGTTGAAATTCAAGCATTAGCTGGACAGACAGGATTCCTAGGGCTCACTAGTCAGCCAGGCTAACCTAATTGGTGAGTTCATGCCATAAATGACACTGCCTCAAAAACTCAAGGTGAGGTTGGATATGGTGGCATGTGACTTTAATCCCAGCACTCTGGAGGCAGAGGCAGGAGGATTTCTGGGAGTCTGAGGCCAGTCTGGTACATAGCGAGCTCATGGGTAGCCAGAACTCCATAGAGAGAGCTGTCAAAAAAAATAAGTGGATGGCATGTGAAGAATAACACCTGGGGTGACATCTTTCATGTCCCCAACACATACAAAGTAGGAAAGAAGCTTGCTGTGGGGGAAATCAAGAATTCCATCTATGGGGCCCCAGATGATGGCTTAGTGGGTAAGAGCACTTGCCCTTTAAGCATGAGGACCTGAGTTCAAATGCCCAGCACCCAAGTGAAAAGGTGGGCATGGCTGCCAAGACCTACAATCCCACCACTTGGGGACAGAGACAAGTGGATCCTAAGAGCTCACTGTTTAGCCAAGCCAAAATAACAAGCTTCTGGTTGAGATCTCATCTCAAGGCAATAAGGTTGAGAGAAGCAGAGAAAAACAGTCAATACCCTGCTCTCACCTCTACATAGACATGCACCAGCAGGCATCCTCACACGGTCATGTGCATACACCACACACTCACACACAATACACACACATACTGCGCCACACACACACTCATACAGCATATACACATATCACACACATCATGTACACACATATACACACACATTTCACATCACATACACACACCCTATACCATACACATCATACATTACACATATACACACATATACCATACACACATATACACACATCATACACACACTATACTACACACACATTCACACACCACATACACACATACACACTCACACATACACTTATACCACATCACACACATATACACACACATTGTACACCACACATACATATACATCACACATGCACATGCCACATCACATACACACACAATATACCACACACACCACTCATCACACGCATACACGCATAAACCATACACACACACACACACACATAAACACACACACATACCATCACACACAGAGAAATTCATTTAAATTGAAGATGCTTGGAACATAGAAGTAAAAATATTAAGAAAAGATAGCAATATGTACTAAAAAATATGAAACCTTATCAACTATGTGTGTCATGGTTCGAATTCCCAATCTGTGTGTTAACATGGGATGTTGAATGTCCCTATTTTGTCAGAAGTTTGTTAGGATTTACCAACTGACTCGTAAAATGCTTTAAAGCACCGTGCAAATCAGCGCTTTACATAGAAGAACAAAGTACTTTTTTTTTTTACATTGATTTCTTTAGTTGGGTCAGGATAAGATGGGCCAGCAGGTGTGTGTGTGCCCTGGCATGTGTGTGGGGGTCAGAGGACAGCTTGCAGGAGCTAGTTTTCTCCTACTATCATGCGGGTTACTGGAATTTGATCTCAGGTCACAAGTACCTTTACACAATGAATCATCTCTCCAGCCCTGATTTCGGTTGTTTTTTCAGTAAGAGTAATACATTTAATCATTGATTTCAATTCAGTAAATTATTATTTGTTCTTTGAAAAAAAGTTCTAAGACTTTTTTCTTAAAAATTTTTCTTGTCATTGATCATTGAAATTAGGAATCATTAATAAGTACTTTGCAAGCTGCAATTAAGAGCCCTGGGGCATAGCAAACCTTAGGGTTTGGGGACACATGGACCAGGAAAAGTGACTGAGAAGATGGTAACTAGAGAAGCAAACCAAGCTTGGTGTCATTGAACTCAAGACTGTGCTTTAAGAAGGAAGCTGTCTTAGTCTCTTTGCCTGTTTTGTAACAAAATGTCCTAACAAGCTCTGGGGAAGGGTTATCTCAGCTCCCAGTTCAGTTACTGCAAGAAAGCAATTGGAAACTTCTTACAGATCTTTTCCCGTTCTGTAGGCTGCCATTTTGTCTTGTTGACCATGTCCTTTGCTTTACAGAAGTTTCTCAGTTTCAGGAGGTCCCATTTATTAACATTTTCTCTCAGTGTCTGTGACACCGGGGTTATATTTAGGATGTGATCTCCTGTGCCAATACATTCAAGTGTACTTCCCACTGGCTGGCTTTATGTTGAGGTCTTTGATCCATTTGGACTTGAGTTTTGTGCATGGCAATAGATATGGATCTATTTTCATTCTTCTACATGTTGATATCCAGTTATACCAGCACCATTTGTTGAATA
>JAQHUG010000238.1:100247-254533 GCA_028555095.1 Dicrostonyx torquatus | reverse complement strand
TGTCAATGGAGATCATTTTTAAAGTTGCTGTAAAACTTCAGATTGTGCAAATTATTTGAAAATTCCTAAAATGAATCAATTGAAGAGTTATCTTCCCTTTGTAACATTTCCTTTGTGGCTTTTCTTTTTAATCTGATTGTTTTGTAAAGGTTTTTAAATCCCCCCTTTCAACTTCACTTAGAGTCATTAGGGGGTTTCATGTCAGTTTCCCTGACCTCATGGAGAGGTGGGAAAGGAGAAGAAGAAACAGGGCAGGAGGCTGTTCCTCTGCAGCCTCCCTTTCACCCAGCCACAGTCCTTTTCCATCCATTGCCAGTTTCCTTCAATCACAAAGACCCAGCTTACATTTAAGTCACTGTCTCTAGTCCAAAAGCTCTTACTCTGTTCCTACCTCAAGTGTAACCCAGAAGCAAAAGAACCAACTTTTCAAACATATTTAAGTAAATATGAATAAAAGGAATTTGCAAACGGGTGCAAATACAGCGTGTACATTGGGCAGTGAAGCCTTAGATCCCACTAGATGATTGATCTGCCTTGTAAAAGGAAAGTCATTTGCATTATCAGTTTTCTGCAGCTGATAGAGTAGAAGAATACCTCATAGTCAGTTAAAGTCTAAGATAATCAGGAAAGATGTATCGAACAGAGTGTTCCTTTTCCTCTGGGACCCATTTTAAAGCACTCCATTCCTTCCCCCAAGTGCTCCACTTTATTTCTGCCTCTCTTCTCGCTCTGCTGCCATGCCACAAATTCCACACATAAATACGTACCAGAAAGAAGAGGAAGCCACAGCCCTATAGACTCACAGCTGAACAATGAACTCAAATTGAAAACTACCAAACATAGACATTTGCACTGGGATTCCCTGAAATTCCAATATGAAATTTGAAACTAGGACTTATGACTAATAACAATATAAAAATAGCATTCCTCCAGGGCTGGAGAGATGATCTTACAGAGGACCCTGATTCCATTCCCAGTACCCACATGGTTGATTACAACAACCTGTAACTCCAGTTCCAGGGATATAATGCCTTTACGAGTACCAGGCACAAACATGATACACAAACATGTGTACAAGCAAACACTTACATGCATAAAATGCATCTTTTTTAAAATGGCACACCGATAAAGTTATCTTTCCACTGACTAATCCTGTGCATTTTTAATTTTTATTACTGTGTGTGCATACATGTGTTCACAAGTATATGTATGTATGTATGTACATGCACACACACATACATGTGTGTACATGTATGGGTCAGAGGACAGTTTTTGAAAGCTGGTCCCTTCCTCACACCATGGGGTCTGGGGATCAGACTCATGTCCTCAGGCTGGGCCAGTCTTGCTCAGCAAACACTTTCACTTCTCAGCCATGTTCCCAGCCCTGAATGATTTTTGAAACAGGGTTGTATATAGGAAAGAAGTGAGAAAGGGGAGATAGAGGAGAGAAAAACGGGAGGGAGGGGGAGATAGGGAAGTTCAATGTAAGAAAGGAAAAGGAAGTTAAATATGTCAGCTTCAGAGCATACCCATAAAACCCCAGCCTACTTTGGACTCATGTCTGTAGTGATATACAGCTAACCAATCAAGAGTATGTTTATTTTTGTTTAGCAGTTAATTGACAAAAGGGTTGTTTTTTACTACTTTGGGGTGTGCCCCTAACTTCATAATAGTTGGTAACAAATTAAACCACTTAGGGATCTTGCACGGGACTGTGATTGTCACTACTTTCTGTGTCATGAAAGGAACTTGAGTAATAAGTCTAAATCAGAAGCTCTTTGTTAGTGAGATGAACAGTGAAGCTCGCAATGAAAGGCCAGACCAAAGCCCACTTCATTCATTTTCCAAGGGTGTGTGTGCATGTGTGTGAGAAAGAGAGTGTGTGTGTGTGTGTGTGTGTGTGTGTGTGTGTGTGTGTGTGATCTCAGAAATGGGAAAACTGTATATGGAGATCATGTCATCCGTCTGAAGTTCACGCCTGTCTTTTGGAGCACCCACTCCTTAGCGTTCATCCAGCAGAGCTGAACTAACACAAAGAACTTTTGAAATGACCGAGTTAAGCTTCGGTAAGAACATGGAACTATTATCTCCTGCAGAGCATCCCGCTCAGCAAGGGATATTCAGGATGAGACTTCACAACATCACACTTAAGCCTCCCCACTTGCTGCCCTCTCTGTGGCCTTGCTTCCTCCCACTCGTGGCCTGAAACCCTGAGATGATCAATGGACAGCTAGAAGATGTAGGAATGTGAAGAAATGCTTCAGAAGAAACACAGTCACCCGCAGAGCCATTTGTACAATCAGATGGTCTTCCTTGAAATATAATCTCCTGACGTCAACAAGGGGGACTGTGCTGTACTTTACCGTGTGTGCAGCAGAGAAATTGACATGCCAAGAGACAGCACCATCTCAAAATCGAATTGTTCTTAATTGATCTGAACCTCATGGGGTCCCAAGGATCGCAGATTGGGAGCTACATCGGTGAAGCTGTTTTGCATTTGATAGGACTCTCATTTGGAGAAAAGCAGATGTTTATTTGCCCTTTATTATGAGGGGACAGGATATCTTATTACTATCAACTCTACCATCCATATAGTCAAATTCCCACACATACATTTTATATGCATCTTTACATATTCTTTTTCATTTAAAAACCCTACCTTAAAAAAAAAAACAAAAAACTCTTGCTACTGTAGGTCTATTGGGCTTCTGTATCTTTAGGGGTAATATTCAGATTCTGCAAAGATACTAAATGTAAAGTCATTCATCTTATAGGCAAAAAGTAGCTGAAGACACAGTTTTTGTATCGTGTCTATTCTAGAACTCACTTTAGAAAATACAACACAAATACAGTTGGTTTACCGTGTGTGTGTGTGTGTGCCATATAAACATATATGTGTCTATACCACATGTACATACATACAGAGAGAGAGAGAGAGAGAGAGAGAGAGAGAGAGAGAGATACCTAGAAATAAATTAGTTTGGGAACTGTATATGAATCTCAGACTGTTTGGCTTCTCTAGCAGATATTTTGTTCTTATAACAGCAGTTGAAATATTATAGCCCACCTGCAAGATCCAGACCCTTCAAGAGAGAGAGAGAGAGAGATACCTAGAAATAAATTAGTTTGGGAACTGTATATGAATCTCAGACTGTTTGGCTTCTCTAGCAGATATTTTGTTCTTATAACAGCAGTTGAAATATTATAGCCCACCTGCAAGATCCAGACCCTTCATCATCTCACCCCCTACTTACGCAGTTTCTACAACTAAAATTTTGTTGGAGGCAGAGACAGGCAGATCTCTATAAATTCAAAGCCAGCCTGGTCTACAGAGTGAGTTCCAGGGCAGGCCCCAAAGCTACAGAGAAACCCTGTCTCAAAAAACAAAACCAAACAAAAAAAGTTTTGTTGGAACCTAGCCTGACTGATCTACTTACTCACTTCTTCCAACAATGGCTTGAACGGTTGCAACACAGACTACACAACATGCAAAATCTAACCTAGCTCTTTATGGAGAAGGCTTGCTGACTCTTCCAGTGTAAGAGTCACAGAAGAAGTCTATTAGAAGTATCAATCCTAGGAAAAGTTCATAGGATGCAGTTGGAGTTCCTGCTAACTTACTCTAGAACACAGGTTAACAACCTGTGGGTCTTGACACCTTGGAGGTTCAATAGGCCTTTACAGGAGTCACCAAAGACCACTGGAAAACACAAATATTTACACTGAATTTCATATCAGTAGCAAATTTACAGTTATGAAGTGGCAACAAAAACAATTGTCATCTGTTGCTTTCTTATCTACAGAATGACTTACTATGCATTT
Organism: Dicrostonyx torquatus; assembly: GCA_028555095.1. Taxonomy (NCBI): domain Eukaryota; kingdom Metazoa; phylum Chordata; class Mammalia; order Rodentia; family Cricetidae; genus Dicrostonyx; species Dicrostonyx torquatus. The sequence goes on along the minus strand of JAQHUG010000238.1, from coordinate 250,711 downwards.
CCCTTTATGCAGACTTCTGTGTTATAAAATCCAGGACTGTGTATTTTTCATGATTCCTGTCCCAAGAGTGAGGCAGGTGTCTGTGAATGTGCAATAAGAGAATGTTCAATAGGTGATTTTGATAATAGATTCTGTTTTATATTTTAAAAATATTCAGACAGGTGGCATTATTTAAAGGAGGAAGACATTTAAATATTTTGGGAATACTATCTGCCCCTATGTCTCTATGCTAGAAGATAAAGAAGACAAATATAATATTGGGGTAAAACTTCTTGGGGACCGTCCTGAGTAGCCATTCTATTTACCATTCTGGTGGGCAGTCTAGTGACCTTTAGTGACCTTTCTACTCTATAGGTAGATGGCTCTTTCAGGATAACGAGAGGGAGGCTCTTTTGGACGGGTCATTTACCATGCCTCTAGTGTGTGTGCTTTCGGCAAGGACACTCCTCCTGGGTAGACTGATCACTTCTGTCCCACAGAAGGCCAACTCAGGAAGTGTCTTGGTTGTATCAACAATGGGTTGGCTTGCTGTTAGAGTTTCAGTTTCCCTGAACTAGCCATGAACTGTTTTAATGCCGTAATTTTCTCATTGCTTCCTTTTCTACCAAAGTCATGGTGAAGAAGCCTAGTTTGCTGCCTCACCAGCATGGCTCTCTGTGAGAAAGCAGAGGATCATGGGGGTGGGGAGGAGGTCATTATCCCAAAGTTCGTTCACCAAATTATTATACGAGCTTTTCAGAAAATGTTAATGGATCCCTCTGGGCTTTTTCCCCTAGGACCTCTCAAGGCCACTGAAGTTATGGCTATGGTTGATTAATGAAGAGCAAAAGCTTTGGGGGAATTTGGATATTTTCATACACTCTAAAGAAAGTCAAGAGGGGGGGGGAGTTCTTGCTAGTGTAGCCTCTTTCCAAGGGTGGGGGTGGAGGAGGCGGAACAAACTTGAATGACTGCAGAGTCTTCTGTTTACTGTAACATGCCTGCGGCTTTCAATCTGAGCGTGGTTTTCTATGTGATATAAAAAGACATGGAGTTCAGACTGATTCAAAGAATGTGTGAGAACAAGGCAGCGCCATTCTTGGAAGCTTTTAAAAAAAATCCCTCTTTGTACATAAAAATAAATCCTGGGAAGTACACTGAATCCGAGCAAGGAAAGTTGAAGATACGTGTTCCAAACTAAGAGAAAACTCTTCCTGAATATCTCCAGGGGCTTATTTTGTTATCGTCTTTTAGTATCAGTATTAGCCTAGTGTAAGAAGTGCCAGCATCCTGCAAGAGGCCCAAGTGCTGGGATTTAGAGCGAGGAGGAGCCCCACCAATGTCCTGTTGCCACGAGGGGTGCAGAGCAAGCAGGTGGTCCGTGACTGGAATGTCTCGCAGCTGGGAGTTCACATGATACTCTCGAAACACACTCCAGCGAGCTCATGAGCTAACGTGAAGCTGCCAGCCCGGGACGGGGTGGAGGATCCCGAGCACATCCTGACATCCTGGTCCAGCTCTGGGAGCGGAGGCAGGTGCGATACAGCCCCTCACAGTCCCCATGGCCTCCTGCCTGGGGCTTCTCATCCTGTCGTCTTGTTTCCTTATCAACTGCAGGTTCATTCCAGAAGCTTGGTCGGCCTGTACTGTTACCTGCGGTGTGGGAACCCAGGTGCGAATAGTAAGATGCCAGGTGCTCCTGTCTTTCTCTCAATCCGTGGCTGACCTGCCTGTGGATGAATGTGAAGGGCCCAAGCCCGCGTCTCAGCGTGCCTGTTACGCGGGACCATGCCACGGGGAAATTCCGGAGTTTAACCCAGATAATGCAGACGGACTCTTGGAAGGCTTGCAGGACCTGGACGAGCTGTATGACTGGGAATATGAGGGCTTCACCAAGTGCTCTGAGTCGTGTGGCGGAGGTAAGGAGGGGACCCCCCCCCCAGATCAGTCTACCATCTTCTGGGTTTCTTCTGTCCCTGAGTGCAACTGTATCAGATGGCTGTCCTAGTCCAAGAATGTTAGGTGAAGAAAGGAGAGGCGGCTGTTCTATATGTAAAATATCCCGAAGGAAACCTTGGTGGATTTCTTTTGTCCCAAGTGGCTCTCCCAGTCAGCTGTGAGTGGCTGGCAGCTGTCGTTCTAAGGTTTTGTTCTCGACACCCAGTCTTGTTTGTCTGTTCCTTTCCTCCGTGCATTGGGGTGAAATGAAACCCCACTTCAGCACATCCTACTGTTCTCAAGAACACAAGGAGAGACCCAGAAATTGATTTGGCTCCTTTTCCACGTGAAGGAGGGTGTATAAAGACAGTGAACGCCATGCACAACTGGCGCTAGAGGAACAACAGAGCAGGGAGCAAAAGCAGACCCTGCTCTGTTCTGTAAGAGGGAAACCAGGTTGCAGGGAAGTCGCGGGACTCGTTCCATCCCTCACAGCTAGTAATGATAGCACTGGGCTCAGGCCAAGGCTTCTGGTTTCTGTCCTCACCCAGTCTTTCCATCATATTATACCTCTCTACACTCATGCAGAATCCCTGAAGCTTTCTCATTGTGGGTATTAGTTAATGTCAAATGTTTACATATATTTTCACCTGGCTCCTTTGGGTATATTCCATGAGGATCTAGAAATAGTTTCTGTAATGTTTGCATTAATGTATTAATGGTGACCAATAACTGTACATATTTATGGAGCGGTGCATGATTTGGTGTATATATTGAAGGAAGATTAAAACCTAGCTACTTAATCTCTTCAGTGATTCTTGCGTGGAGCCAAGGAAGTATGTGTGGTTGCATTAATCTGTATGGGTGTGCATAGAGGAACCAGGACATGATGCCCAGGGTCTTCGAGAATTACTCCTCCAGACAGACTTTCTCAGAAGCAGGAGTGTACTGTTTCAGACTGGGAGCAAGTCCCTGAGGTCCTCACGTCTCTGCAGCCCCTGTGCTGGCATTTCAGGTACTTGCTGCCATCCTAGGCATTGTAGTGAGTGGCAGTGATCTGAACATGGATGGTCATGCTTACACAGAAAGCACTTTACACACGGAACCTTCCACCGAGCCCCTGCCAGGGATTCTTTATTTAGAATGTTATGGAAAGGAATATGCTAGGAAAATCAATTAATTCTTTATGATTATGATATGCCTTGTCATTATGGACAAATACCTTGATATTGCAACTATTGTTCACATCAGTCCCAAAGGAGATTTTTTTGACTGGTGGCAGATCGTGGCCTGATTCCCCACCAAAGTCTTAGAGGTTCCACATGCCCAGTGAAGATTTGACTTAACCAGTGGAAAAATAAAATAGTCAAATAGTTTCTCAAAACTGTTTTCTAAGCCTTGACATTTGGGAAACTCTTTTAAAGGCATCTTTTGTTCTGGCTGAGAATGTAAGAATAAAAGTGGCCACATTGTCCATTCACACAGAGCTGAAAAGGACTGAATAGTGCTAGCAAAAAAATGTACTTTTCTCTAGCCGTTCTTTTTAAACATTTAATCGTTCTGACCTCAAGATTCGTGTTTGTACACAGATCTTCCAATTTCAGGCCCTGGAATTGTTGGACTGTTTTAATGGAGAGCCCTGCTATTTTAAACTCAAAATTCTTCCAGATGACTCTAAGGGACAGAGTCCTAAAACTCAGCTGTGTTCACTTGGGGTGGGTCTCTCACTCTGAGGGACATCCTTTCTTTCATGCCTGATGAAAGAGACATATTAAATAAACCTTGCTGATCTCTGAACCCATACAGGACCCAAGAGGCCAAGGGAAAAACTGGATATAGCTGGTGGGTGCCATTGCTTCTTTTGTGTTTGGTTTGTTTTTGAGACAGGGTATCACCATGTAACCCGGACTGGTCTTGAACTTCTGAAATCACAGCCTCCCGAATGCTGGTATTACACGCATGCACTACCATACCCAATTGCTCCTCTTAATATGAGTGACTGTGAATTCTAAGGGTTGTGCTGTTAGCCCAGATTTCTATGATCACTTAAACTGAATGTTCATTATATAAACTCAAAAACAAATGTGTTTTGAAACACACCATGCTTTCTCTGTTATGGTTCTCAGTTACAAGTAAAGCCTGGAATTTTATGAGAAGGTGGAAAAATAGATGCAGTAATGGGATATAAAACTCACCAGATACCTTCATCTTTAAGAATCTAACTCTTCTACTGATGAACTAGGAGTTTAAAATTGAGTTTTTAGTATATGTGCAGTATATTAATTTTAAGAATTTTCAGCAGAAACTAAGACTTGGATGTTTGATAAACAATTGATCTCTACCTATAGGAACTGAAAGGTTTTGTATGACACAAATTGTTCTCCATTTATACCCAAGAGAGGATCAAGTTACTAAAATTTCTTAGGCCTTCAACTGTCAACAACTGAGCACAATGTACCAAGGTTATATATTTACACCTAAAATGTAAAAGTTAAAAATTCTAAAGTGACAAAATTGTGATTAGGTCATGTGATCCATATGATGCCCATTTGCACTAACAAATGACTTCAATATACAGGATATGTATGTTTTCAAGTCACTGTTTGACAGTGGTATCTTGCTGTATTATCAGCTTTGATCTTTCACCAAAATAAAACCAACAAGATTATATATATTTTTAATCATTCTTGCTGAAATCAACCTAAAATATGTGGTGTGGGAGATGTGTCTGTATTCTGTCAATCATGTTTTAAATAAATGCTGATTGGCCAGGTAGGAAGTATAGCCGGGTCAACCAGACAGGAAGTAGAGGCAGGGTGAGAAGAACATCTGGGAAGCAGGAAGCTCCCTTGGCATTCCTGCGCAGATCTCCAAGGAAGCAGCATGTGTCCCTGTCCCAGCTGAGAAAAGGTACCAGCCATGTGCCTGGCATGGATGGGAACAATGGGTTAATATAAGTTATGGGAGCTGGTAGGAAAACTGAGCTAATGGGCCAATCAGTGTATAACTTAATGTAGACTCTCTGTGTGATTTTTCTTTGGGGCTTGCAGGCTGTGGGGTACTGGGTGGGACAGAAACCCCAACGAGCCAGCCCTCATGTTACAAATATGCAAGATTAAAAAATAGATTTTAAATTATTTGAAATTATAGAGCCAGTCAGGCTAATTTTATTGATTCTATAATCTCAAGATGAAATTAGATAGAACAAAGGAAATATTTCACCTAGCAGAAGTAGTAACCAGAAGGAATTAACTAGTACTTTCAACCCATAGCTGGTGGCTGAGGTTCACTGGGTTCTCATCAATATCACACGACAGTCATACTGTTCAGGGAGATACAAACACAGAAATCCCACTTTCTTGAAGATGAAAGTCTTCAGACCTGCAAATGGTGTCCTACCACTCCCCCCTCCACTCATCCTCATCCTATGCTTCCCTATGTGCAATGGTGTCCTACCCCCCCACACTCATCCTCATCCTGTGCTTCCCTATGTGCAATGGTGTCCTACCCCCCCACACTCATCCTCATCCTGTGCTTCCCTATGTGCAATGGTGTCCTACCCCCCCACACTCATCCTCATCCTGTGCTTCCCTATGTGCAATGGTGTCCTACCCCCCCACACTCATCCTCATCCTGTGCTTCCCTATGTGCAGGTTGATAGATGTGGTCCAGGAGAGCAGTTCTGAACCTGAGCAGCACTGTGGTTTTGGCTTCCTAGATGGCAAGCCAACTTTAGACTCTATTTTGGAAGAATGTGGAACTGACTTTGGCAGAACTTAGGGTGAAGCCTTGGACCTCTTGCTTCCTCCCTCCCATTTTTTTCTTCTTTTGTCAGAAGAGGAGAACCCAGAATCAGAATATACTATGCTTACCCGCAGGTTCTCCATTGCTTTTATGATATTTGTTTCAGGAGACTAGAGAGACAGTTCAGTGAGTGAGTTTGCTATGCAAACATGAGGGTGCGAGTTCAGATCGCACTCTCACATAAATAGCCGGGTGGGGTCAAGTAACTGCATGCCTGTCATGTCAGAACTGTGGAGTGAGGGGGCAGGATTGCTGGAGTGTCCTAATAGATAGCCTAGCCACAGGCTCAGTGAGGGACCCTGTCCCAGAGACATGGGGCAGAGAATAATGGAGCAGAGCACCTCCCTCATCTAGCCTCTGCATATATATGCATTAGCGAACACAAGTGTGCACAGCACATACACACACACACACACACACACACACTATACCCTCACACATACACAAGCACACATAACATATGGATATATATTTGGGCTCAGGATTTTGTTATTTCTTCTATATTTTTGTATAGTTCTACATTTTTGCCTTCCTCCCAATACCAGGAATGCAGGGAGCACAAAGAGTCCTTTCCATTCTTTCTACATTCCCCATATTAGGGCTGCACCACTCCATGGTCCTTTCTTCCAGCCATCCCCTCCCCCCCCTTTCAATCTCAATTTCCCTCTGTGTTTAGATCACCCTGCCCATTAGTCATTGATATATCCAACCTAGAAAAAAGAGCTATGTTGATCACAGGATTGGCCCATACAGTTGAAGTATGGTTAAGAATGCCCAGGCAGCTGACCGCATGGCTAAAGAGACATGATACACATTACTGCAGAGCGTAGCACATTGTTTTGTAATACCTTAGATTAAAACTTAGTAACTCGGGAGTGCTTCTTGATCTCAGCCTGGGGCTACCCCATAGGTGCTTTTGATCCGTGATGATTAATGCTCTGCAGAAGTATATATTTAGGATTTAGAAAGCCAAGGAAGGAGATTACTGAGGTCCTGCAGAAACCCTGCCTTTTCTACCCCACTCCTTGCCATCTTGGAAGGGCTTAAGTTCTATAAACAGAGAGTTCTCCGAGTAGAAACAAATTCCAGCCCTTATACACCTAAAACAGGCACTTTCAGGAAAGGCAGATGACAAGCTCTCCCATCACTTGCTGCCTCAGAGTCCCTGGAGAGCAACATGGTGGCGGCATAAGGCTTACCGCAGCCCGGATCAAGCCAAAAGATGTGTTCTAGAGCCTCTAAAGTGCTATCAAGCAGAAAAGCTAGTACAAACTGTCTCCCTCATTATCAGGTTAGCATACCAAGTGTTGGATTTCTCATGGCATCCTCACACATGGCATTCTCCTCTGCTCTTAACGTTCCCTCTCCTTCCTTTCCCCGCCCCACACCTTCCAGCTGGTTCCCTTGCTCCCTTCAGCTAGTCCCCTTTGGACTTTGATGTTACATGTAACCCATTACTTACTTCTCATTCCTCTTAAAAGTTATTTCTCCCCTTCTGTAATCCCCTCCCTAGCTTGTAACCCATATGTGTGTGTATGTATGTATGTATGTGTGTGTATTTTATACATATATATTTGCCTATATATGTAGATACACATGCACACACATGTGTAAGCATATATGTGTGTACAAATTCCACATATGTGAGAAAATCCATGATATTTGTCTTTCAGAGACTGACTTTTTTCATTTAACGTAATGATTTCCAGTTGCATCCATTTTCCAACAAATGCAATGATTTCATTTTTCTTTTTCTTTATGGCTGTCTAAAATTCCATTGTGTGTCTGCAACACATTTTCTTTAGCTGTCTGTTGATTAATATCTAATCTTATTCCACTTCCTGGTTATTACGAACAGGGCAGCTATAAACATTGGATATGCAAGTGTCTCTTTGGTATGCCTAACTAAAGTCCTCTAGTTATACACCCAACAGTGACACAGCTAGATAATGTTTTTATTTTCAGTGTTTTAGGGAAACTCCATACTCTTTTCCATAGTGGGTGTACAAGTTTTCACTCCCACCAGCAGTGAATGAAGGTTCCTCTTTCTCCACATCCCTGTCAACTTTTGTTGCCATTTGTTTTCCTGATGATATACATCCTGATTGGAGTAAGATAGAATCAGTTAGCAGTTCAAACGTGCATTTCCACTGGCTAAGGATGCTTAACATTTTTCAAGTTTATTGGCCGTTTGTACTTCTTCTCCTTTTTTGCCGTGAATGGTGTGTGTGGATGTGTGGATGCTTGTGTGCCGTGTGTATGGGCTGAGACATGTAAGTGCTGTGGAATGCATGTAGGGGTCAGAAGATGACTTGAGGAGCTGGTTCTTACCTTCCATCCTTTCTTCTTCCACTAAACTGTGCAATCCCACCCAGCTGCCTTGCAAAGCTTCCAGAAATTCTCCTGTGTCCGTTTCCCATTTATATAGCCACAGGGGTCTTAACCTGAGCCACCAGACCTCCAGGGCAAGCAAGCCCTTTTAAGCATCAAACTGTCTCTCCAGCCATATGTTTCTTTTATTGAGAACTGTCCATTCAGTTCACTGGCCCAGTCATTGACTGGATTTTAGCTTTTTTGTGCTTACTTTTTGCAGTTCTTTGTTTGTATTTAATATTAATTCATTTCTGGCGCATAGTTTTCCAGGATGTTTTTCTCACCCTGTAGGCTATTTGGTCACACTGAAGAGTGTTTTCTTTGCTCTGCAGAAGCATCTTGGTTTACTGTAATCCCACTTAGCAATTCTGGGAATTAGTCCATGTTTTACTGGAAAGCTGTTTATAAGTTCTTGCCTACACCTTTATCTTGAAGTATTTTACCTGTAAGCTTTCTCATCCTACACTAAGATCTTTGATCCATTTTAAATGATTTTCATGCAGAAGTAGAAGTACAGTCTGGTTTCGTTCTTCTACACATACAAATCTAGTTTTTTCAAACACATCCTAAGAGGCTGTCTTTTCTCAAATGTGTGATTGTTATACCTTTGTCAAAAGTCAGGTTGTTATAACCTTGTGGGCTTATTTCTGGGTCCTCTGTTCTATTCTACAGGACATGTAAAGCTGTTTTGTTGGTATATAATTAGAGATTAGGTATTGGGACACCTCAGTGTCACTCTTCTGCTAAGGACTATGTTAGCCATTAAAGCCTTTGGCGCTTGCATATGACCCCTCCGATTGTCTTTTCTACTTCTGTGGAGATTGTCACTGGAAGATTGATAGGAATCGCACTGACCGCAAACCACCTTAATACAGCCATTTTTACATTAAATCTGCTTATCCCTGAGTATGCTGCTTCCAGTTACATTGTCAGTTTCTTTATTCCACATCTTAAGTGGTTTCCTGTGGAGGGTTTGTTTACCTGTTAAGTTAAATTGATTCCTAGTTGTTTTGCTCCTTGTGAAAGCTGTTGTGAGTGTGATTGAGAGAAACAGTTGTAGCATAACACAGCTCTAGATTCTGCATAGGACAGTAGCGTGGTTGCTGCTCTCATCACTGTGACATAGACCTGAGAGAAACATTCTCAAGGAGAAAAATGTTGCTTTGGCTCACAGTTTAAGGGATTCCAGTTACAGTTAGCATCCTTCTCCAATATAGACCTGCGGTTGGTTGGAACATCATGCTGCAGGACCATGTGGAGAATAAAATTTATTCAGATCATCCTCATTGTGAAGGATAGAGATCATTTGGCTAATATATCTTTCCAGGACACGCTTCCAGTGACCCACTCTCTCGCCTAAACCTGGCCATCATACTATGATTCTATCAAGGGTGTCCATTGGTTAGGCCAGAAAGTTGTGTTGTTTGTATTTTTTATTGTTTTGGGGTTTTTGGTTGTTGTTGTTGTTTGTTGTTGGGGGGGTTGTTTTGTTTGTCTTGTTTCTGAGACAGGGTCTTCCTCTGTTGCCAGTGTTGGCCCAGAACTCACACTGATCCTCACTCTGGTGGCAGCCCTCCTGCCTCCCCTCCCTGGGTTCCGGGACTACAGGCGTGAGCTGTCACATCCCAACAAGGTTGTAGATGATCTGTTTGCTCTTGGTTACCATGTCATGCAGCACTGCTTCTGCATTAGGTTACCAGATTTTGGCATCGGCACTCTATGGCTAGGTGGTATTTGTAAAGTAGTTCAGCAGCATTGGTAGCGGTCTCAGGATTCAATCCCTTCCCCTTCAGCTGGCAGCTGAACTCCCAGCTCATGAGCCTTCAGGGGATAGTTCAGATTAAAACCAGAACAGTAAGCTGCATGTAGTGGCTTGTCATCATGGCTTTAGGAATCCTAAACCATCCCCGTGGGAAATCACAGACGGTAGCAACAATATCTTGTGATGTGTTATGTTATGTCGTCATACCATGAATTTCCAGATTTGGAGATCTGCCCACAGTTGGCATTACAGAATATCATAGAATGATTTGAATACCCATAAATCTTAATGCTCTGCCCTGAACTGGCCAATTCAAATTAAAGAAAATTTGGAAGTTATAAAAGCTCAGGGAGAAAGAAAGAAAATGCTGAAATGCCATGTCAGCCACATGACAAATACCACAATCTATTAAAGACAAAAATAATGTCCTGGAAGGAGGGAAATCAATTAGGATTCGGTTTTCCAGTATCACTTTTTTAAATGATGCCCTTGCTTGATGACCTAGGTCAATCTGACATTGAGAACATTCTCTTGCTTGAGAGAGTTGGAGAGACCAAGGGTAGAGTAGAAGAGAACTAACAAGCAGTGGGTGTTTGTACTGTGTTAGGTATCATTCAGCAATACAGAGAAAGGAGTGGGGACCCACATCTCTACAAAGCACTAAGCATAGATAAATATCTTTAGATGTGGGTGTCTTTGCATATATAATTGTATATGGCTGAAACCAAATTAGCAATAATGTCTTGTCTCGCCACTTCCCTTAAACCAAACACTGCTGAAATGCTTCCAGACAAATGTCTGGGTTATTTCTGAAGATCTCCAGGGAAGCAGATATGACAGCCTCTTGGTATTTTTAAATGTTAATGCTGTCAGTGAGTTCTTAGAACTTCAGATACACTCAGCTCCACCATTCAGCAACTGCCTGACCTCGGGCAAGTATTTTCATGCTTCTAAGCTTCAGCTTGCATTTCTGTAAAACTGGAGTTAACATACTGTTTGCCACAAAGAATTGTAGAGAAAATAGAGTGGTGTTTGCTAAGGACTGAGATACACAGCAACTGGGTATAACGGACACTGTAGATGTTAGATGTTATGACTCCAGGCAACAAAATAAGATGTCTGCTCAGTGCACTCATTTAAATGTTTCTGTGTTCCGTGAGAGATATCTACCAAGTAACCACTGTTAGCCACTGCTCAAAACACTACACTAGCACCATCTAGGGTGTGCAGGTGTCTCTGGGGATATTGTTTTCAATGGCCATAGTCACTGTGCCTCTTATGTGCTAGTTCAACTATCAAAGTAGGTCACTGCAGAAATTAAATAGAATTAAAACAAAGCCATCCAGGAACAGAGTAGCCTACAGAATGCTGGACACTAAAATATGATGTCATGCATCACTTCCAAACACAGCAATCATCCTTTCATTAAAGTATAATGTATTTGGTCTTGGGTCCCTAAGGTTCTCGTTTTATTTGTTGGTTGGTTGGTGGCTACCCTGTTCCTCTGTTCTGCTCCTTCTACACTAAAATATCACATTTTGCCATTAGTGGCTATACAGCCTGGTAGCATTTTTAAAATATTTTTGATATTAAAGTATAATTATTATTTACCCTTCCATTTCCTCCCTCCAACTTTCACACAAACACATACACACACAAATGTGTGTGTTCCTAAATATATAAAAATAACCTGTTCAATTCATGTAAAGTTACTTGTATGTTTATGATTTCAGGGCTGAATACCACTTGGTATTAGTTCATTGGGGGTTCTTCCCTGGGGAAAGCTATTTCTCTTGCTCTCAGTATTCCTTAGTTATCTGTACTTCTTCTCTAGGGTTGAGAACCCATCAGATTTACTCCTTTTGTATTAGCGTGTCTATTGGTGCCACTCTTGTTCAGGTAAAGTTTAGGCATGTGGATAAGACTTCATGGACGTAGCTTCTCTGAGGTTTCTAGGCAACAACATCTCGCAGCAAACTTTGTGTTCCTCTGGCTTTCCTAATTTTCTTGTTCTCTCTTCTGCTGTGATTCCTGAGCCTTGGAATCACAGGAGATGTGTGACAGATGTATCAACTGGGGCTGCTCACCCCAGAGTCACTTGTCTGTATTTTGATTGGTTGTGTTTTTCTGTAATGATTTCCATCTATTGCAAGGACTCATTTCTTTGATGAGGGGTGAGGCCTATACCTATCTGAGGGTATAAGGATAACTATTTAGGATGAAGCTAGGAATTATGTGGTTTGGTAAAGTGACAGTGATGGGTTCTCTACCATGATCCATGATTTCACTAACTCCGGTTAATTGGCTGGGTTTTCCAGTACCAATCATGACTGCACTCCTGTTGTACTAGCCTTAGGTCCAATTGCAAAGCCCTTGGTCACCACCACAGTATGTGCACCATATTGTACTCCTGGGCTTATCACACTACGCTCGTCACTGTTTTGGTTATGAACATCATAGGATTATTGGTTGTTTCCCTCCCTTTGAAACTTGCATAGTACCTTCTGTTACCATAGAAACTAGTCCTCAGGGAGGAAGATTTCAGGTCAGAACGAGCTCAATCATCTCAGTCATGTGTCCAAACTACATGTTGTCTTCAACCTTTGAGAGGCAGCCAAGTGTAGCAGCAACAGCCTAGGTTGGAGGAGTCTCTTGGACAACCCTGAACAGCAATTCAAAATGAGGTTTCTTATGCCTGGTGTTTGGATTTTTGTAGATAGTCTATGGATCTTGAAGGAAGCATTGTCAGCCAGATGAGAATTTTCCACTTAAACTATATATGTATATACATATTCATATGTGTTCAATGTAATTTTAGGTAGATAATAACACTTCCTTATGACTTTTTCAGACATCCTTATTATTATTTACCCCCATTCTTCCTTTTCTGTATTAATCTCCCTCCTTTCTAATTAAAGCCCCCCATTTTTCTACCTTCTCCTTAAATCACTTATCCCCTGCTGTCCCCACTTCTACTTCTCCCCCACCCCCCCTCCTATGACAGTGGTCCCTTTTGACTTTCCTGGTTCCTACAGTTACTCCAGGTTATATACTCACATCTGAAGATTTGGAACTAGGAATTATAGATGAGAGAGAACATGCTACTTTCTTTTCCGGGTCAAGGGTACCCTCCTCAAGAATTATAATCAGAGAGGCCCCAGACTCACGAGTTCCTCCTTTCAGGTGGAATAATTACTTTTACAAAGTTGTGTTGCCTGAGTTCAAAGTCGGCCGTGTTCGTGCTAAGCAATCACCCAACCACTGAGCTGCACGCCCAGCCCTAGATGGAGTGATCCTTAACAAGATTGGCAGCGCTGGGCTTCCAACCGTAGCCCCTTGTGTGCAGTGAGAGTCCCACCCCTCAGAGGCCTCCCACCAGCTGCCTGTCTACACTTCATCACCCCAGCACACACCCACTCTGCACTCTGGTCTGACAGTGTGATTTGTACCCAGGTGTCCAGGAGGCTGTGGTGAGCTGCCTGAACAAACAGACCCGGGAGCTTGCTGATGAGAAGCTGTGCGTGACCAGCCGACGGCCCCCACAGCTCCTGAAATCCTGCAATTTGGATCCCTGCCCGGCAAGGTAAGGGATGTGTTGCCACCCCTGCCAACCATGAGCGTATGTTGAACTGGGTACATCTCTCTATGGGCAACACAGGAACACTTATTGTTACCCAATGTTTTGAAAACCAATTAGTGTCAGTTCAAACTTCTAGTCCAATCCACTTAAATTTAATTGAAAGCAGGGCCCTGGAATTTTAGCCCAATCAGTGGTCATATAGTCCGGAGGCTCCATACACTAAGCAAATTTATGGAATGGCTGTTATGCGCATGCGGTATTCTTCTGCATTCCCCTGAAGTAAAAATGAACCGGCACAGACTTCATGATCTATGCTGCCTCTTAGCCTGTGTCCTAAGCCTTTGCGCCACAAATAAGCTGACTTTCAAATTACAGAGTGTGAGGTACTAAAGCATCTGGGTGGTATGACTGACCCACTGTGAAATCTGCATGCACACAGCATTCAGATTCGTTCTAGTATGCGCTGGGGCGTGTGTGTATCATTCCATATGCGTAAAATCAATTAGAGCATTTCATTGTTCAGCCTCGCCTGCATCTCATTATCAGCCATCCTTGAGTCTTCACTAATCAATCCAATCACTGCTTTGGTCCACACAATGTTATGCTGTCTCAAGAAATTTGCTTTATTTTGGAGCAAACCCCCTGTACGATTCCGGTTTGGAAGGGATATGTTTGAGGCGCTAAAGCCAGACTTGCAAATCTACAGCTGCGTTGAGGAATGTCACTGGATAAGGTCATGTCCTAGATATGAAAGGAATGCTGCTTCTGAATATTTCTCTTTTCTATGCAAATATTCATATAGGAGTCACTCTATTGTTTTCGGGTGCTAACAGGAGTTTGCTGGTAAAGCCCTGATTATCTTCTTTCTCAGCCAGCTCCAGTAGTCTCCTTTTGTTGGGACTTAGACAGATTCAGGCCTTCTCCAATCACATGACACAGCTCCATGGTGACTTTCTGGTCACCAAAGTTGTTCCGTGTATTGATCTGAATGGCAAGACTGGGCTTTTGCCTTCAAATATAGAGGCGGACATGGTCATCAGCAGCACATCCTCCAAGGCAGCAGTCAGCACCTGCCTGGAACAGCTTCATCAGAACAAAAGCAGGGAAAGCTAGAGACAAAGAGAATCAGACAAGAGAGAAGCTAGATCCAGTTTGGGAAACCCCACACAAGGCTACAGCAGAGCTGCTATAGGCATGTGTGTCTGCCACAACTATTCCCTCGTCTGTCTAAACCTCCTGGCTGTTCAGGCGTGTGACCCTATGGCTTTACTTGGTTAAAAAAAAAAGTATACAAACTCCTCTCCTTAGTGACAGTGCCCCATATTAAAAGAAGCCTGCAAGACCCTTGGCTAGAAGGCCAACAGGCCAGGGTCTCATCCTACCTGCCACCAAATAGCTGTTCAGCCTTGAACAAGGTGAGTGCTCTTTCTGTTCCCCCGACTACAAAATGAAATTATTGGACAAGATATCATGAGGTTGCCGTGCCATGTGTGAATAGCCCATGAGAATTCATTATTCCATAAGCAGACGTTTCACAGAGCTACCAGCTCTTCTGTGTGTTGTTAACTGATGTCATTTATGTCCTGCTCATCCTATCACATTCCAATGCTGTGGTGAGCCGAGGCAAGGCCAGGGAGTCAGTGCTCAGAATGGGTGGAATCGCTGACATGTGTAACCACCAAATCTATTCTTTCTCTGAGCAGAAAATAATAATAATAATAATAATAATAAGCTACAAAAATGCATTCTCATTCTCAAAGAGCTAATTAGATAAGGTCGCTTTATCCCTGGTCCTTTTCAATTGATTCTCCTGCAGACTATTTCAGGGTACCTTCAGAGCATTGCCCTCTTCCCAATCTCCTTGGTGTGAGATGTATACACATGTGCAGTAAAGGTGTAGCCATGTGCCTTTCTCCCCTACATTCTCTGTCTAGTCTGCAGTTATTTACATCTTCAATTCACCAGTCTTCAGCAGGCTTCTGTGTTCCCTGCTCTTTTTGGTTTGCTTGCTTGCTTGCTTGCTTGTTTTTATGTATCTTATGGTAGGCACAAACTTTCGACAAGCTTTTATTCCTTTGGCCTTTGCTAAACTCCACATGCTTTCTGGGGGAAAAAAGAAAACCAAAGCATGTCTATACCACATACAGAAATGCTTCAAGCCTTCCCCAGGGCCTGGAGGAAACTCTGGGTTAAGATAAGCATCCCAGGAGTTGTCAGTTTGATGACGGCTGCTAAGGAAGCCACCAGTCTCTCATATGCTGGGACTAACGCTGTGACATCCAGGGTCTTTCTGGAGCAGCTTCTGAGGCCCACACTGGGTCCTTCTGGTGTCCTCTGTGTGATTCTGGGTTGACTCCCACCAGCATTCTCACCTGCCACTTTCAGGCCTGGTCACTCACAGCAGGAGAGGGACGTTGCCAAGTTGGAAGGACACTCGGACTTTTCCAGCTGTCATTTGTATGTCTGAGTGCATATGTGTGCATGTGTACAATGCTTACCTTGTTTAGAGAACTTTCAAATAAACAGTAGTTTCTAAGGAAAAGGCTAGATTTTTTTTTAAAGTTCCTACTCTCGGTTTTATGTCTTGATCCTTCTCTCTTGATCTCGATGATCTAGGAGGCAGCAGGTGACCGTGTTTGTAATTAGCAAGGTTTAGTGCATGAATGAATGAGAGCTGGAAGGTCTCACTGCTATTCCTATCCTTTCTCACCTCTCTCCCATCTTCCAGGAGATGTTTAAAATGCCATTATTAGTCTCCTTTTCACAAACCCAAGGCTTCAATTGTCAAGATAAAATGTATATATAAGGTTATAGCATTTATGTTACCACTTATTATACAGAAAAGTATACTCAAAGTAAAGACGGATCCAAGGGGACACTGACAGAGGGGACAGGGACAAAGAGGTTCGGTAGTGAGCAATAACCAGCAGAAAGTTTGGTTCTGGGAGGGCAGGGATCAGACTGTGGAGGAAAAATATTCATTCCTTTCCAACCTTCTTTAAAATTGGCCGTAAAGCATTGGATGAAGCCTTGTTTGTAGACCAGCAATGAGAACTTTCTTCAGAGTTGATAGGAAAGGAGTTACTGTCGTGGAGCAGGGAACTCCTTGTGCATATTGAACACTAAGTAACTTGAATCCCTGAGGCTACACCAACTTCTCCAGTGTGTCATTGGTGGGCAATGCTGGCTCAGAGAGGACTGTTAAAAGGACAGGACACTCAAAAAGACTCGCAAGTAGGTCTAAGCCTCTCGGGTCACTTTCAGCTAACTTTTTAAAGTCTATGATGTCTTCAGATCTTCATTCTCACCTTTAAAATGGGATAACTTTTTTAGAATGAGGGGTATAGGGAGTCACAACTACAACCTCAGTTCTTGAGTACTGGGGCAAGAGGATTGCCATGGACTTGGTGTGAGCCTGGGCTATGTATAGTCAGTTCCAAGTCAGATAGGCTATGGGGTGAGACTCTGTCAATACTAACAACAGCAATAACAATAATAGGATCTGTGCAGGGATGTAACTCGGTGTCTGGTTGTTTGACTAGCATTCATAAAGCCCTGGGTTCAATGCCCTACCTCCCCATACACACACACACACACACACACACACACACACACACGTATAAGAGCACATGGCTAAAATTCCAGAGCTCAGAAGTAGAATCAGGAGGGTCATGAGTTCCAGGCCCACCTAAGGTACCTGAGCCTCAAAAATTAATAATGAAGAAAAATAAAACAGAATCACAATAGTCGCTCAGAAAAATGCATTGTCATCTTTTAGTTTTGCTGAGGAAATAATAGTTGTAATTTAAATAAAAGCATGATTTCTTTTCAATTCAAGACAAATTTGATTAGATCTCAGCTGTCTTAATAAGCAAGTGACTATCTCCCTGGTTTATAATAGCAGTGTCATGAGCAGCCCATGCAAGCCAGAAATTACCACTTTTTTAAAAAAAAAAGTATGACTGTTATTAATTATAAGCATTTGATAGCTTGGCTAGTGTGTGTTGAAAAGATTTGGTAAATGCATGTGGAGGAGGGGAGCAGTCAGCAATGAAAGCCAGATGGCTGAAAATGAAGGAAATTCCAGGCAATTTCTGAAGCTTTGTTCTAACATACTTCTTAAACTAAACTTTTATTTCTGTGCAGCAGAGAACAGCTGAGTGGTGCCGAGGAGATAAACAGTAGAGGGGAGCTCCTAATTCCAGGAATGATGCTCAGTCCCTTCCCTCTCCTTCTCCCACTCCCCACCCCCTGTAGTAGCCTCAGACTCTTTGCTCAGGCCTAGGACTGTTCTTAGAAATAGCAAGAATAAGAGAAGCTGGGAATCCTTACTTAAGGGGAGTGTTTTGGTCACAGAGTCCCCTCTTTAAAAGCAGACCAGAACGCCCACTTTATTGCGCACTAACAAGACCCATGCACATGGATGGCACGTGATTTCCAGTTTCAAGTTTTCTCTTATACTTGCTTAAAATGGCCAGAGCAAAAGGTGTCACCTTTTAAGACAGCCATGTTTTCATTTAGCTGATAGAAATTTCAAAGCATCACAGGCCCCCTGGTCTTGTTTTAAGGGCTGCTATTTCAACACGTTCCCTACAGATTGCTTTATCTTCTGCTGGTTCCCCAAAGCTTCCACATGCTGCCTTTTGACTCTGTTCACACTAACTTTTAAATTTATAAAGCAAAAGCTCACCAAAGTTCACCAGCATCCAGAGAAATTAAGTCCAGATTTGGAGGCCATGCCCTGGTTGGTAGGGTGCTAACTTTCACTACCATTACTTTCTCTAGTATATCCAGGACTCTCTTCCTCCCTCTCCCTTTCTTCCTCTCCCTTTCTTCTACTGATGGGTTACAGCTGAGGAACGAGCTTCTTCAGTGTTGAGACTCATTGGGCCAGTGAGCACATGAGCTAATTCTCTACCAGGAATGTTAGCCCAGGGATCAGAATGGTTCCAGTAACAGTTTGGTACCAACAAAAATAAAAGCAACCTTGTCGGGAGGCTAAAATCACTTTGTATGCATAGATTATATTGTGTGAAGCTAGAGAGAAAATTGAGCAACTAAATGTACCATTTCAACATGTCACCTAAAAGAATGTATGACTCATTCTAAAACGATGAAAACATCAGCTTTAGGTAAAGTTCTAAGAAGGAAGGAAGCCTCTTCTATGTAGCATGAGGGGCCTGCTCGTTGGGGGTTTCTGTCCCTCCCGGTACCCCACAGCCAGCAAGCCCCAAAGAAAATCACACAGAGGTCTCCATAAGATTATAAACTGGTTGGCCCATTAGCTCAGACTTCTTACTAGCTCTTATAACTTATATTAATCCATTGTTCTTATCTATGTTAGCCACGTGGCTCAGTACCTTTCTTGTCACATGTTGCCTCTTCGGTGGACTGGGCAGGAATGCCAAGGGAGCTTCCTGCTTCCCAGAACTCTCCTGTTCTCACCTCTACTTCCTGTCTGGTTTTCCCTCCTATGCTTCCTGTCTGGCCAATCAGCATTTATTTAAAACATGATTGACAGAATACAGATAATTCTCCCGCACCACTCTTCTGGTTTCTTAACACATAAAAAATTGGATGTCCTCTTAGACCTCAAAACCTTGCCTAACCTCTGTGAAGTCTTCATATATACCATTGACCACTGGTAACTTTCTGCACAAAAGTTAAAGCAGAGAGTGTTTCACATTTCAATCCTGAAAAAGTCAAAATGAATCGGGCATTTTCATGGCCAACAGGCTGCTGGTACCAGTCCTCAAAATGACCAGAACACAAAACCCCATCTTGAAGATGTCACCTGTTGAGGGAAGACTTCAATGGTGATAAAGCCATCACATGTTTCTGAGGGAGCTTGAGGCTTCAAGGTGACTTCTTTTTGGAGGAGGTAAAGCCTGTGCTGCATGGTGAGGAGTAGAACGAGGGGCATGCGGGTAAAGGAAAGAGAACACGTTTCAGAGCACAGGAAAGGACAAGAAATAAGCGCCTTAAAGAATGGACTGAGGCCAGACCCGGGGCAGAAGACATGGAGGTGTTTAGAGTTTAAACAGGGTCATAAAAGGACCAGTCTTACTGACCCTTACTATCAAAGACAAAAAAATAGTGATGGCTAACTTTTCTTATCACCTATGTATCTCAAATTAGTTCTTGTGACAGAATAAGAAATTATGTATTCTGCATGACGTTTTCAGGGACAAAGCAGTACAAATGTTAGCATTTTGCTTGCTCTCTCCAGTAACACAGTGTGTGCTGACTTAGCTTGTTCAGCTGACAGGATAATGGCGCTCCAAGTAAGGGTGTTATAAAGGAAGTCATCAACAAGCTAGCTAAGGATGCTTGGTCACTGAAGCCCTCTAGCCCTAACATTCTGGGATCCTTTGAAGAAAGGGACTATTTCCTACAGAATCAAAGTTTTTCAAGTGAGAAAGAACTGTGTGTGGATCCTATTAGAAAAACATACTTGGAACCACATTTAACACACAGAAACATCTCTGCATAAAACAGGAACTGGCTTCCATGATAAAGAACCATAACACGTGCTGAGAATAAGATTTCACTTTCCATATGAAACACTGAGGGCCATCATTAATGCACGGAGGACAGCTGCAGACAGAGATGGTGAATGTTTTCACAACACCTTAATTACATTTGTATGTGTGCAAAGGACATAAAATGCACCACATCCCTCTACTGAGAAGTTTATGATGCCCTTAAAGATAATTAGAATTTCTCTTTGTTCAGTCTCCATTGAATAAGCATTTATTGACTGTCCTGTGCCAGGCATCATGCTGGGGTTATAGTTGTGTGTAAAACCCTCTTTATTCTTTGCAGCTGGGAATATCAGGTCTCAGGGATAGTCAAGGCTTTGTCTTTTGGATATGGTCACTGTTTCATGTGTTTGAGTTTTTGTTTTGCTTTGCTTTGGTTCTTGAATTCTATCTAGGGCCACAACCATACTATGAATGCTCTGTATAACGGAGATACACCTCAGCCCCATATATTTTAAATCCTGATGTCTTACAGACTGTCCAAGGTAGATATCAAATTAAACAGCCCCAGCATTCTTCACTGCACCAAAGCTGCCATACACACACCAGTCATTGGTGCCATTGTTCACGGGAACCCTGAGGATGGAAGTGCCCCCAGCAGATAGCATGATCCTATGGATGTAGGATAAAACTGGGAGTCTAACAGGTAGTTAGGAGAACGAAAATGGCACCTCTCAAAGTAAGAATTTCATATTGAAACTTTTTTTGCCTTTCCCGGCATTCTGTTCCTAAAGACCTGGAGTTAATGACAGTCCAAGATTTGTACAAAGCTTTGAAATAAGTGTTATGGGCCCCTGAGTGTACACAAAGCTTTCCTTGGAAGTGTTGAGCAGAAGGCCTCGTGAACAGTTTAGCTAAAGAGCTCTTTAGAGTTTGATGTCTCTCAAACTGGGAGAGCAAGCTGCAAAAAGACTCGGGAAAGGTATCGCTCAGAAGACATGTTTAAGAACACAGAGACGAGAAAGATTAAAACAGCTCCCAGGCACACTCTGTCTTCATTGCCTTCCTGGACTGTCCTTGGGTAATTATTGTCCTTAGGCCTGACAAACATACAAGAATCACAGACTACATTTGGGACAGGTAAAGGCAGTCCACACTCTGTAACTTGTGCTACCACTACTAGCCCTGAGTGGACATAGGTCACATTTTGGGCCACTTGAGGGATCTAGCCATGTGATTCAAAAAGCCAGGACATTTCTTCTCCCAGGTGTGAAGCTTGATAATAACTCCTCTATGGGTGACAGTATAAATACACAGAGGAGCCACGATTTTCATTATGAGTACCTGTGCCTCTGGGAGAGGGAACTCATTAGCATCTCAGTATTTTTGTTTCCTTTTAAAAAAAAAACATTTTTTCCCATAGAAAGAACCTTGACAAGAGTGAGGAGACATTCAGGATGAACACTGTGGTGGTCTGAATGAGAATGGCCTCCATAGGCTGGCTCATATATTTGAATGCTTAGTCACCAGGGAGTAGAACTGTTTGAAAGGATTAGAAGGATTGGAGCTATGGCCCTTATTGAAGTGAATGCAGCCTTGTTGAAAGAAGGGTGTCATTGGGTTAGGTTCTGAGGTTTTAAAAGCCTACTGCAGGCCCAGTGTCTCTTGCTGCCTCCCTGCCTATGGGTCAGGATGTAAAGGTCTCAGCTCCAGGTCGTGCCGACCTGCATGCCACCATGCTCCCCACTATGATGATAATAGATTAGCACTGAAACCATAAGCAATCTACCAAATTAAATGCTTTCTTTTGTAAGAGTTGCTTTGGTCATTTTGTCTCTTCATGGCAATAGAACATTGACTAAGACAAACACTAAAAGGAGACTTCACGATGCTAAATACTCCCCATCAGAAAAATGAAGTTCACTTAAAATAAAAAGACAGGGTGGGGCTTTGAACTCAAATAAATGTTATGGTTCTTGCTTCTTTAGGGTGTAGGACTGCCTACTTAGTTCCTGTATGATTAAATTGCCTTTCCTATCAAACAAAGATAATTATTCTGACAACAGAGGGGATTGTAAGGACAAGCACATGAAGCACTCAGCTGGTCTCTACAGCAGAGAAAAAAGGACCTTCCCAATTCCTTAAGCCTTATGGTCTAAGATCTTTGTATTTATTTCCTACTCACTGCAGCTTTTCCTAAAATTTGTTAACCAAGTAACAGTGGGAGCAAAGTAAAGGGAAGCTATGAATCGAATCTAGCCTTGAGCCAGCCTCCTGCCTGAAAGGATCTGGCTTAGGCAGCACGAGACAAGGAAGCAGGGTAGCTGGTCTCCATGGTATCCAAAAGTTCTCTGGAAGATGGAGCCTGTTGGGAAATTACAGTTGACATTCTTAATTAATCTGATAAAGTGAGTTTTAAGCACCTCAATGAGGTGAAGAAATGGGAACAAAGAAGACAGAGTTCAACATCCCTGTCTTAATCACTGTTCTGTTGTTGTAAAGAGACACCATGACCAAGGCAGATCTTTTAAAAGGAATCATTTAACTGGGAGCTTGCTTAAAGTTTGAGAGGGTTGGTCTATTATTATTAATTATTATTGTAATGGGAACGTGGTGACATGCATGGTACTGAAGCAGAAGCTGAGAGCTACATTCTGATCTGCAAACAGGGCCTGGTATGGGCTTTGGGAACCTCAGAGCCTACCACCAGTGTTGCACTTCCTCCAACAAGGCCATGCCTCTTAAGCCTTCTAAGCCTATCGAAGAGCTCCACTCCCTCATGACTAAGCATTCAAATATATAAGGCTATGGGGTCCATCTTATTCGAACCATCATAGTCCCTAAACATGTTAATGTATTAGGACTCTCAGTGGGGAGTGGGGGGATGAAAGTCCCTTTGGCAAGTAAAATGGCAGCAGAGAATGAGCAACGGTGTCCGTGATAAGTCAGAACAAAATCACGAAGGTTACATAAATTGTGCTCTTCATAGTTGGTTGTCTCCACAAATACATATGGAAGGGAATAAGGAAGGTATAAGGAAAAGAGAAACAAAGAGAGTGGAGAGGAAAGCAAGGAGAATCCAGCTGTGGTGCAGACAATAGCCTGAGCCCTGCCTTGAATGAGATACAGTGTTCTAATGCTTACATTTATTTGGTACAATTAATATACCAGACATGGTGTATTCGCTGCTCTTTTGTCACAGTGATGGATTATAACCAAAAGCACCTTCTTTAAAGAGCTGGTTTTGGTTTATGGTGTCAAAGAGCTAATGTCCATACTGCCAGCTGTAAACTGTCTGACCATATCTTTATCTACACAGGAAGGGATAGAGGGAAAGTGGGAAGTGGTGTAAGGCAGTAAATCTTGAAAGCCCACCCCCGGTGATGTAATTCCTCTATCAAGGTGGCACCTCCTAAATGTTCCATAACTTCTCCCAACACTATCACCAACTAAAAATTGAGTCATTAAGTACATAAGCCAATGGGGACATTTATCATTTAAGTCACCACACCAGGCATGGCACCAATCTCTTAATGTATGTTATAATGTGTAATTTCCCCATAAACTTTTGATAATCCTATTCTCGTCCTGCATTTAGATATGAGATAAATAAGTCTTTAGATCTGGGGTTCTCAACTGCCCTAATGCTGTGACCCTTTAATACATTTCCTCATGTTGTGGTGACCCCAATCAGAACATTGTCTCATTGCTACTTCATAGCCGTAATTTTCTACTGTTATGAATTATAATGTAAATATTTGATATGCAAGGTATTTATTATGTGGCCCCAAAAGGGGTCACAACCCACATGTGAAGAGCCACTGCTTTAGAGAGACACATAACCCCCAAGTGGTAGGTTCATAAAGCCGTCACTAGGAGCTTAGGGGTCAGTGCTTCCCTTTATCAGTGATTATTATAGATCTCTCAATCACTCCAGCTGCTCCCTTTCCTATTTCAGGCACTCCTTGCAGGCCCAGGAATTACCCTTGGGGAAAGTATCAACACTAGTTGACTGCAGCCCATAACCCAGTAAAGCTAACAAATTACAAGGTCTTCTTTCTTCGTCTCGTGCTTCCAGCTACCGAAAGCGGAAAGCAGCTCCTGCAGAGAGCTTGCAGTGAATGGGAGAGAGTCAAAAACCCATCAGAGCCAACACTTCTCAGGGCAAAGCCAAAGCCTTAGGAAATGAAGCGTGTAAAAAGACGGCTCAAACAGACCTAAGTGAATCCTTTAAAATCCAGTGCTGACTCACCAAGCATAGAACTCCTTTTCCCTTACATTTTTTTTTTCCTGAAGAAGAAATACTGAGTCATCAAGAAAGATGTAGCCTAGGCTCACAAACCTGGAAGATGCTGGAGACTGCCTTGGCACGCTGGAGTTTAGTTCTGCCATCACAAACAGCCATTGCCCCAGTTTGTGCTGAGCCGATGTCTGCTAATGTAATAAATTATCACCACCTCCTGAGTATGGGCCTGCTCAAATGCACACCCACAAACACAAACACACTCTCCTCTGCCAAACTAGCTCCCTGCCTCCTTTTTTCTGGGCCATTTTTAAATAGTTTGCTTGTACCTCCGGCCTCTCTCCTCTGGAGGCTTACTCTCAACAACTTGCCTCCTAGCTTTCCAAATTCCTAGCTGGCTCTTTTCTACCTATTATGAAAAGCACAGCATTCCAATTCCTTCCACCCTCCTTCCTCATCCACTCGGGTCAACTCAACTAAGTAATAATAACAACAATGCAACAAACAACCGAGATGTACATTTCCCAGCTCAAGCTCTTATTCCAGCTGAGACTGTGGACTTGTATAAATTAGGGCTGAGATCCAGTGAGTGTGAATTTGCCAGCAGCTCGGCTGCAGAGAGCTTGTGTAACTTTTCAGAGCTCAGTCTCTTCCTCTTTAACCTCAAAAGGGTCGTTGTGAGAGGATGCACCGTAAGTGCTCCATGTGGTACCTAGCAATATTAAGTTAACAGGTATTAGTTTGGGATTTCAGAGGGGGTAGGTTTATAGATCTCTATAAGAAGTTGTCCCTATTTAGGGGAAGTAGGCAATTTTTGTGGACTTCAGAAAATTGGAGTTCCTGAGAATGTCTGATCCAAAAGTATCCCACAATTAACTCCAGCCCTTGGAGGGTAGCAATTTTCTGCTGACTAAAGGAAAATCCAGCTTAGCTCGGTGAACATTTTTTAATTCCTTCTCTGCTATAGACTCTGGAAGAAAAATCTAGTCTGAGTCCTAGATCCTGGGCCAGACACTGAAGTACAATGGGAGACCATTATACAGACCACTCACTTCAGTGCCAGGCAAGGCGTAAGAGCCGTGGGTGAGACATGAGCAATTAACATATAAACTGAGAAAATGGTCATCTAGTGTAGACTGAGGAGGATAACCACCTAGGTAATTATCTTATCACTGTAGATGTTAAAGAGATTCTTTCCCCCTAAAATTCTGATCAACCATGCTATTAGCATGTTCTTAGATACTCCCCAAGAATCTCAGTATAGACTTTCCCAAAGCCTTCAGGGCCATTTGTGCTTGGCCATCTGTGCCCTTTCTCTTTCTCAGGTAAGCCTTCAAATACTTGATTCTCCTGTATAAAGGTCCCTGTAGTTATGCTTAATAACTAGGGAGCTGACATATTTCTGTACCAACAATTACAGGAACTGGTAGAAAGGGATCAACTCAATTTACTGAAGGTCCCCTCAACCTCTGTACTTATGGACACTACCTGTCTATCATTTCCATACTTCTATGACTTCTCCTGGAAAGTCTGCTCCTTTAACCACCTCTATCATTTCAGATGATAGGAGAGAGACTTTGCCTATAAAGCACTTCCTTTGCCCTGCATCATGGGGCAGCAGAGGGGAACACAAGGGCAGCTTGGCTCTTGCAATCCCTCTACCATGCCGTCGTCCATAGCTGTAAACACAGGGATCACGAACTCTTGGGATAAGAACATTTGGCAAAGCTCTCTGAACTCTGAAGCTTAGGGTCACATAACGCGAGGTACAAAGCCATTGTTCCCTAGTTTTCTTTGAGCCATCCCTTCATCCCTTGCCACATGAGATATTTCAGAAGATCAGTTTTCTGGACCCTGCTGTCTGATCTCTCTTCCAAAAGACTGCCTATTGTGTAAGTGTCGTTGGAAACTGTGCCTAACACACACACAGAGGGCAGTGTTAAGAGATGTTTGTTTGAAAGTCAACCTCCAAATTGTTTTAAAGTTTAAAGAGTAAAGAAGAGGTCAGGAAATGTATGTCTTGGCTTTAGAAAACCACCACATGGGTTCCTGCTTCATTAGTGGCAGAGGTACACAGCGGAGGACTCTCTAGATCATTCCTGAGTGTGCCGGGGATGACTTTAGGAAACCAGACTCAAGATCATAATGAATTCCCTGCTACTTAAAACATCATTTCTGTGGGTAACAGGCACCTCAACCCCTCCCCCACCCATCACATTTTTTTCCTGCCTCAACTCCTTGCCTTGCTGAGCAAACCAGGAAAATCACAGACTGTATTGCCCGACGCTCATATGGTTTTAAGCTTTTTCGAGCTTTGGGATAAAATCACAGGAGGAAACTGTTAAAAGCAGGTATTTATGATGTAAAAAACTACCACAGCTAAACAGACACCATTTATCAATGTTCTTCTCTGTGAGGGAAAAAAAAATGGTGCTGGAATTCTAGTTTGGGGAAGATGCTGACATAGAACCAGATCTTCTCCCAAGATGCGCCCGCTGTCAAGTTCAATGTTTTGCAGTCTTCTGGTAACGGGATCCCATTTATTCGCAATTGGGGGAAAGAGAGACAGTAAGCTGATGGCTTGGAGGCCAGGAAGGCCTGCCTTTCTCTCTCCTCTTTTCTTTGTTACCTGCCAGGCGCTTACACAGATTTGAAGGCATATCCCCGGCACATCCAGAAATATCTTATGTGAAAATGGGCACTGTTGCCTGTTTTTATTTTTAAATTGATGGAGGCGGACGATACAGCTGACCCATGGCAGAGGGAAATGAAACCACATGTGGGTTGGATTGACCCCATCTTGATTTCGAAGAAAGAGTAGGTGCTGTTTTCCAGCTCACCCTTGTGAACTCACCATCCCCAGGAAGGTATTCTGCAGAACAAGCTCGGCCGAGATGAGACTGCTTGTTACCACACGGAGTCTTGCTGCAGCTGTGTATCAACAGGTGGAGTGCGTGGTTCAGTGGGTTGTACTCCTCACATAAAGAAAGGTAGCAGGCTGGAGTCTGGCATGAATGGTGATAATGTCCAACAACAGCTGTCTGGACCCTGAAATGTATAAAATTCCCTTTCCATATTTATTTCTAGTAAATAAACTCAAAAATGAAAGTTCATCCTAGCATTTTTAGCCAGTTCTGTAATTTGCTAGTCTGCCACATAAGACATTTGGAGACACCTTCCCCAAGCCCTAGTCTATATGACCAGGCTAGTATCTGCAATGGATACACTTCCTAAATACCAAGTAAACTCGTTTTTTTCACAAAACACATTCACTACCTGAAAATGCTATTGTAAATACAGACCTATGCCCCATGCCCTAGGCCCTGTGCCTCATGCTAGATAATATTGATGGATCATCATTATACCAGTGAATCCATATTTTTTTATGGGTCACAGTGTTGTCAACCAGTTTTTGGAAGCAGGTTTCCTTCATATTTGGTGATTGAGAGGATCAGGGCCATGGAAAAAATTTGGGAGTTAGCATAATAAGATAATTGTTTTATGACACTGGAAAAAAAATAATTTGGGGGTTATTTAATTCTCACTACATCCCATCACTTCCACACTGAAAGATCAAAAGATCCCAGGGTTTCATGGTCTACACTCTAAGAAACCAGAAATCTGCAAGTTTAGCCAGTAAACTTGTCTAGAATTTTTGACAGATGAGGCCCCCTCAGAGCCTCGGGTTATAGACTCGGCGTGTAACTTGGTCCAGTTCTCGAATTTTATCTGTGAGGAAAGAGGCCAAAGGTATTGAGTGAGTGGCCCAGGCAGGCGTTGGCTGGTGCTGCACAAACTAAAAGCCGGAAAATAATTCCCAACTTGGAACAAGGCGTTTATGATAAACAGGAAGACTCAGAGCTGTTGTGCTGAGCCAGACGGCAGCTGTACAGCCGCGTCCTCAGTTCAAGCCCTGGTCCTGCTGCTTTCCGACCTTGTCCCTGGCTAAGGCTGTCTTTACTTCCTTATCCACAAGGTAAGGATCAGATAGTACCCACCTTAGGGCAGGCACATAGGCTCCTCATTAGTGTCTGCGAGGCTTCTCCGATGAGCATCTGGCTTGTCAGCTGCTGACAACACATAAAGAATCTAAGTGCCAGGTGGCCTGAGGGCCCAGGAAATCACAGGTAGACATAATATATTCTTACTGGAAGATTTTCGTACCTTTCTGGAAAATGTTTTTACTTGTTCTCTGTGGTTTAGTCCTTCAATAGCAACATTTGGTTTTTGTTGTTCTGGGTTTTTGTTTGTTTGTTTGTTTTGGAGGGGTTGTTTCCATTTTGTTTTGGTTTTTGGGTTTTTTTGGTTTGGTTTTGTTTTTGGGTTTTTTTTTTTTTTTTTTTTTTTGGTTTTTCGTGACAGGGTTTCTCTGTGGCTTTGGAGCCTGTGCTGGAACTAGCTCTTGTAGACAAGACTGGTCTCGAACTCACAGAGATCCGCCTGCCTCTGCCTCCTGAGTGCTGGGATTAAAGGCGTGCGCCACCACCGCCCGGCCTTGGTTTGGTTTTTTTGTTTATTTTGATTTTTCGAGACAGGGTTTCTCTGTGTAGCATTGGAGCCTGTCATGTAATTTGCTCTGTAGCCCAACCTGGCCTTCAACAGAGATTCGCCTCCCTCTGCCTCCCGAGTGTTGGAATTAAAGGTGTGTGCCACCACCACCCAGCTTCAATAGCAAACTTTAGATATAATATGTGGAGCTCTGTGAAGACCAGTTCCTCAGGTGCAGACCTTCACGTTCTGCGTAGTGTCCACAGTCGTCAGCGATGACCCCTGACTGTTTGGGGATGGAGAGTAGAGGTTAACCCCAAAGCGAGAAATAAAAGAAGGAAATTTCAAAATGACTGCATTCACAGAGTTTGGGGACTTTTCCCCCTAGTGATGTAGTATAAATAAATTGGAAATGCACTTGGCCTCTGTACTGTATGGAGTAAAGGACTCACATGGTTTTCCCAAGCAGAGGGGTCCCACTGTTATTCAGAATTCAGCTCTCAGAGTATGTAACTTCCTGGTTTCCTAGCTGGAAAAGTATGGAATATTCTGTGTAACCTAGGGAATACTAGGCTGCATGAAGTCAAACAATTCATTATAAGTGGGAAACAAGCAAAATTAAATAGAGTAGTTACTCTAAATTTAACAATTCTAGGAATAAGCAAAAGACCTGTTTTCCTGTTGCTGTCTCTTGTGCATGGGAAATGTTACAGCAACAATGACCACAAGAGTAAGAGTGGCAGCCACCTTCAGCTGCTTTGCTTCTATCCCCTGAACAAGCTGGAGGTTAACAGAGAAGAATACAGGTCAGAACTAGATCAAGTACAGGGCGAGCTCCTGCATCCTTACTAACTGTGTGATCTGTAAGCTGTTTCAGTTACCAGAACATAAAGTAGCACAGCTCCAGCAGAGTAGCCATGAAGAACAACAGAGGTCATACATATGATGTCCTTGGGGCAGTACCTAGTAGGGAGCAGGCATCAGGCGGTACTGGAAGCTAGCATGGTAATTAGCAGCACCTCTCTTCTGCAGTGAACAAGTTGACATTCAGAGCGCAACATGGCCAACGGTATAAAACACTAGTGGAAGCAGAGTCCAGCACTGGGATATTGCGACCCAATATCTGTGGCCAGAGTGATGTGTTGACACTATGCTCACATGCCTTCTCCTTGGTAAACAGGGAATCAGGCTGCTTGGTCAGTTCTATCAGATCCAAGTATGTTTAAAAATAGTGTTTCAGGACTAAGAGTCCTAGCAATAAATAGCATCATGTAAAATCAAAAACAAATGAGCGATTTAACAAGCCAATACGAATCCAAATATGAGATTTCTATTTGCTCAGACTTTAGACAGGCACAGTCCCATAAACTGTCCCGAGATCCCAAAACATCTGAGTAAAACACATTCTACACAAAGAAGTCTTTGAGCCTAACTTGAAAAGTAATTTTGGGTAGTTTTTGTGTGGTAAATATGAAAATATTTGTGAAAGCCCTCTGCTTCACTCCCCAACTAAACAAAATCCAGGTCTAGAAAGGGCAGGTGCTACTGTGAACACGCAGAGCACCAGTGAGAACAGCAGCTCTCCAGAGAGGTGTGTGTGTGGGTGTGTGTGTGTGCGCACGCGCATGCGCACACGAGCACATATGTGCATGTGTATGTGTACATGCACATGTGTGCATGTGTGGGCTTGTGTGTGTGTGTGTGAGAGTATGTGTGCATGTGTGTGCATGCATGTGTGTGTAGATAGATGTATCTGTGTCCAGAGGTAATATCGATGTGTGCATGTCTATGTGCATGCATGTTTCTATGTGTGTGTGTATGTGTCTTTGTATGTGTGTCTCTGAGTATATGTGCCTGTGTCTAACATCTGTGTGTATATGTCTTGTCTATGTGTGTATATGTGTCTGTATCTAATTTCTTTGTATGTGTGGCATGTGTGCCTCCCAGATCTGATTGAATTAATTACCCCCTACATGAATATATGGCTGCTTCTGGGCCCTCACTTATCAAACTCCTGAGACAGAGGTAGCAAGATATCTCCAAGGAAAATTACAGCCAGACTTGCGATGGATCTATGGGCTGCTCAGTCTGGGGAAAAGGCCTGTGTGAAGCACCATGCCATCCTGTTCGACAGTCCTATTGGAACCCATTAAAAGCTAACAGCTCTTGAGACAGCCAGTAAAACAGATGTTGATCATTATGTATGTCCTATCCAGGAGTATCCCAGGACCCATGAGTTTATAATGCAGTGATCTCAAGTCATTGGTGTCGTGAAGGATTTGGTGTCCCAGAGCGCCTCTGCTCTCCAGTCCCTCTTGTATACTCACAGGTACATGAAGGAAAGCAAAGATGAGTAAGAGCCTAAATTTTCTAGGGATATGCTAAAACTTTCAATATTCTTCCCAACTCTGAGATGAGGATGAAGAATATCAGTCCTCCAAATGTCTCCTCCTTTCTCACCCCTCCTTCTGCCCACTTGGCTGACTGTCACTTACATGTCAAGACTCAACCTAGCGCTCACTAACTCCAAAAGCCCTTCCAGGGCTTGTCTCTCTTGATGTCTAAGCCTGTGTTCTGTGCTCTCACACTTACTGGTTTCATAATCTAGACTGGGAGCCTCAGGAGTAGGGTTTTTATCAGTTCTATTTACTACTTTGCCCCTTTACATGGGTGCTAGCCCACAAAGATACTCCAAAGATACTCCCAAAACGAGTAAGCAAATGGATAGCTTATATCAAGGTCATTAATATCAAAGATGTTAAGTGTCTGTGTTCCGATTATTCGGCCTGAGACTTGAAATATATAGCGCTAGGCTTTGTGCTATGACTGCATAGTTGCAAACTTGCTGCACATGTGATTGGACAAATTAGTTGAGATTATTATAGTCTTACAAGGCTTCAAAATATACTGTGATAAAAGAGGAGGCACAACCTTGTTACAGATAATAAAACCAAACCTCTGAACCCTGACACAGAAGGCTGACACTCACAAGCATTTCACTTGGAAAACTTGAAGATGTAAGTGTCCATGTACAACAGTCTGATTTAAAGCTGCCCATGAGAACTAACTCCAGTGACCCTGTTGATTTTCTGGGCCGTCCAGACGGAACACACCAGCTGGGTGCTCTCTAGTAAGCATTCACTCTACAGCCTGAAGTTCAAACTGAAGATGTGGAAGACCATGCTCCCCAGAAGCTGTAGGAGGGCCACTAGTTACCTCTTCCTGTCACTTAAGGGTTTGCAGCACTCTTCAGCAGTTATTGCCTGGAATATGCTCTTCCTGTGTGTGGCCATATCCTTTTGTTCAAATATGTAGCAGGAGGGGCTTACTGGTTGGGGTTTCTGTCCTGCCCAGTTCCTACAGCTGGTAACCCTCAAAGAAATTACACAGAGATCTATATTAACTATAAACAGATTGGCCCATTAACTCAGGCTTCTTATTAGCTCTTATAACTTATATTAATCCATTATTCTTATCTATGTCAGCCACATGGCTCAGTACCTTTTTCAGCAGGGCAGGTCACATCCTGCTTCTTCCATGGTCTGGGCAGGACTAGGGAACGAGCTTCCTTCTTCCCAGAATACTCCTGTTCTCATTGCCCCACCTCTGCTTCCTATCTGGTTTTCCTGCCTATACATCCTGCTGGGCTATCAGCCAATCAGCCTTTATTAAAAATATAACTGACAGAATACAGACAATTTTCCCGCACCTATGTAAGATGAAATTGAGAAAAAGAAAACTTGGGATAAATAACAAAAATATGTTTGCATGAAACCAGAATTAACACAAAGCGGATGGTCCCAGAAGTCCATTCTGTGGCTTGGACCACAGGAAAACAACTCTGGAAACCTGGACTCAGAAATTTCCACCTTGCAGTCTAGACAAGCCAACTAAAATATCTAAGTTTAGATGTTCTAATTAATTAAATCATACAATTTGATTAGGTGAATAGGCACGTGGGTATTGGGACAGCCAATACCATTATGGAAGAGTGTGAGGTGAGAGAAGACACTGATATTCTGTACGGTTGTCACTAGTCTTGGTGCTATCCTGCCTTCCAGCCAACTCCATGAAAGAGATATATTAGAGGTAAATAGCATGTCACTATTAGATGTCATGCCATAAACATGACTTATTCTCACAGACTATTCAATTCCTTAAAAATATCAATTATAGGGGCTGGAGAGACACGTCAGTTGTTAACAGCTTTTATGCTCCTGCAGAGGACCCAACCCCACACGGCAGGTCACCACAGTCTCTTAGTCCAGGCCCAGGGAATCTGACATCTCTTCTGATCTCCACGGGCTCCCGCATGCATGTGGTGTACATCCATACACACATATAAGCATACAATAAAAATGAATAATTTCTCAATTATATCAAACAAAGCTTAACTAGTATGATTTGTAATGCTAATCACCTTCCTTTGTTTATTTTGTTTTGAAAACTGGTTGAGATGGTGAGGCAGTTGGCATGGTGAAAGCGTTCATGTTGGTCACACGGTTCTCATATGTAAGTCAGTGCTTTGCCACTCAGGTGTTTGGTAATCTTGGCTGTGACTATTTTTATGGAGCCAAAACCTCATGCCAAGCAGGCCGAATTCCAAGAGAAGCAGGGCTCTATCTCCTAGTTCCTGAGCTACAGCAATTACGGTTTTATAGCGAGCCCTGGTTTTCCTGGTGCTATTTATCATATATGCTTTTGGTTAATTTTTGGCCTTCTAGCATGTTTTTACTCTCTAATGTCTGCCATCTCCTTTGACGGCTTGTGTTTTTTCTAGACCCCACGGAGGGGTTTTCTAAAGCACACTGGTTGTGGGAGATGAGTAACACATGCATCTGTTGTTGCTGTGTGTAATGGTGTCCCCTCCCTTCCTTGTCTATCTTTCTGGAACACTCAATGATCCACTCCTCTGGTCCTTCGGGGCAGAGCAGTATGAGAAGGATAGCCTGAGTTCAATGCCCAACTCTGAGGAAATGGCTTCTTTCTCTGAGTTTGTCTACAAAATGAAGAGACTAAATTGGAGAGCTATTTCAGCTGTGAAGTCCTTGACTTTTGAACACGAGGACCTATCTATAATCCTCAGGACCCATGACAAATGGGTCTGCCATGGTGCTACATACTTCTAATCCCGGTGCAGGGGAGGCAGAAACGGGTAGATTCCCGAGGTTTGCTGGCCAGCTGCCCTAGTCTACTTTGGCAAGTTCCAAACAAGTTTCCCCTGAAAAGGGTGAATGGCTCCTTTAGAATGACACCTGAGGTTGTCTTCTGGCCCCCACACATGTAGACACACACACACACACACACACACACACACACACACATGCTGACACCTGCCTTACTTCTGAGTTGGGAGGGTTAGGTGAGACCACTGAACCATGTAAATACGATGGTGGTGAACATGTCTCACATTTTCTGGACTCCCAGTCTTAGCAATCAGGGCATTCTTGCCACCCAACAGTTTTTCTCTATGTCCTAGGTAAGCACTATTCCCATTTATGTCTTGTCACCATGCTGACAGTGAATGTTAAGGAAGTTAAGTCCGACATGTCACAAATGCCCTTTTCCTCAGTGTCCATCACCAAAACCATGACTCCCTTCTCTTGCATGTCCCACAAAGCCTTATACACTATTCGCCCTGTTCTCCCATGTTGGCTGGTATTTATTAGGCACATAACAAGGACATTTTCTGCTATCTTGTGTCTATCTGTACCAGGCCCCTAACTTAGATTCTTACCCAAAGTTCTCACTTAAACCTCAAAACAACCCTGTGAAATCTGTTATTCCTATTTTAAGATTGCTAAATAACTTTTGTAAGATTTTTCTAACAAGAAGCAAAGCACAAGCCATCTGTGACTAATCTAATCCCAGAGCCCAAGGCCAAGGTGACACAGGCCTCCCTGAGCAACAGGCACTAGTCTAGTTCCCAAAGATGCTGGGACACATAAGGGTCCCGGTGACCCTAGTGCACAGTCTAGGAAAGGAATCCCAGGAACAAACAATGGAGCAATGGATGTGAGGCCAAGGAAGGAAGCAAACACCACTATGGTGAAGAGACAATGGCACACTGGGGAGGAAGGACCCACCCCTGGCCAGCAGAGACACAGATCAGAAAGAACAGACTAGGAGCCCACCTGGGGGGCTGGGCCTTTAATAGTTTGTCAATAGATGCTGGTGTACAGCTGAGCCATAGCCACCTGAGCCTAGCCCAGAAAGGCACTTTAGAGGCTAGACAAGGACTTGAAGTTTGAACTGTGGGGAACATGGATCCAAACTGATGGTTTTTATAACTTCCATTTTGTTTAAGAAAAGCTTCCAGTTTTTAAAAAAGCCTGTCATGTGCATTAATAGTAAATAGCAAGTGTTTCATGGGGAATGTCTCAGTCCACTTCTGCTGATAGAACAGAGTACCAAATAAAATACCTTTTACTCAAAGTGCTAACATCCATTATTGTCAAATTGTCCAAGGGTTATTTATAAAGAAGGGAAATTCCTCACCCTTCTGGATGGTGGAAAGTCCAAGATCAAGACTCTGGCATGTTGGGAGGGCTGATGTTTATAGAGCTCCGTGAACACATGTGAGGTCCGCTGTGTCCTCCTACAGAAGGCAGCTGGACAGGAAGTGAAGGAAGGAGTGTCCACTTCGAAGCCTTGCGTGCTGGCATTTGTCCATTCATGGAGACAGAGATCTGTGACAGAAACACCTCCCAAAGGCCCCCACCTCTCAATATGGCCACACTGGGGATTCAGTTCCCAGCACAAAATTCTGAGGGTACCCTCAAAGGATGGCAGACAGATAATCTGATACTCATAAGAGCTCTTGTTGCTCATCAGCCCTTTGGGTGCCAACTTTACTGTGTATGGACAATTCTTACCTACTCATCTGGCATTATCATGGTTGTCAGATGGTGGCTTAACAAACTATCATTTCTTCCAGGTTAGCAATAGGCATTCCGCTATGGTACAGTTTTTTCAAATTATTGGTTTTACGCAAAGGGTTAACATCCATTATGATCAAATTGTCCCAGTCAGGGCCAATGGGACCTGTTCTAGCTAGCTTCTGTGTCCTTTTTACAAAAACCCCATCACTCTGAAGTGCCTCCCAGTTTTCTGGTGTAACAAGATGTTCCAAGCTCACTGGGTTTTTTTGGTTGGTTGGTTGGTTGGTTTTTGGTTTTTTTGTTGTTGTTGATTGGTTTTTTCCCAACCCTGCTCTGCAGTGAGCCATTTCTAGAGAAGTAGTTGTTTTTGCTATGGAATAGAACTGGAGTCTCTACTGAAGAGATCCTGAGGGCTAGACACCCTGATTCTTTGATGCCACTAGGATGTCTGTCATCACTTCTAGGGTTGTCAGTGAAAAGAGTTAGACAGTGTTATGTACATATCTGTGTGTTCACACATGCCCGTGGTACCCATTTATTAACAGCAATGAGTTGGGGGCAGGAAGGATGGATCTGTTGATAAAGCGCCTGCCATGGCAAGCATAAGGACCTGAAGTTGCTGAGGATGGATCCCCAGAACCCACATAAAAAGCCAGGCATGCCAGCATGCACTTGTGATCCAAGCACTGGACAGGTGGAGACAGGAAGATCCATAAGGCGCGCGCGCGCGCGCACACACACACACACACACACACACACACACACTGCTTTTGAACCCAACCCAGTTCTTCAAGGACTATTCTGGTTTCGCCCCTTCACATATTTGCCCTCACAGACAAACCTGGCTCACATTACTTTGCAGACTTTTGTGTTTGTTTGTTCAGTCTTCTCAATGTTTGACTTCCAGCTCCCCTGGCCCAGTGATGAACTCTGAGACATGCCCATGAGCCGCTCCCCACCAATGCTAAAGTGCAGCCCTTACAAAGGAGAGGAAGCAACCATTCTGCTCAGCTCCAGGCTAGGATGCTCCACACTCTCTACCAAAGCTAAGCCCTGGTCATACTAGCTGCTTGCCCCACTGACCACTCAACTCTGACTGCATATGGTGGTATTTTTAATTAGCCTGCTATTCTGCCAGATAATGACTTTCATTATATTATTTTTACACATATATACAATGCACTCTGATCACATTTGCCACCAACTGGACCATCTCTTGATCCCTTCTTCCTTTTTCCTCCCAAATTGTTCCCATTCTATACTCGTCTTTGTTTTTCAGATATTTTCATTAGTGTATGCTCACTGTACATTTGTTCACATGTTTCATTATGACTTTTTCAAACATATACATCATGCACTTTGGTCATATCATACCCCTGCACACATTCCTCTCTTATCCCTTTATCCACTGTTTCCCTTCCTCTATCCAAACAATCACCATTCTACTTCTATGTCTGACTTTTTTAAAGTCTAGATCCTTTTCATAAGAGAAAACATAGCTGTCTTCCTGAGTATCTTTTTGCTAGTTCCACCCATTTTTCTGAAAGTGACAATACAGTACCCTTCTTTATAGCTGAGTAATTCTCCATTTTCTTTATCCAACCATCAGTTGATGGGCACCTAGACTAATTTCACAACTTGGCTATTGTTAATAGTACTGTAAAACTATGAGTATGCAAGTGTCTACTTGTACACTTGTGTACAGTGTGCTATTGTACACTGATTTTGACTCCTTCAGGTCTACATACCCAGGAATGATATAGCAGCTGGGTGATGATTTTCATTTTGAAGAGACTCCAAATTACAGGTATAATTTTCCATCCCACCAGCCAGCTCCCAAATAACCACACAGAGACTTATTATTAATTATAAATGCTCAGCTGATAGCTTAGGGTTGTTACTAATTAGCTCTTACAACTTACATTAACCCATATTTCTTATCTATGTTGTAACACGTACCTTTCTTTAACACAGCATGTTTATCTTCCTTCTCCCTGCATCTCCTGGTGACTCCACCCTTCTTCATTCCAGTGTTCTCTATCTGCAAGTCTCGCCTAATCTCTTCCAGCCTAACTATTGGCCAGTTAGCTCTTTATTAAGCCAATGAGAGCAGCACATCTTCACAGAGTGCGAATGATCATTCCCCAACACTACACCAGTTTCCATTGCCATCAGCAGTGCACTGGCTGCCACCACGGCCCTCTCTCTTTGTTTCCTTGAGGATAGCCATTCTGACATGGGTGAGATGGAATCTCACTATAGGTTTTCTGTTTTGTTTGTTGTTTCATTTTGTTTTAGCTGCATCTAGCTATGGGCATCACAGGAACCTGGGAAGGAGGGTAACAGTAGGCAGAGACACAAGTCTCTAGGTTCACTTAAAAAGTGAGCAATTTTTATTTTCACACCGCTGTTTAAATATTGTTTAACTGGTGCTAGAAACCCCATTGCCAACAGAGCCTGAGCAAATCATATCTTTGTCCCCCTTATCTGAGTTCTTCCTTGGCACTCACTTCTCTGCCCTTGTGCCCTTGCTTTGCACCAGAAGCCATTCCTCCTAGGCTTTATTTTGTGCCTGAAGTTTTCCACAATCACGGAACCACATCTGGGTCAGAGTTTGTGCCCAAGAAATGAATTCCAGACCATCTGAACCCAACAGTTTTGATTTGCACTTCCACGTACATGGCTAAGGATGTTGAATATTTTTGTGTATTTGGGGAGGTCGTTTTTACTTCTTTGTCTACTGATTGACTCATTTATTCCTTTGATTAGTAGTTCTTTGATATTTTTGAGTTATTTATTTTGAATATTGATTTCTTGAGAGATAAATAGCTAGTAAATATTTTTCTCCCTCTCTGTAGAGTGTCTCTTGCCAAAGGAAATTTTGAATCAGAGGACATGCTTGACCTGACTTGCGCTGAGACTGATACTGTGGAGCTGGGGGTGATTGATAGGAGGAGGAGTCTGACATTGTGGGTGCTGGGGGTGATAGGAGGAGGAGTCTGACATTGTGGGAGCTCGGTGCTTTGGATAGAGGAGTCAGACGCTGTGAAAACTGGGTGATGGATAGATTGAGTACAGGAAGATGTGAAGATAAATTTGGAGCCACTGGTAATCATCTAAGAAACTACAGAGGAACTGGGTCCTGATCATTGCCCGACTACCCTACTTTAATCTTTCTAGAGTTGACTACACTCCATGGTGTCCAACTTCCTGTCTGCCTTCTGATCACAGATATTATAAGGAAAATAAAGACTTTTGAGGAACTTTACCTTTAAAAAAAATCTCATGATATAAATAGTGGGTAGAGATGTCATGTTGGAGATTAACACATAATTTTGAAGAATACTTTTAACAAAGACCTAAAGTTTACAGTGCTATTTTTCCTGCAAACAAAAACTACATTTTAAACTATTAGATAAAACTTCAAGTCTACTTTTCCATACAGGTTAAGGCAGGAGAGGCTTCTTATGATTTAATAGGAAGAGTCTTGTGCTTTTATACTCTGAGAGGCTGGGAAGCAAAGGGCAGTACCTCTTCAGAAAAGAACAGAGAAGATTTGGCAACTCTCACAAGGAGCCCTGTCCAAAGGAATGTAAACTGTCTTTCTACTTAATAGCTAATGCAAACAAAGCTGCTCAGAAGAGTCAACCACCATGGGCTTCGATGGCCCACTTAGCTCCAAAGGCCACATTTGCAAAAGCCAAGTGCATCTCTCTGGGAGACTACACCCTACCTTTGCCCATTCGGCTGCCAATGGGCACTTCCCTGGAATGCCAGCTGCAAGTGTGTGCAAGGCCTGGGTGGTGCCAGTGTGTTTATTTGTATTACTAAGAAATAGTGCCGCCGCTCTGCCATTTATCTTTTTCTTAGACTCCAAGAAAAGGGATCCTGGCCTTGGTCACTCAAAGATTCTTTGTTCTGCAGTGTTAATTATCCTGCCTTCGGAGACAGGGTGGCTTAATAGTGAAATATGCAGGAGCCAGGCTGCCTGAGTCTGAATCCTGACTCTCTTGTTTATTATCTGTGTAACTTAGGACAGATGGCTTAATGCCTCAGAGCCTTGGTTGGCTCACTCAGGTCTCTTCTCCTTAGGGTCATATAAGCATATGTCTTATATAAGGCTCATGTAAGCACATGTCTCAGCTCAGCCCTTGAGTCCTATGGGGGCCTCAGGGAAAGAAGCTTGGATGAGGCAGAGCTGAGAGATGCAAACCCACTGTGCTGCCCTATAATAGAGAGCAGCTCCGTTTTCCATGGCCTGGGTCCAAGTCGTAGTGCCTTAGAAGCAATATGGGTGACATAAGTATGTGGAACCCTTCACTCAGTTTCTCCAGGCCTGGGCTCCTGCTGTAACATAGACATTAACTGTGGCTATCTCGCAGGGCTGTGGGGGTGATGAAAGGAATGGTGTGTTAGAGCATTCGGCTACGATAGGGCTGTGCAAATGTTAGTGACTGCGGTTGGTGCTGGTCACCTGAGGTATCAGTCGGACTACTGTCACATTATGGCTTTTGCCCATCCTGAGACCTCGAGCTGACCAGATCTTAGTAAGGTAATCAGGCCAGTCAGTAGGCTGGACTGTGAAGCCAAGTCTATGTAATGTGGAATTTCAGTGGCAGGTCACCTTAGGCACATGTGATGCTGTCGGTGGGAAGGAAGACAGCTCCAGCTACTGAGATGGAGCGTAGCCCTCTGCCCACCCTCAGCCCACCCTCTGCCCGCCCTCTGTCTGCCCTCTGCCCAGCCTCTGCCTGCCCTCCGCTCACCCTCTGCCTGTCATCCGTGAGTGGGAGTCAGTGACTCTGGAGCTTGGCAGGCGAGGAGAATCCACTAAAGCATTTCCATCCCCAGAATCTTCTCTACCTATGAACAGGCTTTGACAAATGGATAGTAATGTAGAGGACAAAGGGTTCAAAGGAAAGAAGTAGAGAAAGAAAAAGAAAGCTGGGGAAACCAGAGTCTTTCTGACGTGTTGGCCGAGGTCCCAACCATGAGCTAAACACCTAAAGCCTAAAGCCTAGAAGCTGAAAGAAAGCAGAGCTACCAGCCTGGCACCAGGGTCTGTCAGCCAAAAGCACTGCTTCAGGGGAGTTTCAGAATTCAGGAATTTTGTGTTAGAAGGGCTAAAACATACATCGCATAGCTGCTCCAATATTTTGCAAGAGGAAGAGAGGGTAACCACACACCCTCTAGTAGGTCAAAGCATCACAATAAAACATATAAATATTTACATGAAATAGGATTCAGTCTATCAAAAGGTTATCAATTTAGGCTCAGTTTTGTCACCAAGAGTTATATCCCACTGAAGAAACATGTGGTGCCAGTTTTGCAGCTGGCAGTGGAAGTGGGCTATTGAAAGGGCACAGGAATCCACAAGGATGACCTCAGCTAAGTGGAGAGGGTGCCTGAACTGGTCATCTCCCGTAATCAGATTGGTGACTACCCTAATTGTCATCAGAGAGCCTTTGTCCAGTAACTGATGGAAATAGACGTAGAGATCCACAGTCAAGTGCTGGGCTGGGAGTCATGTTGAAGAAAGGAAGGAGGAATTGTATGAGCCAGGGGAGTTTAGGTCATGATGGGAAGAGGAACCCACAGCACAGCTGACCTGAGCAGTTAGGAGCTCATAGACTCTGGACCATCAGTTAGGGAGCCTGCATGGGACCAAGCTAGGCCCTCTGCATATGTGTAACAATTGTGTAGCTTGGCCTATTTGTGGGGCTCCTAGCAGTAGGATCAGAACCTGTCCCTGGCACTTGAGCTGACTTTTGGGAACCTATTCCCTATGGTGGGATGCCTTGCTCAGCCTTGATGCAATGGGGAGGAGCTTGGTCCTGCATCAACTTGATGTGCCATGCTTTGTTGACCCTCATGGAAGGCCTGCCCCTTTCTGAACAGAGATGCAGAATTGAATGGGGGGAGGGGGCGGTCAATCAGAGGCAGGTAGATCAGAAAGAGAGAGGGAACGGGAGGAAAAGAGAGAGGAGAAAACTGTGGTCAGTAGGTAAAACACATGAAAATTTTAATTATAAAATAATAAATAAAATACAAAGGGGGGCTCCAGTGCAAGTAAGATCCAGAGATGCACACAGTCATGCAGCTCAGTGTGAGTCAGCATGCACTTCCTGGGCGCCTGCTTTGTTCCAGGTACCTTGTCAGTGCTGAGGTCCAGAGATTTGGTTTGCTGGAGCTGTGATAACAAAGTAAGACAAAGAAAGAGGCTTAAGGCAGCAGAAAGTATTGCCTCCCTTTGGAAGTGAAACTCAGCTGTCAATGAAGGTGCGAGCTCCCTCACCATGTCTTGCTAGCAATTTCTGGTGCTGTTTGTTTGCAGCATCTTCATTCACTTCTCCGCCATCACATGGAATCCTCTCATGAATTCCCTCTCTTCCCAGAACCCAATGGCATTAGATAAATGTGTATCCTGCTCTAACGCACTGGTGTCGCTGTGAGACACTCTTCACTGTGGGACACTCTTCCTGGAGAGATGTGAACAGAGATCTCCTCACCCCACATAGGGAACTGATGACAGACCAATGCACAGATACCATGAATGTCCAATTTAGTAAACCAATGCTTTCTACTTGGGTTATTTATAGGAATATGAGTGACAGGAGCAGAAATGACTCAGATAGCTACATCATCAAAGCCCACCTCAGCATGAGTGACATCACACAAAAGCCAGAAACCTGTGTTATACCCAGTCCATGAGGACCCCAGGGAGACCAACTCCCCAAAATGCAAAAGCAAAGTTTATTGTGTGCACAATACAAGCCAGCAGGGACCTCATCAGTGCAGCAGCAGCAGCAGCAGCAAGAGGAGGTACCCCGCCCCCCTAGAGGGCATTATTTAGAGGCAAAAAAAAAAAAATCTAGAAAAGTTACATGAGCAGGGTATGTTCTGGCAGGTGAT
The DNA here is from genome assembly GCA_028555095.1 of Dicrostonyx torquatus. NCBI lineage: Eukaryota > Metazoa > Chordata > Mammalia > Rodentia > Cricetidae > Dicrostonyx > Dicrostonyx torquatus. The sequence goes on along the minus strand of JAQHUG010000238.1, from coordinate 208,269 downwards.
CCTACCTACAATGGTTGGAACGTTAGGAATTTCCTTTGGATGGTCCATTCCTGGGTGGTGCCTGGGTGGTCTCAGTTTGTGCTCTTTCTTGCAGCCATGTATTGCCTTAGGGAAAACTACTGAGACTCAGGTAGTCTATTGAGCTTGTCACGGGTGGGTCCTACACCCACTGCCTGCAGGCAGCGGAACAAGTTGGAGAAAAGCCTTTCTACGTGGTTCAGTTGGTCAGAGCCTCTTCCACGCAGCTCAGTCATTCCCATTTTCCTCTGGGCCGTTCAGCTGGCCTCTGCTTCTTCCTGGCATCTGGATTTGCCTGAAAGTCTTCTTTGCAACTTGTCTTGTCAGTTGGGCTGGGTGGTGCATGCCTTTAATCCCAGCACTTGGGAGGCAGAGGCAGGTAGATCTGTGTGAGTTCGAGGCCAGCCTGGTCTACAAGAGCTAGTTCCAGGACAGGCTCCAAAGCTACAGAGAAACCCTGTCTCAAAAAAAAAAAAAACAAAAACAAAAAAGCAACCCTTAGCAGTTCTTTGTGCTTTATATATGCCTGGGGAGGGAGGAGCATAGTGAATCTGGTCTGCTTCCGGGACTTTCCAGAGCTTTTTTGAGTTATTTACTTCCTGTCCCAAGGAAGGTCCCTGCAGCAGATGGAGTATTTCACATCTCTGTAAACATCCTGCCTTAAAATCCTGCTCTTTCACCCTTCCCCAAGTTTCCCTCTGAGAAAGAAGGCTTTCACCTGGAAGGAAACTGTTATGAACCAGGTTTAACTGTGGAATGTTCCCCCACGGGCTCAGGTGGTCCCCAGTGAGTGATGTTACAGGGCCTTTCAGACATAATGCCACTAGAGGTGTGCCTTGAGGATTATAGTACAGACTCACTCCTGGTCTCGGCTCTCTGCCTCCAGTCTGAGGCTGATAGGCACCCCTAAGTGTGTACTCACAGTGTCCTAAACTCCAGCATGACTCCACCCAAACGAACTGTATCCCATGAAACAAACAGTAAGTCAAAATAAGCTTAACTTGCTCCTAGCAGGTATTTAGCCATGGCAGTGAGAAGGAGCTACGGCATCTATCTAGTATGAGTTATCTGAAGTAATTACATCTGCAATGAACTTTTCCACATAGCATTATACTCTGTGCTACTGTGGGTTAGAACCCTAATATATCTGTTGGGGAGATGCAATTCTATGTAGAACAGCAGGAGAAACAAATAAGACACAGTCACATGCTCCATTCGAGACAGCAGCTGAGTTGAGGTAGTGATGTTATTGTACGTATGGGGACTCCCCAGAGAAGCAAGGATTAAGAGACTGTATGGATGGAGAATTTTCCTCAGTGACAGGGACATTATAAATGGAGATGAACAGATAAGTGAATTCACCCAAGGAAGAGGTAGGAGAGGCTCATGTCCAAAGTTCAGCTCTGACCTCCTTACTACTGGGCTTATGCCAGGCTGGACCCAACACTCCAGGAAAGCCTAGCAGTGTCCCCCATACTGTCAGTCAGAGCTAATCATGCCCCCAGCTGGCTTCTGGTGGAAGATCACTCTCTTGGAAACCATCAAAGGCAGGCACAGGGGTTATCAGCTGCCTGCCAGACCTGCAGCCCAGAATTACAGCCTCTGCATAGGAGAGAGACAGGATAGCCCATGCTTCCTCCTTTTTTTGGCCAAAGTTGATTAAAATATTTTTGACCCAGAATCAGCCAAGTGCTTACTACACAGATAGCGTCTGCTGACCTCCTTCCTGGAGAATGAATGTATAATGTGCTTTATTAGGGCAGACAGCGTTTCTCCGACAGTATTCAGCTGGCCTCATAGCTGCCAAAATGCCTCTGCTTCAAGGACCTAGTTGCTGAGTTGCTGCCAGGAATGAAGCAAGAGCAGGGCATGAGGATACAGAGCCTGGCCCTGGCGACCTTTAGCCTCGGAACAGCACTGACTACGGAGGCAACTCCTTTTTGAGACACGTGAAGAGTGGGCTTTGCTTTATGCCCACACCTAAGCTACTCACTTGAAGATGAGAGGGGTGTGGTTCTCTGAACACACACAGGAAAATGTGCACAAGTCCAAAGTGTGCAGCTTGGTCCAGTGAACCCTTTCAGAAGGTGGAGCCAGGTCCAGCGCTGAGATGGCTACACCATCCAGAAGGACCACACACTCGCCTGTGGTTCCCGCCCACTGAGGGCAACTACCTTCCTGACCTGTAATACCACCGACTTTGAGGTTGGAGCTGGTGTGATGAAACACACCGGTGTGAAGCTTTGTACCTGTGGCCCCACTCCCTCGTTTTCAGTTCTGGGAGACTTGGCACTGTTTTTGCTGTTGCTGGAGTTCATTAGCATTATTTTATGACACTTTATTTATTCACCTGCTGATAAACGTCTAAGTGTTTTCCAGTCTCGGCATGTATGTGTAGTGCCCCTATGAATAGGTGTATACTGGGAGGGGAGAGATACTTGTATATAATTTCCTTTTAAAATCTGCACGCCCCCCCAACACACACACACACAACCTAGGAGCTTACAAGACTAAATATTTGTCATCTCTGATTGCTTACTTGAGTAAGGAATTTGGAAGCAGCCTAGAGAGGTGGACCTGGCTCAGCCCCTGTCTAGGCTAAGGTCAGCTGAAGCTGGCCTGGGTCTGGCTTATAAGGCACATCTCACAGATGAATGGCAAGTGGATGCTAATTGTGGCAGGATACTGCAGTTCTTCAGCCACGGGATTGTTCCTCAAGACTGTGCTCATGACCTGGTGTCTTCCTTCCTCACCATGAGAAGCCATCAGCCAGAGCAGAAGCAGAAATGACACCCTGGATGATCTAAGCCATAAAGTCACACGGTCTCCCTTCGGCCTCATTCTGCTCATGGGAAGACAGCCTCTAAGTCCAGGCCTCACTCAAGAATCCAACTGAGAAGAAAAGATGTATACACTTGTCTTAAACTTACATATTTTAAAGCTTGGATTTGATTGTGCTAGGGTCCCATAAATAAAAATTTTATGGACATTCAAACAAGAATCCTTAAGAAATGTGTTTAGCTCACCCCTTTTATTTAAAATGTTGTGAATGGTTTTGGAGATTTTTGAGATATTTCCTGGAGACACCATTATACAAATAGGAAATATAGAGACTTTGGTGTCAGGTATAGCCAAATAGGTTTGAATCCTGGATTCACTACTTAATTATAAGTACTTGAATACTTCAGCCACACCAGTTCTCAAATTCCTCAACTATAAAATTAAGGAAACCTATCTTTTTGGAAATAACTAAATAAGATCAATTTGCCTGCCCTCCATAGTGGTAGAATCCTTCCTTCTGCCAGGTTTTCAGGAATTTATAGCCATCTCCATGAACCACTTAGATGGAGTTCTGGTGGATTCTGTGAGTGGTATAAACCACACTCCAACACAGGCTCTACCTTAAGTGATAGACACTATAACAGGGCCCTTGAAAGGCAGAAAAACTATAATCCAGTTGAAAAAAAAGTGGCCCATGCATGGAGCACATATAAATACATATGTAATAGACTTGGAAGACATTCTGAAACAGGAAGACAGGGCAAAAACTATTCCAGGACGTTGGTTCAGTTTGCAAAAGAAGATGGTACCAGAGGGCCATGAGGGATAAACGGAAAGAGCAACAGAGTTGACTGCAATTATTGCTCATCACAGTGAGGAAGGTGGGAGGTTAGAGTAGCAAGAGAAAATGGGTGTGTCTACTCAGTGTTACAGTTGGTGGGAAATCGTTGAGGCTAAAGGCTTTTGAAACAGTTTTCTGGGCTCGACAGGCCTAGTACTAAAGGATGCCCCACTGTGCTCTCCATGGCTGGCTCCTGTTTAGAGAACCTTGTGTCTCAAATGGTGAACAGAAGACCTAAAACTGACCATTGGAGAACACTTCTGAATCAGAGTCCAGGCAACTGAACTTTGTCCTCATTGCTGGAACTTTTGGAGGACCAGCCGACAGGGAAACACAGTGGGGTTGGTTTTATAGGCCCTTAGATCACAGTAAATGTGCTTCTCCAGGCATGGCCGTTTGGAGCCTGCCATTCATGTGCTCAGATCATCTGTGTTCATCTTCTGTCCAGATGATGAGCCACTCGCTCCTTCCTTCTCTGATCTATTTTGCAGTCTCGGCTTTTGATACCTTAGCCAGCCCCAGGCAGTAATGATATTTATACATAAGACAGAGGCATCTCTGTTCTATGACGGAAGTTTAAAAGAAGTTGAATCCAGAGACCTTTCATTTGAAACCAAAGAAGCACAAATGTGTCCACCTCACACATAACAGAGGCTAGAGAAATAGGCAGAGAAGCGTTTTCCAGCCGTTCTAGACACTGTTGAAAATATGATTCCTAAATCTTTTATGTACACATCTAGCACCCCCCCACACCTCTTTGGATGAGGTTTATCTGTTCTGTCAAAATAGACACAGTTGCCACAGTTGCAACCTTTCCTGGTGGTTCTTGTAAATAAAAATTGGCTGTCCTGTGGACTTCTTTGCTGTATTCTAAAAGAACTCGAAGCACACAGGGATGATTGGGTTTGGAGCTCATGACCCAATCCCTAATCAAACCTCTTGGAGAACCTGCCCCACTCCCAGTGAGGGGTCTCGACTGCAAAGTGTTTGCACAGGAACTCAATTAGGCTCTTTTCTATCTTATTTCTTCCCAGGTGGGAAATTGGCAAGTGGAGCCCGTGTAGTCTCACCTGTGGGGTTGGCCTGCAGACCAGGGATGTTGTCTGCTCCCACCTACTTTCGAGAGAGATGAACGAAGTGGTTGTCCTTGCTGATGAGCTGTGTCACCACCCGAAACCGAGCACAGTACAGGCCTGCAACCGCTTCAATTGCCCCCCAGCCTGGTACCCTGAGCAGTGGCAACTGGTGAGTCCTGACGTTACTTCCAAATGCAGTGTTTATTGGTAGCAGTGATTCAAGACAAAAGGACGTTTTTTCCAGAATAGCTTAAAGGTATACCTAAGCTCTTCTCCAACCTTCCTCAGACTCAGGCTTTTTCATTGTAAATACCTCATTCTTTCTACTGTGAGATAGCCCAGGGTTCTCCAAAAGCACCACATACACACCCTCCATCTGTAGATCTGAGCATGTTCCTGACAGATTGTCACCAAGCAAGAAACCATTTGCAATTAAAGGCACTATGGTATGTTTTCCATAAAGATAAAATTATTCTGAATTTATACTCTGTCCAGATTCTGCTATTGAAAATTCTAATAGTTGCAGTTTAAGGTTACTTTTCTTCTTTAATTTGAGAATTTTATACATGTATACAATGAAATATGATCATATCTAACCCCCATTTTTCTTTCCCAGCTTTCCCATGGCCCTCAATATTTTCCATCCCAATATCCTATATATATATACATATGTATACATACATATACATACATACATATAAAGGACAGTCTTACTAGTTCGTCTAAGTTAGAAATCCTGAGCCAGTTTCAGATTTTTTTTAAATTTTTGCTAATCTTATGAATTCTTAAAGTCTGAAAGCCATAGTTTTAAAGCAAGAGATGACAAATTGCAGCCTGACAGTTAACCCTAACCTGCCTTTTTAAATAAAGTTTTATTGGAACACAGACCTAACTGTCCTTTTTACATATTGTACGCCACTGATTAATTTTCCAAAAGGACAAAATTATGTGACTCTGACAAAGGCCATATAGCTCACAAAAGCTAAACTATTTATTATCAGCCCCATTAGAAAATTTCTGGATCTTACACACACACACACACACACACACACACACACACACACACACACACACACCAAACCAGCAATAAAAATGCAATTGCTCTATTGTGATGTATTGTTAAAATTATTATGTCTCAAAATTGAAATAACCTTTGGCACGCCTCTAAAGGATAAAGGACAGAAAAGGTTTTAAGTGGGTTGTCTGGATAAAATCTTGTGTGGCAATTTGTTCCTGGTCAGGACATCACACATAGCTTTAACGTGACAACAATGGTCACAAACATAAGCTGATGTTTGGAAGGGCTGGGCATCCCTGTGTGCGCCCATTATAGACGCTACAAGTGTCCCAGTTGGGATGGTACTTTTATAGTCACTGTAGTATGGAGGAGCTGGCTGCGTCCCGCTGCCCAGCTCCCAGCCGCCTGGCTAGCTTACACCCAAAATAATCACATGGAAATTGTATTAATTAAACACTGCCTGGCCCATTATATCTAGCCTCTTCTTGGCCAACTTTCACATCCTGTTCTAACCCATTTCCATTAATCTGTGTATCACCACGAGGTCGTGGCTTACCGGGAAAGATTCTAACCAGTGTCCATCTCAGGCAGGAGAATCATGGCGTCTGCCACATTGCCTTCTTCCCAGCATTCCATCCTCTCTACTCCGCCTACCTGATTTCTGTCCTATCAAAAGGCCAAGGCAGTTTTCTTTATTCAACCAATGAAAGCAACACAAATACAGAAGGATCTCCTACACCAGTCACGCAGCTGAGGAGAGAGAAGAGCTGTCTGTACATCAGCTAAGAGATGGTCGGCTGCTTCCACGCAGCCAAGGCTTCCATGTTTCCTCCTTCCTTCTCCCTGGCTAGCACATACTGATAATTTAGTAAACATAAAACAGCAGTGAGTGAGCAAAATACTACAGCATTTGGGATCTGTAGTTTGTGTGCCCCCAGATTTAGCCAGTATAGACCATGTGTTTTTTAGTTAGGCCTTTTTAGTGGTGTTTGTATCTATGCTGAACGTGTATAGACATTTTAAAATTTTCTTAATCAATACATAGTATTTGTGTTTTATTTGGTACTGTAAATAATGTAGAGACAATTTAAGCTATAAGGAGGGTGCATAGGTTATAGAAATATTATATCATTTCATATTCAGACTAGAGCATCCATGGATTTGGATTCTTAGCATCCAATCTTAGGAGCATCCTGGAACCAGTCCCATCAAATAATGAGGGATAACTATATAAAAGACAAGCTAAAAATAAACATTGTCCATGAATTTCCTTTAAAAAAAAAAAGTATGTATATGTTACGGCTGAGTCCATTAATCCCATGTTACTCTGTGGCAGTTTTTGGAAGTCAAGTGGATGCAATATATTTTGAACAGTTTATGACCCAGTGTCTTACTAAGAAGTACACATCATTCTACATGGATTTGAAGCTAATTCTCACAGCAACCCCATAATATTATCCTCATTTTACATTTGAGGAAACTAAGAATTAAGGAAGTTGCAAATTAAGGGGTGGCCTGCACATCCCATGGTTATATGAACAAGCACCGTATGAGAACTCTTGATTTGTGAAAGATACAACTATAACCCAGAAGTGACCTTAATCAAGGTCATGCGTCCTACATGAGAGCCTGGGTCTCCTGACTTCTCATACATTTGCATTGGGCTGCCGCTAATTGGAGAAAACTACTGGCTTTAAGCAGCACTGTTGACTCGTGCCAGGAGAAAAGTGAGGACCCTGCTCATGTCGGTTTCCACTGTGCGACTTCTAAGTCTCTGGATTATGGGTAGCTTGTAGTTGGTCTTTATGTGAAGAGCACTTTGTGAATAGTGTTTTAGTCTATGACAAAATGAATGATTATACACAGAGCGCCTCCCTATGGGCCAGGAAATGCTGGCTTTGTATCTCCGTGATATATCTGTGTGCAGTTATGGATCATAAAGTAGTCTTTGTAGCAGCTTTCAGGGGAACACTGCCTTCCTCGCCACAGCCACACGTTACTGAATAATGATCTTGGCCCAGTGTGCTTTCCAATTCTTGGTGCACATCCCACGTGCATAGCTTTGCTGCCACTGCCAGGCACATACCCACGGCATCCATTTTTACACACAAAACCCATCTACCTTGACCTAAGAAGACATGGATCTGTTTTGGAAGCTGATTCATTTTCATGCCACTAGCAAACCCTTTAGGGATGAGACAGGATGGGGCCTATTTTTCAAATCAGGAAATAAATACTAAACACCTCTTCGGCTAGTGATTTCACTTATGTATATCCTTGTGTACCAAGCTTAAAACTATCAAAAGTATTTTAATATAATAAAAAATAAAGAATTTGAAAGTCACAGTGAGTATACCCTCCAGAGAGTGTCCATTAATGTTTGATCATCGGCCACTTTTACAATTTAATTAAGCTTAGCTGAAATATTTTTCAGATCTTCTCAAGGTGAGTTCTTCAGTACAATCAGCTAATACTGACCACCTCTGAAAAGAAATCCATTGTTTTTGTTGTATGTGGTTGTTTTGTTATATGAAGTAAGTTCAGGAATCCCTGAACTAAAGGGCTGTGGTCTCAGGACACATGAGTTAGGGTAGTATTAGCTATTGACAGCCCCTTGTCTGATTAACCCTATGATTGCTCTGCAGTCTTGGCTGGGATACGGGAACCTGGAGTGCAGTCGTGGTCCTTACAGGCCCCAGTAGTCCGCCAAGGGCTCCTTTCAGCACCCAGCCTGCAGCCTTTTTATTTTTTCAAATGAAAGAACAAGAGATGGTGATTTCCAACCCTTCCTTTAAGACTGAGAAGCAACCTGACAGGCCTGTGGGAGTGGAGACTTCCTCCTTTGTGGCTGATCTCAGGGTCGCCACCAACCATATATGTATGGGTTTGTTTTTTTCCTAGAAAAGTACAGTATTATATAAATTGCCATCTGCTAGATGGGAACACAGCATCCTTTGTTCTTTGTAGAGCATTTGCCTAAAATTGGCTAATAGCCAATATTTATACATTATGCAGTTCTGCGGGGGACCAAGCCTAGACCCCACGTATGTTTGTCTGTTAAACTTTTGTTTTAGACAAAAGCAGAAATCTAATTCTAGATTTGGTTGTCAGAAACCCATCTTTTAGTATGCATACCTTACATTTTAATATTTTGTCTTATGTAAAGAATTTATTTGGCCAGGTGGTGATGGTGCAGGTCTTTAATCCCAGCACTTGGGAGGCAGAGGCAGGCAGATGTCCACGAGTTTGAGGCCAGCCTGGTCTACAGAGTAAGTTCCAGGACATCCAGAACTACACAAAGAAACCCTGTCTTTTGGGGAAAAAAATTAATTTGATATTTATTTTTATCAATTTAACTTGAAAATGTTACCAGTATATATTTAGATGTTTTATTATTGAATTTCCCTTGCATTGGTCCCCTGTGTCTTCTCTAATGTATTAAGTTCTTTCTCGTTTTCATCTTTGGCGTTGTCTGAAAACAAGTATTAGAAATCGTGCAAGAGATGAGCTCTTGCATTAGAGGGTTATCGTGCTGTGCCTGAGGGTCCCTGGCAAGTCCTACCACATTAGCCTTGAAACGCTTTGATCCTGGCCATCTTCTACTAGGATGGTGTTCAGAAACCCACCATGGCCAGATAATAAGCCAATATGTACAATCCTTTGAGACCCTCATGTCCCTTGCACATCCATCCCTGCCCCCTCCGTCGTCACATCTGTCTCCTGCACGTCCCCTCCCCTCTGCCTGTTAGACCCTGACAGGAAGCTCCCTGCCACACACACACCAGATACATCTCCCACAGTGAAGCCACGTAGCTGCTGCTGAGCAGCCACTAGGTGCAGCCCATGACTCATGGCTAAATGCGGGGGTCAATGAAGCCAAGACCAAGTCACAGGAGGTGGGTGGATGGAGCAGAGAAGATGAGGAGGATGCTTGCTCTATTTCAGGGTTCAGCGTGCACTCCAGAGTTATGTGGGATTGCTCCTTTTGCCACTTGTGCAGGCACCTTCTTAATTCTCTTGGCAACCTTAGGCTCAGGGAGGTTGAAATTGTCCCATCCTGAGCTGGTCAGGAATGAAGGGGAACCAAGAGGCTTTAAACCGCATTCTTGAGTTTGGTATTCAGCTGTCTTTACTATTTACTCTGCATGATTAAGTTGTGAAGAAACCTGAGAACACAACTTTAAATCTGAAGTTTACCACCATTGCCTATGTTTGGGGCTTTCTTTAATCTGTGGATTCGTCTTCTGTGGCTGTTATAACAACTACCACAATTCTGATGTCTTAAAACAACATAAATACACTGCCTTTTCCAAAGCTGGAAATGGGTTTTACTGTCCTAAAATCAATGAGGCAGCCATCATGCTTTCTTCCCGGGGGCTCCAAGACAGGGCCTATGCCTTTTTCTTTTGTCTTCTATTTTGTCCTGTTCCAGCCTTCCCCCTTCAGAGTGGACCCCTCCAGACATTGATTCTGTTCTCATATCTGACCAGACTCTCACCCTCCTCTTATGAGGTTACACGGGACTGTTACTGTGTTAGCCAAGTCCCTTTGACTAGTCTAAGAAATGTGTTTACCAGTCCTAGGGACCAAGACCTAGAAACTGCCCTGGTCATTACCCAGCCAACCACACTCTGCCCACAAGTCAGCTGGCTGAGCACTTGATCTCCAGTAGCATTGGTCCTTTTGATTGATCACCTGCCCTCTGTCACCCTCCCACCCCCACAACCAAACGTGGCATCGTATACACACACAGCTGCATGCTTCCATTGGATTTGATTCCAAAAGTCACGTTTTTAAGGGAGCAAGGAAAAGAGGAGAGAGATGCTGAAGGGTTAAGCGGAAATGAACCGGCCTGCTCGGGGTGTCACTTGGATTTTCCTGCACTGCAAATGTTTTATGTCCAGGACTGCATCCACCCAAGTGCACAGACATATTGCACACATCTGTGCTGAGAAGATAGGAGTAGTCACCACAGCCCTGCACACACTCCACCCTGGCTTAAAGCTCGCCATTGCCCTGTAAACCTTTCTTTTATCAGGGTCACAATTCAAAAATGCACATAGTTTAGCTGTGTAAAAAGCCATATGAGAGAGGAATCTCTCCTGGCGATATTAAGGAAAAGGGAAAATTTAATGATAACCGTGCTCTAGAAAGTAAAAATTTCATTTTCTAGGTTTACACAAGCACATGGGCTCACACACACACACACACACACACACACACACACACACATCTTTTGGTCTAGCCTAGAGGGCTAAATTCTATCACAGCAATCATCAGTTATGTTATATCTCTGTGATTAAAATATAAACCTATGTAGGTTAGGAGTTATATTTATTGAAGAATTTATTCCCTAAAACTGTTAGAATGTTAATTGTTTTCAGTAGTGCTTTGAAGAGAATATTTACTACTATCTTTAGACCAGCAATAAATGTAACAGCGCGGAGATCAAAAGTCAGATTTCACATGTGGAACGGTTTTGTTTTTATTTAGTGGAAGAAAGCTCTTTGGCTTAATCACTCTGGACCCTATTGGGTGTCACATCGTAACAGTCTATTTAACCCAGAACTCTCACTGTGCTTCTACAGTTAGGAAGGCTTAGTTCATAGTATGTGAACCAAGTAAAGCTGGTATACAAAATGGTACCCTCATCTGAGCGCTAGATTTCCTTTCTCTCTCCGCATCCTAACTTTAGTGAGGCTTAGTTTTGGCCTCTGGAAATTTCCCAGTCTCCTCTTACATTGCTGAATTGCCTCAACTCCAAAAGATCTACAGTGAGCCCTGTGTATTCCTGGCCACCCTTCCCAGTGAACTTGGCCATTCTCCGTCGATCACTGCCACATGCCGTCACCACTAGCCAGCCCTTCCCTCCCTGGAGCTGATGCCGTTCTCAGCCCTATGGATCTGTCACATTCAGTAAACTCTTCGTGCAATGCATCTCCACTCTCTCCCTTTCTCAGCTTTCTCCCAGAACCCTGACCCAAGTCCTCACCCCGGCAACCACAGGATTCCACACAGACTTGTCCTGCATAACTCACACCAGTACTCCCCAATCTACTACAGTGACTCCTTAATACAAACCTCCTATTGGACATTTAAAACATCACATGCTGAAAGCCATCAAATAAGAGTTTGGCAAGCAGTGCTATTTAGGCAAATTCAATCAAGAAGCCTTTTCTCAATGGAACGTCACAGACATTTCCTGGATAGGTATGAACAACAAAAATCTATTTATCCCAGGTAGGTAATCAGCAATAGACCAAAGTACTAACACTGTTAAAGTCTGATTGGTTGAAACAATGAGTTTCATTGGGGTTATTGATAGGAGTGTGGGTGAAAGGTCACTTATAGAAACAGAAGTGACTCAAAGACAACCCCAGCAGAGGTGACAGCTCACCAGAGTTACAAAGCTGGAGCACACTGCACAGCCTGCAGACAGCTCAACGGGTTGGCGAGTGTCCCTTCCAGATGGCTCAGTTGGACTGAACTTCTTCCAGGCTGCTGGACTGGTCTCTACTTCCGGGAAGTTCAGCTTGTCTGAGAATATCACTCAACAATCCTTATGGCTCTGTATGTGTAGCGGGGAGGGGAGCATAATTCATCTGGTCAGTTGCAGGACTTCCTGGAGGTTTTGAGTTGTTTAATTCCTGAATTGAAGAGCTTTCCTGCAGTATGGACTATCTCACCCCGTCCCAACCCCACCCTCATACCTGTCCCTTAGAACATCCAAGGTCTCAACAAGCGTCCCCCCAGCTGGACAGTTTTATCTCAGAGGAAATTGCTACACAGAAAGTATCAATTAATATCTTATTGGGCAGTGTTCTTTGAAACCATTTGGCCTATGCTGCCTAAGTCACTCCCTACAAACTTCATCCTGTTATCCCCCTCTTTAAAACCCCTACTGGTACCCCCATGGTTTTCAGATTATATTCAAAGACCTTTGACAATGCAGTCTCATGATCCCCATGCCTCATCCTCAGGCCTACTTGGAGCTATGCTACCATGCCATGGTACTGCATAACTTGGGTGTCTGCCCACATGGTTAGATTCTTTTCCCCGGCACTGCCATCAGCCTCTCCATAAAACTACACTCCTTCATGTAGTCACTCCTTGTAAAACTGATCGTGTTTTTCAGTAAAGTTTTCTCCTTCACTGGATGATAGATCCCAGTAACATAAGAACCATTTACATTCATCTAAAATCCCCAGCACCTACCATCGTGTCCAGTGGGTACCTGTAGCACAAATAATCAAAACCTAGAGGCAGATATTGGGGTTCAGCCTGAAGATCAGAAAAGCAAAGCAGTCAAGTCACTAGAGAGCTCTTATCTCTAAGAAATCCTCAGATTGAAGGAGAGCGAGTTCCTGTCTCATCCTGCCTTATATTCCTCTCTAGTGCTGGGATTAAAGGTGTGAGCCACCACCACATGGATCTGTTTCTGCATTGATCTTGTGTAGCCCAGGGTAGCCTTGAACTCACAGAGATCCAGCTGCCTCTGTCTACCAAATCCTAGGATTAAAAGTGTGTGCCACCACTGCCTGACCTCTAGTGACTTAGTTTTACCTTCCGTTCTTCAGGCAAGTTTTATTTATAAAACATAAATAAAATATCACTATAGGTACCCAAGTGCTTGGTAAAAAAATGAATGAGTAAAGACATGGGTGAAATGAGTTATAAGCATAATAAGCAGCTCATACCATGGTCAACCTGGAAGGTTGATCTTAGAAACAGAAAATAAATGTCATTTTGCATTGTGGGCAGTAATATGGTTTGAAGTACCAAGGAAATGAACTCAACTCAAAATTAAACTACCAAATGAAACATTTTTAAAAAATATTAATGCAGGCAGAATTTATTGACCTGCTAATCATGGGGAAATCTTTGAAAGTACAGGTCACATGAGCATATTTCTGCATAGAAATATAGCTTTTAAGTGGTCTCTTTATTGTATATTTCTTAAATTTCACATAAAAATAATGAAGCCACAACTTTGCCATAAATCATGTATGGCAGTTAATATATGCAGCATAAATGGTATCTTTAATATTTGTTTTTATTGTACATATTTTAAAATACCCTTTACCAGAGATTTACCTTTTCATACCAGAATCTGATTTAAATGATGATTCATGAAGACAAATATTTTTCATTTAATTTTATTGAATTTTCCCTTGCTTTCCCTCCTCTATAAACATTCCCGTTTGCATGCTGCCTCTCACTTAAGGAGCTGAAGCCTCACCAAGTTATCTAACATAGTTACAAAGTTATCAAAGACTTTGAGGCCTTTCTTCTTGTAAATTTTCATCTTCCATGGCTTTTAGAAATTAATAAAGACACTTTTTCATCCATGTAAACATACTGAAGAAAATGATTAAACAAAGATGATGCAAGTTTTATAAGCAGAACCTGAATGTAAATGATAGATAGATAGATAGATAGATAGATAGATAGATAGATAGATAGATAGATAGATAGATAGATAGATAGGTGAGGAGAGAGAGAGGATAGATAGGAACTGGTCCTTTCCCATGCGCCCAAGCTTGGAAAGTCATAATGCCCACCAGAGCCAAATCCCATTGCTGACTGGGGACACAGCTTCCTGTAATGATCAAACAGTCTAATAAAAGAAGAATCTGTCACAGCTGGATGTTTGCTTTGCATCTTTGAAACATCTGCATCTAGAGCTGTTTTATTCATCCAATCATCAATTCAGGAAACATTTATGAAGTGTGTGTTCTTTGCCAGACTACCCTCTGCACTGGGGAGTACACAGATGGATAATTCCCCTTACTCAGAAGATTCCTAATCCTAGATGTGTTCGGGGGCAGAGGAAATAGCAGACACATGAACTATGAGCCTTTATGGAGGCGATAAGGCACCCATCCTAAGTCGGGGTGGAAGGGAGCCACTGGCCAACATTCACAGGGGAGAGAGGAGTCTTAGTGAGGGAGTGGCCTGGGAGCTGAGCTCTCTAGGCTAGAAGTTCATGAATGAGCAAGGGGCTGTAAAGCATAGTGAACAACATGACCAAGGCTTGGGCAGGAAAGTGTCTATACCCAAAGAAGGATAAATTATCTATTTCAACAAGGGCCCTAGCACAGGGTAGAGTCCCAAAGAATGTACCAGAAGCGTAGTCTAGTGTGTGAGCCCTTGCATTCAAAGAGGGCTCTACTAGGCACAGTGGAGGCATGCTATGTGTGAGAGTAAAACCCTCTAGATCAGTGCCATTCACCTTCCTAACGCTACAGCCCTGGAGCACAGTTCCTCGTGTTGTGCTCACCCCGCTACAGCCCTGGAGCACAGTTCCTCGTGTTGTGCTCACCCCCAACCATAAAATTATTCTTGCTGCTACTTCATAGCTGTAATTTTACTGCTGTTATGAATTGTAATGATAGTTACATTTCCAGTGTTCTTTGGAAACCCTTGTAAAAGGATCGTTTGCCTCCCCACCCCCACCCCTGGGGTCGTGAACCAAAGGTTGAGAACCACTGCTCTACTGGTTTATTGAATTGTATCTAATAAGAACTAAAATGTTTCCCTTTATCATTGGGGATTCCACAAAGTCACCTAGAGTCCTAAAGAAAGCCAAGGGCTAGGTCAGGAGTGCAGACAGTACTTGTCCAGCTGATGCAAGGCACTAGAAAGAAAAGCCAAAAGTTAGAGACCACATATTGTTGTCTTAATCAAAGGTAAAAGACTCCAGAAAAGCTTTTAGAAGGAAATTAAGCATGACAATTAGCAGGTGTTCTGAAGACCACCACATATGGTCTGGTGGTTGATTGTCTAGGACAGACCTGTGTTTACATATAGACTGACAACTCAGAAATTAAAAAAAAAAATACTTAGGCAGACCAAGTTTCTAGGGTCATCAAAATATAATTCAAGTATTTTAAGATGCTGGTCTCCAAACACAGATCTGAGCTGACTCTTGCAAATCAAGGATAGACACAGGGTTGAAGCTAAGAATGGCACTGCAAAGCAACCCTTCAGTGAAGACATCAGAAGCCTGCTGCCAACGCAGGCAGATAGGCTGGGCTTAGGCTCTGTTCAGAAAAACTGTGTCTGCTACTCAGGATGACTTGTTGACCATTGCACTGACTGGGATGAACCAGCTCCAGCATCCACGTGGCCTCAGTTGTGCAGTTCATCTCTCTGGGCTTTCTCTTCTTTATCTATTACATGAGACTAAGATTTACTTAAGGGGATGTTGACCAAAGGGCATTTATTCCAACCATAATTTTGGAAAAATACACGTGCATGCACACACACACATACACCACACACACACACAACACACACACACACACACACATTTACCATGGGACTCAATAGAACTATTTTCATTTTGAATTTTTCAATATAAAATAAAAAGGTTTTCACCATTGTTCTGGGCCATTTGAAAGGCTCTATGTTTAAAGCCTTCTAAGCAAAGCCCATATAATAGCACACAAGGCTCTGTGACCTCAAACCATTCACAGTACAAAAAAAAAAAAATACATGGGCCAACAGAGACCTCCCTGGGTCCCAGCTTTGGCTCTGCCACACAATAGGGTTATCTAGCAGAGAATGACCTATAAAGTCATGTAAAGAAAGATGGAGGAGGAGGAGTAAGAGGAAAGGGAGGAGGAAGAGGAAGAAGGAGATGGAGAAGAAGGTGGTGGTGGTGGTGGTGGTATTAGGAGCTAGTATATACATCCCAGAGTTTCTCATATAATAGTCTAAAGTTGGGCTTGGGCATTAGCAGTGTTGAAAAGTTTAGTTTGAGATATTTCCCGAGGTCTTGCTCTGGACTCACCTCCATTTCTCAGTCCTTTTTATTTTCATTGAAAGAAGTAGAAAGTGAGTAGAGTACGATAAAATAGGTAAGACTTCTTATGGAGCAGTATAAAGTAGTCTGGGGTAAAGTGGTGCAGTGGTCAAAGGGACAACTGCAGAAAAAAAAAAACCACTCTCACAATGTCAGAGTGGACAATGGCCACAGATCATTGTATCAACCTACATTTTTAGGCTGGAGCCCAGCAATATGACTCAGCCAGTAAAGGCACTTACTGCATAAACCATGTGGCCTGAGTTCAATTCCAAGAAGCCTCTTAAAGGTGGAAGGAAAGAACTGATTCTATATAGTTGCCCTCTGACCCTCCACATATGTAGCTTAGTATGCACATACACACATACACCACCGTCACCACCACCACCACACAAGTAAATAAGCAAATACCTTTCTTTTTTAAGTTTCTAGAACTCACAAATTTCCTGGTTTGTTTTACTGTCCAGTGATTGATAATACCATTGGACTGACTTGATTTCTTTTTTTATTATTGTATGTGTGCATATGGGTGTGTTGCCTGCACGTTTGTCTGTGTACCACTTGTGTGGAATGCCCAAGGAGGCCAACAGAGGATGTCAGTCCCTGGAACTGGAGTTACAGATGGTTGTGAGCTGCCATGTAGTTACTGGGAATCAAATCCCAGGTCTTCTGGAAGAGTAGCCAGTGTTCTTAACTCCTGAGCCACCTTTCCAGCCCTTGACTTGATTCTTAGATGAGAAGGCAACAGTCTGAACTTGTTCTTTTTTTAATTGTTTTTATTGAGCTATATAATGTTTTCTGTTCCCCTCTCTTCCTCCCCCTCTCCCCTTCTACCCTTCACATGATCCCATGTTCCCAATTTACTCAGGAGATCTTGTCTTTTTTTCCCCTTCCTATGTAGATCCATGTATGTCTCTCTTAGGGTCCTCTTTGTAGTCTAGGTTCTCTGGGATTGTGAATTGTAGGCTGGTTTTCTTTGTTTTATGTCTAAAAGTCACTAATGAGTGAGTACATATGATATTTGTCTTTCTGGGTCTGGGTTACCTCACTCAATATGATGTTTTCTAGATACATCCATTTGCCTGCAAATTTCAAGATGTCATTTTTTTCCTGTTGAGTAGTACTCCATTGTGTAAATGTACCACATTTCCCTTATCCATTCCTCAGTCAAGGGGCATTTAGGTTGTTTCCAGGTTCTGGCTATGACAAATAATGCTGCTATGAACATAGTTGAGCACATGTCCTTATGTTATGATTGAGCATTCTTGGGGTATATACCCAAAAGTGGTATTGCTGGGACTTGAGGTAGGCTGTTTCCTAATTTTCTGAGAAATTGCCATGCTGATTTCCAAAGTGGCTGTACCAGTTTGCACTCCCAACAGCAATGGAAGAGTGCTCCCTTTACCCCACATCCTCTTCAGCATAAGTTCTTACCTCTTACTAGATAATAATCTTATTAGGCTTGGGGCCCTTGGAACCAGTTTCAGATCGTCATCCATCTTTCCTGGCAGGACTCAGGTCCCATTACTCTGACTAATAACTAGAATCCTACAGTTCTTGCCCTTAGTTGTATGAGCAGTTAATTGGGGTGGGACTGGGGACATGTTTCAGCCCAAATATCTTACTGGCTACCTAACAAGACCAATGCCAAGGAGAGTGGAGCCATTGCTTCAATGCAAGCTCACAGCTTTTGAGCCTAGGATTAATGTCTCAACAAACCCAAGAGCAGCAAGTGGACTAGAGACTGTTTCTAAGAAACCAGAAGTTCCCTGAAATGTTTGGGATGAGCTGTACCAAGTTGTTAAATCATGGTTTGGTAGATATTAGGTAAGGTTATATTTGGCTGGAGTAACAAATCTCAATATGACAATGGCTTTAAAAAGCCACTTCAGGTAAGGAGATGCAGGTAGGGCTTCTCAGTTAAGAATAAAGCCTATTCTGTCTTCTTTATGTATCACATGGAAGCCACAGTTTTCATACAGCATGCCCATTCCTGCCAGCAGGGAATGGGGAAGGGATGCTACTCTCTCTTTAGATGAGGTCTTTCAAATTGCACACATCTGCCTGTTTATGTCCCATTGGTCATCATTTAGTCCAGTGGCTGTGTCTGTCTTCAAAGAAGTTGCCAAATATAGCCTATACAGAAAAACCACGTACCATTGCTAAAAGCTGAGGGCCCTTAAAAGGGAAGGGACAAAGACTTGGAAAAAGCCAACCATCTCTGCCCCAGGAGGCCTCGTTCCTGCCTCAAGCAGCCAGATTATAACTATTAAGTTCCATGTAAACAAAATGTTTTACTGCAGTCCCTCTGAAAACCACTGACATGAGGCTATTTTTCTTGCATACCAAATTTCAGTGCCTCTGGCTCCCGGCGCCCTTAGAAATAGCTGGTCCAGAGGAGTTCTTCAGAAAGCCGGCCCCCGAATCTCATGTGCTCAGTGTGGTTGCATGAATGCTCCCACACGGGGACAGAGGACAGTCCTCTCTACAAATTAATTTTGGGGGCTTGGTTCTGATGGCAGGAGGTCGCTCTTGCTCATCCTGGAAGCTGCACAGATTATTTTCATTGGCTCATAAATATGTTGAACACTTTATGATACTAACCTCTTAAACCAGTTCTCTTGAGTAACTACAAATCACAGTTCAGGGGCAAATTTCTAAGATTCCAGGGCTCCTGAATTCCTGGATGCTCAAGTTAAATACCTGAGAATATGAGTGGAGAGTTACAAAAACTTTGCTACAAAATTCACTGCAAAGACAAGAAACAAAACCCATTGGCCTGACTCCTGGTTTGTCTAAAAAAAGGAAAAACTAAAAACAAAACCCTTATTCTTTACTCAACCAAGAATAAGGTGGTGGTCTGAATGGTGCCCTGTGTTGACCTTTTCTGCTTCCCCAGTGTTCCAGGACCTGTGGAGGAGGAGTTCAGAAACGTGATGTTCTCTGCAAACAGCGAATGGCTGATGGGAGCTTCCTGGAGCTTCCAGAGACCTTTTGTTCAGCCTCCAAACCAACTTCCCAGCAAGCCTGCAAGAAAGATGACTGTCCCAGTGAGTGGCTTCTCTCTGACTGGTCTGAGGTAGGTCTGCTCCTCAGGAGAAGAGAGTTCAAGTCACAGGAAGCAGGAGAAATCACCCAAACACATGCATAGAGAAGAGACTAAAAACTCTCCTAAGAGTGGGGCGTTTGTAAGCGTTTCTGCCATAGAAAGCATAATGACTAGGCTATGGGGACCTAGTTTGTTACAGGGACCTGGGCTATGCAGCCAGCCCTCACCTAACAATTGAAAACCAGAAACCTGCAATTAGAAACGGGATCCCCGTAGAACAAACCCAGAACACAGGGTTTTTCATCTCTTTCTCGACCAAGCCCCATCCTCCCGACACTCCCACTCCCATGTCCTTCTCCCAGATGTTTCCAGTCTCTGCTCAGGAAGGGCAAGGCCTCCCTAGTTCTTCTCTTCCAAGTTACTGGACAATAAAGGATGTGATTTATTAGGAAAAGAAGGCCAAGGAAATCCTGCCTCTTTACTGTTCGTTTCCTGACTCTAAAACTTGAACAACTTCCCAGCAAGAGAACTTGATTTCCCCCGTTGCCTTGCACTTGGGAAAATGATGGCTCAGCATCCACAGCTCCAGATGGTATGTGGAGCTAGGGATCCCAAACTTACACTTCCAACTAACCTGCTTCTCTAAGTCATTCCTGTTCTGATCCTGGCATGAATTCGTTTACAGCTGGCTTCAAAGATTGAGCTCAACCGCTTTCAGCCCCTAGAATTTGTCTGCCATTGCCTTTAATAACCCAGCTCCAAAAACCTGTGTGTCCTCCACAGGGAAGTCTTAAAATCATTGCTGTACAAGCAAATTCAGCCTCTAGCAGAAAGAATGCTACATCCAAACCACATTGAAGGCCTTTCCTTTTCTTGAATAGAATCATTCAGATTGCCTTTCCTGACCCATGGGCTTTTTAGTGCTTAACATGCAACTCATAGTTCTGAGCTGCTGATGGTTGGAATGTGTCACTGAGATGCTTACTTCAGAAGAAAAAGGCAAGCTATGGAAATTAAGACTCCTGACCTCTCAGTATGGGATTCTTGCTTCATACATTATCAGCCTATTTAGAATCCTCTGATAGTGCCTGCTAAGGGCATTGATTTTTATAAAGGAATCTAAATTATCATTACCATGATAATTTACCAGTACAGTTACCTCTGGCTGTGTTTCATCCCAGATGTTTCAAAACAGAAAGGAGAATGGTTGCTTTTGTATTTTAGAAAGAATTTGTATTTCAGCATGATACAAGAATGGAAGGGTAGGGAAAGAATGTGTGCATATTTAGACATGTGTGTGCACAGACATGTTGGTTAGTGGTTTTTCCAGAAATCTGTTGATTTGAGTGGCATTATACATGAAAAAATCATGATAAGAAAGCTTACACAGAAAAGAATCCTGGTGTATGTGCCAAGTGACTGGTACAGATGGCCTCCTGGTAAAGCATCTACCGAGTGATAGGCTCAGGGGTGGACTGTGGAGGAAGGACTGTAGATGTATAAGAATTGCCACCTCTCCATCCTCCTGACATTTGTGGCCTTTGGAGGATGTAGGACACAAAATATTCAGAAAAAAAAGTGCTATTCTGCCTGCAGATTTAAGAGAAGGGCCCTTGGGGCTTAAGTACCAAAGGAGCCCACTGAACTGGATCGCAGTGAACAAAGCAGACCTTTAGAACAAGATATTGTGAGTTGGAGTTTAGATACCAAGGCAAGGAAACCTGGCTCCAAACCCTCAGTTTCATACCAACTGCATAACATATGACTCGTGGTTTAATCTCTCTAATCTTGAGTTTGATTGTCTGTGAAATGGAGATAACAGTGTTCATCATGGTGGCAGAGTCTTGATTAAATGAAAATCTTGTACCTAGTTAAGTTCAACCCTTTTTATGATGGTGGCTCTCTAACTTCCTGGCTTGTTTTCAGGAGAAAGAAGAAATTAGGTAAACACTCAACCACCTAGAGGAGTTGGACCAAGGGCTAGGTCTTCCTCAGGTTTGCTGGTCTCCCTGGGAAGGAAAGGTCATGTGTAGGAAACTAGGAAGTGTTAGCTCTCATCGAAAGTTCTGAGCCATCCGGATAGATGGGTGGAAATTGCAGACACTGAGGGGAGACTCGGGGCTTCCTGGCTGCCAGCCTTGTTTTGGGGGAATTACGTGGAGAGTGACAAAGTAGGCCACTATGAGTCATCTTCTGGCTTCTATATGTGCAGTGAACGGATATGAGTATTGTTCAAATACACACTTTTAAATCTGAAACAAAATGAGAGCTGTGTGGTTGAAGGAAGGCAGGGTGACAGATCTCTAGTGGTAGGTGTCCCCATCACCTGAGAAGCTACCCCTGAATCACCTCCTCACCATGGCTACCAGGTAGGGCTTGAGAGACTCAACCCCAGCTTAGCTTCCCTTCTTCAGGGATGTGGAAATTGATGCTAGGGGTGGTACTAGACTCCTAAAGTCACAGCTGACCTGAAGTCTGGCTAGTGGTCTGTTTTTCCACTTGAGAGAAAAAAAAACGGCCATGTTTTAAAGCCATTGGGCTCTTTGCCCTCTCCCACCTGACCCTTGGATCTGGTACTGTCATTTACAGTTGAACAGATGGCAGATAGGATCTGGACTCCGTAGTCATCAGACCAGGCAGCACAAGCAGGGGTCTGATCTCAACCTGCACTGGTCCTCGACATCTTGAATTTCTTTTGGGGCGACAGACGTCACAATCTGCCTCGCAGACCAGTGTCACTTCAACATACTCCCATATAAAACTTCAAAGTAGAAGACGGTTTTCTGTTGTTTTTACTGTCCTTTTTCCAGTGGCATACTGCCATGACCCAGGTTCATGCCGTCATGCTGTGGTGGCCCCTCCATTAGGTCCCCTTTCCCCTCCCCTCCGCTCTGCACAGTGTTGCCAGATTCACCTTCTCAAACACCTCTTTCATCAAATCACTCCCCACTTCATGGCTTCCCATTGCTCTGTGGACCAATTCCAAACCTGTCTGAAAATGAAAAGTCTCCAAATTCAGGCCTAAAGTTTCTCTTACGCTCCTGACCACACTCACTTCAGCCCCTCGTCGGTAAAACTGGCTTGGTTTTGCCCCAAGCCTGCACTGGACCTGTACACCGAATTCTACTTTGTTCTAGGAATCTCTGCTTGCTTAAGCCTGCTGTGCTTATTCCTCCCAAACTCTCCCCATCTCCAAGGCAAAGGTCAGGAAACCTCTAGTAACTACGAGCATTAATTTTATAGTGTCTCAGAACCTGCCTTCCACTGTTACACTTTTACTAAATGCCTATTATAAAATTCAATTTAGGGTACTGTTCTTCAGGTTTGTCTATGTTATAGCACTTAAAAGGACTATGTTTCTTTATATGATTCCATTAGCATGACTAGCCTATGCTCT
This sequence comes from Dicrostonyx torquatus, assembly GCA_028555095.1. Taxonomy (NCBI): domain Eukaryota; kingdom Metazoa; phylum Chordata; class Mammalia; order Rodentia; family Cricetidae; genus Dicrostonyx; species Dicrostonyx torquatus. Next base: position 185,282 of record JAQHUG010000238.1, on the reverse strand, counting down.
GTTTATCCATCTAACAATTAGTAGGCAGTAAGCTTTTCTAAACTTCGGGTTATCAGAAGTAGCCGGATGTTGTTAAATAACTCTGTAGTTCTGTGACCCTAAGGCCTAAGCCATATGTAACCAGGAATGGGTAAAATGCTCATAGGAACCCTTAGAATATGGGGGGGGATGGCAAAGAGTGGCTGCAAGACAGATATTCTACATTGCTGTAAAGATTTCTTTCAGGGGCTGAAACTTTTCCTGGCATAGTGAATTTAAGGGACCATACAGAACAACCATTAGACTCCAGTTCATAGGACTTTCATTCATTTATCCTCTCTTCCTCTGCCAGTGCTCTGTGAGCTGTGGGGAGGGCACCCAGACTCGGAGTGCCATTTGCCGGAGGGTGCTGAAAACCGGGGTCTCCACTGTTGTCAATTCCACCCTGTGCCCTCCCCTGCCCTTCTCTTCTTCCATCAGACCCTGCATGCTGGCAACCTGTGCAAGTGAGTATGTCAGAGCTCTGGGCACGGGGCTGTGGAACCCCATGTAACCGCAGCCACAGCCACCAGGCAAGGACCTTCCCTGAGCCCCAGAATTGTGAGGCATTGTGGGGCAGCAGAGCCTGAGGACCCCTGTGGCTGGAGCGCCCAGCTGGAGATGGAAAGGGAATCTGAATCAGTCAAGTGTCCAGCCTGAGCTCTCGTCTCCCCTGGTAAAACAGCTGGCAAGGGGAGAGCTGCTGGCATACTGAGTTCTGGAAACTGAAGGCTGCTTGTTCCTAATGAAGTCTAATGTTATCCAGTCTGGGGTTTTAAACTGCTCTAAACACACTTGTTCTGTGTGATATTAATCCCTGGGGTTTTAACACTTCTGGGGTCCCCTCTTCGTGTACATTAGGGCACTGGTTCTTTGCATGGCCCAGAAGGTAGACATTTAGCAGAGAAGCCTGCTCCTCTTCATCCTCTGCCTCTCTTTATGATGCGAATTTCCTCTTTAAATGCTTTTAATGAGAACTGTCCTTCCCTGGGCTCCAGGAACCACCCCTCAGTTTCTGTGCTTGCCGCTGCCCCACACCACACCTCATTAGTAGGTTTTGAAGGTGGGATAGCCTGATGATCCACAGCTGGTCGTCAAGTCCTTTCCAGTGAACAGGAGGTAGTAAATGACAGCCTTGGCCCAAATCAACAGAAGGGGTCTTCCCCTCTGTCTCTTGCCCTCTCTCGTGGTCCGATCTCACTCTGGTTTTTCCCTGTTCTTTGTTCTTTCTCCTTCGGTCTGGCATTCCCGACAAACCAGGGCCTGGAAGGCCTTCCACGAAGCACAGCCCTCACATTGCCGCTGCCCGAAATATATACATCCAGACCCGCAGGCAGAGGAAACTGCACTTTGTGGTGGGAGGATTCGCTTACCTGCTTCCCAAGACTACCGTGGTGCTCCGGTGTCCCACACGCAGGTTCCGCAAGCCCCTCATCACCTGGGAGAAGGATGGCCAGCACAGCATCAGCTCGGCTCACGTCACTGTGGCCCCTTTTGGCTACCTGAAGATCCATCGCCTCAAGCCCTCAGACGCAGGCATCTACACTTGTTCTGCAGGGCCCGCCCGGGAACAGTTTGTGATTAAGCTCATTGGAGGAAACAGCAAGCTCGTGGCCAAGCCCCTGAGCCTGTGGAGTGAGGAGGAGGAGGCCCTGCAGGTGAGGAAGGCCAATCCAAAGGAGGCCTTGCAAACCCACAAACACCAAAATGGCATCTTCTCCAATGGCAGCAAGGCTGAGAAACGTGGCCTCTCTGCAGACCCTGGGAACCGCTATGACGACATTGTGTCTAGGCTGCTGGAGCAGGGTGGCTGGCCAGGAGAGCTCCTGGGCTCATGGGAGGTGCAGGACTCCGCAGAAAGGAATGCATCCTCTGAGGAGGATCCCAATACTGAACAAGCCCTCTCGCATCTCCCCTTCACCATGGTGGCTGAGCAGAAGCGCCTTGATGACATCCTCAGGAACCTGTCCCAGCAGCCCGAGGAGCTTCGAGACCTCTACAGCAAGCACCTGGTGGCCCAGCTGGCCCAGGACATCTTCCGCAGCCACCTGGAGAATCAAGACATGCTTCACAAGCCCTCTGAGCAGAGGTTTTCTCCCGTGGCCATCCCACCTCATAAACACGTCTCTAGCTTCAGCAGCTCCCTACGGAGCTCATCTTCAGAGGCTGGGGGCAGCTCCCGAAGGCCTCACCGCAAGCCCGCCATCTTGAGAAAGATCTCAGCGGCGCAGCAGCTCTCAGCCTCCGAGGTGGTCACCCACCTGGGGCAGACTGTGGCTCTAGCCAGCGGGACCCTGAGTGTGCTTCTGCACTGTGAGGCCGTAGGCAACCCAAGGCCTACCATCCACTGGACCAGGAACGGAGAAGCGGTTCAGTTCAGTGACAGGTGAGCCTCATAGAATCCCGATCTAAGAGGAAGGGCTGGAAAGAGGAAACGGGCAACATGCAGGAACCACCCCCTAGCTTCCAGACATGTTTCTGGTAGATAATATTAGAATAAAACAAAGCACTTAATGTCTCCGAACACTATAGCACCATCTTTAGAATTGATTGGCACTGCTTCCCCAGCCCTTTAGGAGCCCAAATATGAACGAGATGCCCTAGGAAATGTTTTGAATATTGGGTAATGGATAATTACCCGAACTTGGGTAATTGTCTTGAAAGGACACCATTCCAAGCCATACCGTTATTGTGTTTCTGCCTCATGGGCTGAGCCATTGAGAAGCTTGGATGGACATGAGGGCATCTCTACATTTGTTTAGCTTCTCAGGGCTGGAGAGGGCAGCTAGCTAGCACCAGCTACTCCCTAAGCAATCCCATCCTCTGACCAGGCTGAACCAGGCTATGTGTTCTAGGAAGTTTTATCCTTAGTTGTACCTGTGATTATGCATCCTAATGTCTCATGGTGCCTCTGTCTGGGGTGTGTTATTGCTGGGATGACAGCATGTATTATTATTGGGCTCCTGGGAGCAGAGCCATTCATGAAACTCAGGTCAGCGGTTGTAGTAGAAACAACGATCATGCCTTAGCACTGCCTATGCAACAAGAACAATGCTGTGCTTTCAAAGTGTTCTTGTCACTTTTATAATGGCTCTAGGGTAGCGTGGAGTACTGACAGTTTGTCAGGCCACCTCCAAGGTCACTGTAACCTCTTTCACTCATTTATAAATGACCACAGAAGCTTAAAATACAATTCTTGACAAGGCCAAGGGAAAGCCTCGGGCATAGTGACTTCAGTATTGCCTACACACGTCATTTTTGAGAGTTCCACAAATCGGGGTTCAGTGGTCACATGAGTTTGAAAAGTGCTCTGTTAAAGCTAAACAGATGTGTTTACTGCTGCACTTTATATCTGATTTTTAATATAGCACTTGATTTTTTTATTATCAAAATAATAAAATGGCTATAAAGCAATTCATATGATATTTAAATCTATAAAGTAAAAAGCACAGCTTTCCCTAATCGTCAGTCTTACTCCCCAGAGACTACCACTCGTAACAATTTGGTATACATCCTTTTAGAGATTTTGAGTATTTTATGGTGTTCTATAAAGCCATCTACACACTTAGGATTTGGGTTCTTAATGGGATGTTAGTCATGCTCAGAACCTCTGACTGGGTTTTTACTTCATGTGTTTATAACAGTGTGTAGAGATCGCGCCACGCCGCCTTTTTAACAGCTGATTACTGCTCCTAAAAGCACTTAACTATTCCCCAACTGGAAATTATTTGGGGGTTTTCACTTTTCTTAACTCATTTAAGCATCCCAATGTGTGTTCTCACTTTCCAAGAGGACAGTGTCATGTGCAATGCTTTCAGAATACTCTTTTGATCACACACACAAAGAAAAAAATGCTTAATGTGTTCAGAAACACCAGCAGTTCCTGAACTAGCACTTGGGAAACACTACCATGGCCTTTTAATTCACCTTATCAGGGTTGGGCATCTAACTCCAGTAGGCTTAAGATGGCTATGATTTATTAGAAGAGGCTAATGAGTAATTAGGTGTTCAGGATACTAAAGCTGGACAGATCTAAGCCAAGAGAGAGCGGGACTTGACTGCCAGTCACTCCGGACAGTGTTTGAAAGGCATGGTAGCATCAAGAGAAATGTACCAGAGGCTGTGGACAAATAGGGTATTTTTAACTTTTTTTCTGATGTATCAGTGTTTGCCTGCATGTATGTATATGTGTGTGTACATATATATATATATGTGTGTGTGTGTGTGTGTGTGTGTGTGTGTACATGTACACACACACTTCATGCAGTGTTTGCTACCATGAAGGTTTTCTTCCCTAGATCTAGCCTTGAAAATGCTTTGCAATATAAACTAATTGCATGCAATCGAGAACCAAACCTGAGACTCTGTTTCTGATGTTTCACATTACAATATTTGCAGTTTTCTGGCCACTAACAAATATAGCTGCAACTTGGTTTTCTATTGGGTTTTCCAAATTCTAGTTGAGAAAGGAGAATAAAAGTATCTGCTCCAAGCATGTGTGAGTCACGAGACTGCCATGGGGTCCACTTTGCCATGGACTGTTGGGGACCCCTTCGATGCTGAGTGTCACTGCTTGTCTTCATCACTTTATCATCATGGTTCAGAAATGCTCCTTCACCTTCAGTCAGAGACGTGCTGAAATGTCCGGTGTTAGAGTTAGCTCAGTCAGTCTGTTTTTGCTTAGCGTCCAAATCCTCCTTCTTAGGAGTCTGCAAGATCCAGCTGCCTGTTGGTCTGTAGGACTTTGCAATTTATTAAAATGAATAATAAATATCCCAGACTATCAAGACTAGGTCAAGGCAGAAAGAGAGCCAAAGCTTGACATGAGAGAAATTAGTTTTACCAAAGAATGAATAAAAAATTCAGATACTATTGACCCATGTTACATGTAAAATTTACCCTATGAAATAAATTCACATGATTCTTAAAAGCACATGTCAACTTCTCAGGAAGTAGTTTCCAGCGTGTCTTGAGTATATTGTGACAGACTGGTTCACTGTACCCCCTATTTTCTTCTTCCTTTATTCTACCAGGCCTACCACAGCAGATCTTGTGCAAGATATTGAGGATGACAGGAAAGCAGACTCATTTCCTATTGATGGGACTCAGTCTAGTTAGGAAGCCAAAGAGATGAAGGCAGTATTAGTCATGAGAACAGAGCATGTATCCAACTGCGCCTATGGATCAACCCACTGGGGATATAGGGATGAATGAAACAGGAGTATATGGTGCTTGCAGATGATTTGCATCTAGAGTTCTATTCCAATAACACATATCAGAGGGACAATAACTCGTATCAGAGAGACAATAATACATATCATAGGGACAATAACACAGATAAGAGGGACAATAACATAGATGAGAGGGACAATAACACATATCTATCAAAGGGACAATAACACAGATCAGGGGGACAATAACACAGATCAGGGGGACAATAACTATCAGAGGGAGCTTTCCTGATCCATCTAAAACAGGACTCTTCCTTCCCAGTTGTTCTCGAGCCCTTTAATTCTGGCGCTTGACCTACATGATTTTTGGATTGATCGATTGTCATATAATTTGCTTGTTAATTGTCTCTCCTTGGTGACACAGCCTTTCTCTGCTGCTCTAATTCGAGTGCTCCAATGGCAAGTGACACCGAGGAGATACTAAATAATAGGGAGAACGGGACAGGGAAAAGAGGGAAGGGAAGGGAGATACAGAAAATTCAACACGAAACGATGGTAACACGTGTTTAGGTACAAAATTAAATATGTGATAGAGAAGTCCCTGGTGACCTCTCTGGACATACACTCTAAGGTGATGTCTATAGGCCAAAATCCATGATGACCAGTACTCAGAATATGCAGCCCAGACAAAGAGGCCTTCTGGACAAAGGGAAGTTATTCAAAACCTCTAAGGGGAAGATGAGCCTGTTGTGCTATAGAACACCAGAAGAAACTCATTTGGATGCAGTGTGGCATGGTGTTATAGGACTAAGCAGAGTCCCAGGGAAGCTTTAGTGTCTAAGGATTAGGAGGACATTTAGGGAAATAGTAGGCAAGAAAATAAGTGACACAATTTCATCCCCAATTTGACAGATTCACATTTGCTATTTAGTAGCATGGGAATTGTAGCAAAGTAGGAATGGCTTGTCATCACTTGAGGGCAAGCGCCAAACACCATTGCACAATACACAGCACTTTTTATCTCTAACATCTGCCTATCTCTCTGGCCTCATCTCTCACTAGATCCCAGCTCATGGCACTAAACTGTGCCTGCAAGCACTACCCAGTTACTTGCAGCTTATGGATTTGCCATGGGCCCTTTCTACCACTGTGTCTGGCTAATTCCTCTTCTTCCTCAGAAGAAACCCTCCACCAAAGTCTGGGTGAGATGACCCCATGCAGGTCCCCCATGTGCCCCAGTCTGAAGTCTTTCATAATCCCCTACCATGGTGCGTCAGAGCTTTTCTAACTTACCTTCTGACAGGTAGATGCTTAAAAACATGTCTTATTTTCACCAGATTTCTGAGAGCATATTCTATACATGAGGTGAAATGAATGAACAGTGGGATCTCTAGTGGATGCTGGTGTGTTAATGGAAGCTTCTAATCACTGGGAGGCCACAGTCTGTCTAGGCAGAGTTGGAGAGTGACGCCTACTCCTAAACCAGTGGTTCTCAACCTTCTTAATGCTGCAACCTTTAATACAGTTCCTCATGGCATGGTGACCCCAACCATAAAAGTATTTCTCTTCTACTTCATAACTATGAATGTGCTACTGAATCATTATGCATATATCTGATATGCAAGATATTGGATATGTGGCCCCTATAGGTTGAGAACCACTATCCTAAACAGAAATGTGCCATGTTGCTCACCTGTTCTCTCCTTGAGACATTTCATAAAGTCCCAAGACGCTGTGGCATAAGGCACATGATGAAAGCATTCATATAATCAAATAAAAATGGGGAGTAGATACCTTCTCCATCACCTCCAGACCCAGAAGGAATCGTCATGCTCATTAACGTCACAGCTGATGTGGAGAGCTCTTCCACTGAGTTTCAGGAACTCATTTGTTCTAACTTCACAAATGTTGAAATTGCAGTAGAGAGATATCTCACAAGCTTGCTCAGAACCCCACAATACGGAGCAGAAATGGATTGTAGGAGGGTTCTTCTGTATTTGGGTTACTCTCATTGGTTGAATAAAGGACTGCCTGGCCTATAGGAGAGGACTCAGCCCTTAGGTGGGTGGAGTAGACAGAACGGAAGTTCTGAGAAGAAAGGAAGTATGGCAGATGCAATGATGCTCCAGCCCGAGATGGATGTAGATTAGACTCATGCCGGTAAGCCACAACACGTGGTGATACACCGATTACTAAATATGGGTTAGACTGATATGTAAAAGAGGCTAGAGATAATGGGCCAGGCAGTAATTTAAATGAATACAGTTTTCATGTGCTTATTTCAGGCATAAGCAAGCGGCCACAGCTGGGAGCCAGGCGCTGGGAACAAAAGGGCCCGTGTTCCTCTCAGGTGCTGGGAACACAGCCCCCACACCTCTTACAACAATGGATTTTGAAGCCAAAGCAGTCTGAGTCCTTTTCTGACTTACATTTTCTTATAGAAATTCTTTTTGATTGGTTGAATGCATGGGCTTGTTATTGTTTTTAAGGAAGTCATCAGAGCTAACTAAACTTGATGTAAATTATCACTCAGTATTCCAGCCAGCTAGCTTCCAGTTTATAAGACTTTTATATTTCCCTTATGTGTGTCTGTCTGTCTTAGGTGTATCTTCTTCTATATGTAGTTTCACCTTCACCAATATGAAGCCAGCTACTAATATGCACACTGTTAGGCACACACTTGGTACTCAGTAAGCATTACAATTGTTGCATCTGTATGCTACCTTTGTATATCTACAGAGCTATGTGCATGCATTCAGAGACCAAGATTAGAAGCAAGAGGAAGCTAAATTATTTATTGTTTTTCAAGCATCCTTAAATCATTACATTTTGAGTTGAAATTCAGGTCATGGTCACCTGCAGTTCGTAGCTGTGTCTATCACACACCCTCCACACCTCTGGCTGAAAGCGCTAGCATATGGCCCTTCTCCTAGTCTGATAGCAAGATTTTATATAATATATAAACAGCTCAGTATTCCGCAATCTGAATGTGACTGTAGAAGCAGTACTTGTAAAGACCACACTGACTTCCTTACAGAAAGGAGTAGCCACATTCTCTAAGTTGGCACTAGAGAGGGGCTTACCAAATTCAGATAAAGTTTGCTCTTTGCATTAAAAATACCTAAATTTTACTGATCAAGCCATAGCTTCAGAGACATTTTTATTCTGTTTAACATTTTTATACCAAAAGTGAGCCAGTAGCACACCCCTTGTAGTTCAGTAAAGGCCTTAAAACATGTAAGCATGACTGCCCCTGAAGTTGTAGAATTTTCCAAGAGAACTGCATATAAACGTGAGGAAGCCTGATACTTAGAAGAAAGTCTTATTTTTTCCTTAGGGATGGGAGACAGCACATAGGTGATTATCTATACAGTAATTTAGAGAAAGGGAGTGCTGGGGAATGTCTTCCTTCTAATCTCCAAGCCTGTCCCCACTCCTTTCTTTTCAGTGTGCCTACCTTATCCTCCCCTTCCTTTCAAATTTATTTACAGGAGGCACTAATGACAGTCAGGCTGGCATCAGAACAACTTGGACACAAATTGCAGTTTTGTCACTTACTATATTAGCCTTAACCGTTTAAAACCTTGGTATTTCTTACTAGTTAAATTAAAATGATATCAATAAAACCAGACACTAATATGACGTTTTATCTGTCAAAGCATCAAGGATATAGACAGCTTAGCCTTTGATCAATGTGGCAAATACCTGAGATGGACAACTTAAAAGCAGCAGAGTTTACCTTGGCTCATAGTCTTAGAAATCTCAATAGTCGTCAGTTGTCGCTGTTGCTTTGGGCCTGTGTAGAAGCACATGGCAGAAGAAGTTATTCACCTCATGGAAGACAAGAAACAAAGGAAGGACTTGAGTTCTAGTAGCCCTTCAAGTGCACATCTCTGTGACCTAATTTCTCACACCAGGCTCTGCCTCTTAAAGAGTCCTTTACCTCCCAATCATGTCCAAGGATAGTGACCAACTTTTGGCACATGGACCTTGGAAGACACTTATCCAAACCATAGCAACAGAGAACCAAAATAACATCTGTAATGTTCCCAATACATGATGGATGCCTATTTTTCCGTATTCATAACCACTGTCACTTAGACCTACAGCCATTGCCTTTCCAGTCTCCCTGCTGAGATGAGCCCTGAGCTTTGGAGTTAGGGGTATGATAGAGATGCCCCATTTAGAGCTGAGCCCTTCACCATCTCTTTACGTTCAGAGAACAATGTGTAGGTCTCAATGGTGTTCTGGCCAGAATACACTGGACAGGAGACGGATTAAGGAGTATTTTGAAAGCTTTATCTTGGGAAACACAGAGAGTCCACAGATGGAAACTTCTCAGAATGGAAGAGAGAATCAGATGAAAAATTCCTCCAAGGTCAATTTCAGAACCATAGTTGTGAATAATGCTACATGTAAAAATCATAAGTCCATGAAATGTACTTTCCAAGTTTGTAGATAATATAAAAACTGGAGGCGGTGAAGACGGAGGAGAGAAAATAAACCGGTTTCAGTTTGATTTGGCGTATTTCCTTTACAAAACTAAAGGAAATGGAGATGACAAATGTTTTTCCCAGTTGAAGTGTAAGAATAGCAAGCCAGAGAAGTAGGAACCATCCCAATAAATACTTACTCTTCAGCAAAAGAAAAGCCCCGAGGGAGCGTGCAGAGGTTACGGAATGATGCTCACAAATTGAGCAGGAAGAGCCCATCAGGGGACACTGGCAAAAAGTGCAGCATAGAGTCAGTTCTTCCCTCAAAGGCTAGGGAGAGAGTGTCTTCAGGTCCCACTTGTATTTAGTTTATTCTTGTTAGAGGGTCTGTCCTTAGTAAATCACAGGTATTGTTTTGATAAATGAAGAAATCACTGAGACACATCAAAATTGGAAATGCATGTTGAAAAGTCAGCCAACTTTCCTTGCAAAGGGCCAAATAATAAACATTTGGGGTATGAGCTGTATGAACTCCTCAGTTCCACCCTCAGCTGTCGACAGCATCCACACTGGTATACAGCATTTATTTACAAAAGCATATGCTGACTAGAGTTTAAAGACAACCCGACCCACCAGTCAGAAAATTCAGACCATTTCATGGAGAACTTAGAGTTTGAAACGAATTACCCAGCAAGCAGATAAAGCTATTCACATTAGCAAATTCAAGCCCCTATGAATGTCTAAAGAGAAAGAAGCCAGAATCTTGGCAGGAAGCATAAGGACGAGGTTAAGAATGTGCTGTCAGGTGGCCGTTCCCATTCCAAAAATACTTTCTGGGCTTCCATCTGCACAACTGGGAGGCTTCAGTGGTAAATGTCTTCTAGCTGGTGACTGCATGAAGAGCATTGGAGGTTTAGGAAGTTACTTCAGCTAAGTGGCAATAAGAAACTTCACAAACCTTCGTCAATTCCCCAAATTTCTGCACAAACTCAGTCTCCACCACAAGCCTCTGGGCTATTGGGATTTGGGGTTTCCCAAAAGAGATCACAGAAGAGGCCGTCTTAGAGAGATCTTGTCATCTGCTTCAAACTTTGTAAAATTCAGACTTGAATCATTGTATTGTATGTCTTTCTAAATAACTACCAACTTTAGCACAAATTGCCCCCCAACCAGAAATAAGGTAAGTCCCCATGCCTTCCTAGCTGGCCCCGGTAGATGACAGGATTTGGTCGGGTTCAAAAGGGGTCAAGAGTCATTCCCCATTTCTGATGCCAACATACAATAGCTGAACAAATTACTTTTGCCTCCTCTCAGAAATAATACAAAGCCAGTAAGATGATGAAAGAATAAAATGATTTAAAGCGTGTACACCTGTGTAATAAACATTGGTTCTCATTCCCCCTTGTGGTACATTTTAAGTTAATCTCAATAATCTATAAGCAGAAAAAAATGTTCATCTCGAGATAAGGAAAAGAACCATCCCTCATTCTACACAGTATTTTTAAGTTCTCTATTAAGGCATGCTCTTAAGTTTGCCTGTTTGCCCCTAAATTCCCTGCTTGCCAATTCTCATTCTTTTGATCAGTTGTTTTATACCTTTCTAAAATTGCAGGATTCTGGCTGTTTTTCTTTACATTGTTCACTTATTGGTTATGGGATAATATGTTCTTTTGATTCAGAAGTTCCAAAGTAGAGAATAGCACTGAGGCGCTGATGCCAGTCCAACACAGTGTGCCCCATGGCCTTGGTCCTCTTTGCTTCTGCACCACTGGTCTCTCCCACAGCCAGCCCCATGCCCCTCCTCTCTGTGCTGTTTATGCTATTGTTTTAAAGCTCCATGTCTCTCATCCACTCGCTCATCTCACTCAGTTCCCCATGCTAAACAGAATGACACAAGCCTGACACCCACCAACTGGAAGGCAGAGGCAGGAGGACTACAAGTTCCAGGCAAACCTGGGCTATATAGAAGACACTCAACTTCGTTAACCTATTGCTGCATAGCGTCCATCATGTGTGACCCAGGGCGTGAAGGAGGACCAATAGTTACAGTGATGACTGCAGCAGTAACAAACCAGTAACTTCGCTTCTGTCATGTATCGTGTTCCCAGCCTTTCCTACATGCTTCAGATGCATGAATGCATATGGTATCAGCACCCTAGGTAGGTGCTGGAATTCTCACTTATGGACGAGGAGACTGTCATTGAGAAGTTAAAAGAAAAGACTTCTCCAAAGCCACAGAACTAATTCATGATAGATAGAGGTGACTTGGAACCCAGTGCACAGAGATCTGGAATTTGAGTACTAGTCCACTGCCCACCCCGGTTCATTGTGGTTTTGATCACCTTCAGCCCATTTGCTTTGAAGGTCACTTAAACAAGAATATATTTATTCAACATGACAACATTCTGGTGAACATGAGTCCTCACCCTTGAGCTAATAGTTTATAGTCTAGCTAAAGAAATGAAACCCTAGCAATGGAAAGAAGATTTGTAAAACAATTGGGAAAGAATTCTCATGTGAAGGAAGAATTCCTGTGGACTGTAGTACCATAACAGAAGAGAACTTGGACTCATTGGGGAGAATTTGGGAGAGTGGATAGAATGTGGAAGGATTTCTCTTTCCCCCCCAAGCTAATGCCAAAGAGTCAGAGTGGCCATCTTGTCTGCAAGAACAGGTTGTTTCAAAATGGGAAATACCTCTGAAAGAATGGGGAAGAAGTGTTGTGTGGATGTCTCAGAAAGCCAAGTCCTCACTTTGTGACCAAAAGTATAGTCAAAGAACCGAAGCAATACATTTTAGCCACTCAACAGAAGAAAAGTGAGATGTGGCGGGGAGGGCAGTCCTCCAAACCTGATATGACCACAGTTCTGTTGTTTTGTAGGCTTCAGTTATACCCACTCCATGTCCCCTCATCTTCTGGTTTCTCAGCTTCCAACTCAGCCCCAGAGGACTCTTTCTGGTTTCTATGTTCCTGTGCTTACCCTTTCCAAACAGGCCTGTCAACCTGAAACTTAAATACAAGCTGGCAGAAATCAACTACTAACAAATTAACTTAATAGAGTAGATGACTAAAACAGAGTGTTCCCCACGCCCCACCCCCAGGAATTTTTCTCCCCAGTTGCCAGGCTAGAGCAAAGCAAACCCCATTCTCCCTAATTAGCCCTTTTTTCCTAGAGAGCCCTCCAAACCTCTCTAAAACTCATGCTCCCCCTAGTGGCAGCCTCCCAATCCCAACTAACCAATTCTATAGCTACATTATAAGAACCACAGGAATCAAACTTCCTGTTTGCCCTAAAAAATATTAGCCTCGACAGATGACTAGGGAGGATAAAATTTATACACGGACCAATGTACCTAAAATCCATGTATGAACAGCTTTCTAATTCCAACTAGAAAACAAGATTAAACAGTGGGTCCTGAAGATATTACAGAGTTGGAGAGAGAAAGTATTCAATCAAACAAGAAAGCCTGTTCCAAATCCTGTCTCTACCTGCAGATAACTGTGTGCCCTTGCCCTGAAGGTTTAGGAATGTAAATAATTTATACAGTGACCACTCCAGGTCTGTGTGGACTTGTTTTCTTAAGATGACATTTAAAGTCTTTATGAAGGCAAATGTTATAGCTTATTTTTCTTGTATTCCATTTATGGGATAAAAGCATAAATAAATGTTCAATCTCATGATCACTATTTCTTCCTTCCTCTCTTTATTCTTTTCCTAGTTTAGAGGTGACTCTGTGCCAAGTGTAATGGATCTCCTCCTTTCTTTTCACCGCTTCTGTCTATAGCAGAATTCTTTGGATTAGGTATTATGGCTTATTCAGCTGTGTCAGTCCTCAGAGTAGTTGATGTAGTTATGAAAGGTAAACTTCACCTAAAAAACATGGTGGGTCCAGCTCAGAAGTTCAGAATGGGTGAGGTCTGTGCCTTTGTATAAGATCAGACAAGGATGATAGTCCTATGGGAAAGGAACCTGAATATGGAGAGCCAAGAAACTCAGAGAGATTGGCCAATGTCATATGACCCAATGTCATGTGACCATTCTACTTCCTCACACCCAACACACATGCACCATCACAAGAATCAAGCATTACTAACTAGAGATACTGGAAGTAGAAACACCAAAGAGTGTTTTAGAAGTTCTCTGCACTGTTCATTAGAATGGCATTTTCTCTGAGAAGAAGGAAACATGCTGCATCTACGTTTTAGTAGTTGATAGACTACAATGTAGAAAGTCAAAAGGTTTGCCAATGACCAGTATTTCGATCCTAGCAGCCCCAAAGTTCAAAAGAACAATCTTCTAGCCTCCTGCTCCAAACACTGAGGAGTCCTGTCTGTAAGGAAGCAGAAATGCTGCTGCTTGTAGGCTAATAGATTTGAGGATTTAGTGACCTTTAACCCCTGCCTTCTCAGTGTGGTGAAACCAAATATGATCTGCTACATTCTATTTAAATTGGAGCCGTCTGCTTTTGCTATTCTTATAAAGCAATTTGTGGAAGTGTGCATATTCCTGGGGCATCATAAGATTTTAAATCATGGTCAATTTTACTATTTTTTCCCTGTTTTTAAATCTAAAACAGCTTGCACACCTGAAGAGACTTAGCAATGTTGTTGCATTTTGCTGTGTCCGATGAGATTCCTTTAGGAAACCGTGACGCTGTTATCAGGGATAACTTCCATAGCCATCTTTCTCTTATTAGCTTCTTTGAAGTAAACTGACATGCAACTATCTGACTTAGAGAAAAAATATCCAAAGATTAACGAATGTGTGAGCGAATGCATGGGCAAGTTGCATCATAGCCTCCTGCTGCTCCCCAGGCAGCCCCCATGCAGTTCAGCTCTAGTCGAGGCTCCAAAAGCATGCCTGTCCCCAGTAGCATTGGTGATGGTCCAGAATAGTGCTAAATTAAGTGGAAATCACTACAAAACTTTCCTTTGGCTAATATGCTCTATTTTCTTCTCCATTACATGTCAAACAGAACTGCCTGTAGGTAGCTAGATTGGGGGATGCAGTCTTACTTCTGCCTTCCTTCTGTCAGCGGTAAAAACAACAACACAATATGCCCACAGCTAGCAGAGGAACTGAGGAGAATCCTTCATTATAAGACTGCTCATCCGCCTTAGCAATACGGAGAGATGACCAGAGGTGGTACTGAACGGCAGAGCCATTTGGTCTAGAGGGACCCTGCCAGAGGCACAGTAAAGAAAACCAAGTGAATATCTAGTTGGAGAATGTTGCTGGGGTGAGATACCTGACTTCCGGCACTCAGTTAGCTACCAGGCTTTAAGAGTCCTCCTCTTTCTTGAACACGTGACCCCCCTGGTGCCTGCTTGGTTCCTAGGGATGGATGTGAACACTAGTAGCCAGTTCTTTGGGTGTTTTGAAACTAGGAATGTGGAAAGGACAAATGAGGTGGAGAACTGGTCTAAAGATGTCACAAATACCTCTCTGTGGCATGAATGATCTGTCCCCTACCCTGTCTCTCTACCTCTTCTAGATTCCCGCATCTTCTTACACTTCCTAGGTTTTGTCAGCCTCCGTGAGTCGCGGAACCCTCAGTTTCAAGGCCCCATCATTAATCTTTATTCAGCCATAGCGGAACATGTAGTTCTTAGGAATGGTATAAATCTAGGAAGTAATCATCCTTAGATAGACTAGAATTTGGTTCTGAAGATCATTATAGGTGCCCACAGTTTGACTCTTGTAATTCTCTTTAGGTAGACAGAGATTCCTAAAGTACCATGTGGCTGTCCTAGACCTAGAAGGACAAGTGTCGCTTCACTACACTGGGCATCGTCTCTGTAGAAACTCCTCTGTAATACTGTGTCACATGGAGGCACTATGACCTGTGGGCTGCACCCGTGTATACAGGCTGATGTTTATATTACTGCCTAGAATTGGAAGACATATAATTCCCTTTAAATTACAATCATCTTGTCAATAACTGCTCCATAGTTGCTTCTCTTCTACTGTCATGCCTTAGCAGGTACCTCTTTTTATATCCCAAAACCCTGTGTTCTTCCTACCATCCAATCAGGAACTGCTCCTCCTATATAGCTTTGCATTTTCCTTAGTAAGTCTTTCCCCAAATCTTTGTGGGCATTTGTTTGACATCCTCTCTCATAGTGTACATATTTGGTGCACAAGTGTTGTCTGTTCCAACCAATAGCATGAGATCAGGTAGTCAGTAAGCTTTAAAAAAAGATCAAAACCCCCATTTAAGATTGCCAACATGCCAATCAAATCAACAAGAGCTCCTGGGTTTCCTGGATATCCTATCTTGTCTTTCTGAGTTGTTAGAACAAAAATCTCAATACACCCCTACATACCTTCCCTATAATGAATACAAAAAAAAAAAAGCAGCTGACTTGACCAGGTCTACATTTCTTTTCTGTTGCTCCAGGATTCTTCTACAGCCAGATGATTCCTTACAGATCTTGGCACCAGTGGAAGCTGATGTGGGCTTCTATACTTGCAATGCCACAAATGCCTTGGGATATGACTCTGTCTCCATTGCTGTCACATTAGCAGGTAACCTGAAAACCCCTATCCAGTTTTACTCTGAAATCTTTATGACTAAATGCCTACAATATGTCACAAATGCCTAGGATGCATAGATAAATGTGACTTTGATCCCACCCTCAGGGAGTTTGTAATCTATAATCATAATAGAAATGAAGTCTAGCATGAGGGAGAATAAAGCATTGCGGCTGAAAACTGAGACATTTCATGCATATGAGGAGGTCTTGGAGCTTGGGTGAATAGGAGTTTTTGTAAATGGAAACAGAGCAGAGAGAGATGAGCAAAGGTTATGTCTGCACGTACACAGCAATGGGGAACACCCGGAAAGTGTGAGCTACGATTGTTGGATGACCTTTGGAAATCCTGTATTTTCTCCTTGTCCTACCTCTTGCCAAAAATCAAAAGAGAGACTTTAAGGCTGTGTTCATAGCTTAGAGCAGAGTGTTCCCCAGAACTTCTCTCTGGGTCTGCTTTCTTCAAACTGGAGTTTTGTTCAAATGTATTCCTACCAATGGTTTTCCCATATCCACACAGGTTAGACAAAACTTTCCACGCATTGTGACTAAAACCACCAACCCTCAGACTACAATGCTTTCCAAGGCTGTGGCATTGAAGCGATGTGCTTTTATTAAACTTTACAACCTGGGACAAAGCCTTGCCTTTGGAGCCATAAGAGACCTTAGATACTGACTGGACCAAAACCTTGTTGCTTAGAGGCCAGGCAACCTGAAGCCACCCCCTGCCAAGCTGATGTGGGGAACTAGAAGGGGCTGAGGTCCCCTAAAACACAACAAGTCATTACCTCCACTGGCCCGCTGGTCCGACCAAGACAGGATCCTTTCTCTTAGACCCGAGCTAACAGTCTTTGCTGCAATGTGCCGCATGTGTTTGTATTTATTCCTTTCGATTGCCACTCCCATCAGATGATTCAGGGGATGCTAGGAGAGCCGGCATCACCCACACTGACCTCATCCGTCTATGTGGGGATTATGTTGTCACACTGTACTCGAGTCACACATGCTACTCCCTTTCAGATCTGGTTTGCCACAGTCTTTCTGCCCCCTTGACCTAAGGCTGAATCCGGGAAAGGACCTATAGCAGCTTTGCAGGGAAGATGAAAGCTGATAATGAAGAAGGCAGGCTAAGGTGCCCTGAGATGAGAGAGAGAGAGAGAGAGAGAGAGAGAGAGAGAGAGAGAGAGAGAGAGAGAGAGAGAGAGAGAGAGAGAGACATAAACATTTTCTTTTCCCTTTTCCCTAATGCATTCCAGTTTCAATCTTCATTTTTCTCTCTATACAGAGCCCAGATGCTAGCAACAATCTTTTAAAATCTCTTTTGCTGTCTGCCCTCCAACCCACACTTTCATGGGCACTGCTAACAAGCTTCCAAATGCTGGTCAGTGGTGGATTAACTCTCTTGTTTATTTTGAGTTAGATACAGTTCAGCTCTGCCTCAATTTAATACAATGAATGGAAACTTGTCCGGGGTTAAACAAGGCTGTTGTAACATCGGGCTCCTCCGTAGCTCTTTGAAGGCTAAGGCTTTTGGAAGCTGCCAAGAGGTCCAAAGCCAGAGAAGAGAGACAGAGGGGCTAGAGAGACACCAGGGAAGGGGCTGAGTGATGAAGTATGACCACAGGCACTCAGGTCCCCATCCTTCCACTGCTGGGTTTGTCAACCCTTCAAGCAGCCCCTTTAGAAGCAAAGTTGAAAATGGGGCTGTTGCCTTCCCATCGTGTGTGCACTTTTAACTGCGGTTGTCATCCACACCTCAGCCAATGTTGTGAAACATTCAGTAAGAAAACGCAAGTTTGGGGTTGCTAGGTGCTTACAAATTAGGGAAGGCAACAGATGTGCCTGTCTGTCTCAAATAGAGAAATCGGTAGGATCCTGCTGAAGCCCAGCAAAGCGGCTCACACCTGTAACCCCACCACTGAGAGGCCAAGGCAGAAAGATCTGAGTCCTCAGCCAGCCCAAACTATTCAGCAAGCTCCAGGCCAGCAGAGGTTCTACAGAGAAACCCCATCTCAGACCAAAACAAAGACACTGTTCCGCAATAAATAGTACATGAGCTGAACATTACCTGAGTTTGGAGGCGGGAATGAGTGTGGAGCACTTCTAAACTGGATCATCAGTTATACTGCTTATTACCTACATGATCTTGAAACAAGTATAAAACTTCAGTGTCTTGGGTACCAGTGAAAGTAATACTGTCCACTGGGTGGTGTGAGATTAAGATCGTAGGTGTGAAAAGGATCTTAAACTGAGGAATGCTGGGAGTAGGGGGTTGGTCTTCCCCAGAGAAGAGCACAGCTCTTGCTTATCTGATACCAAAAGCTCAGCTCTGAACACATACATACAAGTAACATTATATGGACTGAAGAGGTTATATTTAGGAATATGTGTGTATACATAGATATATATGCATGTAGTAACAATAAAAGAAGAGGTCATGAATTTGAAGGAGAATGGGGAGGGATATATGGGAGCACATGGAGAGACGAAAGGGAAGAGAGGGATGTTGTAACTATCTTATAATCTGTGCATGTGTTTATGTGTGTATATGTGTAGATATGTATGTATATATGTATGTATGTATGTATGTATGTATATGAATGAAAGAAGAGTTTAGACTAGTGTTGGCAACATGATTCACACAATAAATATTAGCTCTCTTTCTCTAGCTCTTCTAAAGTGAAAACAGCCCTAAGATTGAAAAGCACCAGCCCGGCTTTGTGTCCGTGCTGTTTTTAGCCTGAGTCTTCAACACCGATGTCTTTCAGGTGTGGACTTAGCTCACTTACAGATTCTTGTAAACCCCAGGTGCCACTGTAGGTATGGAGAAATTGCAGTGTTTTCCTGGACTTCGGTGTAAATGTGGATCAAAGAGAAAGAAAAGTGAGGCTTAAGATAAATAAGTGGTCTGATAATTTCGTAAGTACAGACTTTGGTCCTGTGGGTGCCCCCTGTGTAGATCCAGGGAGCCTCAGAGCGCAGGTCTGAGTCACACTTGGCACTGCTTAAGATCCCACGCAGTTTCTTAACTTGCTGACTTCATGAGATTACCAGTACCTCCCAGAACTATCCTGTGATGATTAGATCAACACGTTCACGTAAAATGCTTAGACCCATCATGCCCAGCGCCTCTCAGGTGCTCGCTGCTTGTTAGACAGAACTACTGTCTGTAGTGTCAAAGCAACGTCAACTGATCTTCAGAGTGGGGAGAAGCCCTGAGAGACTTCAACACTCACCAGCTTTGTAGACCGTTTCTGAAGGCCATTTCTCTCAGTGTCTCTGAGGCAATCAGGGAAGCTGGATTCGCCAGCTGTAAAGCTCTTAAGCACCTGGGCAGAGACAAGGGCGTGGGATAAGACAAACGGCTTGGGACGAGAACACCAGGAGAGGCACAAATGACTCTCATTTTTAAAGCCTCCTAGTTAATGTACAGGTATAGCAGAGCTAAGCAAAGGAGAGCTTTTGATGTGTACTCATCGTCGCAAGAGATTGGAACACCATCTTAGCCAGTCGGATTCCACACTGAGCCTTATTGCTCAGAAGCCTTCCTAACCAGAATGGCGCCGGCAGCGGTTTGAAGAAAAGCAGTAGTTTCCTGGGAAATTGCTTCCGTCTGGCTCAGCGAGCTCCACTTACCAATGCAGATGAGAGCCGCTCCAGGTGGAGATCACAGCTGAAGTCATACTCAAAAGGGAAGTGTTTCTGGTTGTCGTTGATTTCCTAAGATCACAAAAAAAGATACTGTAAGGCTGGCTTGACATCATCAGTGGAAAATGAGGAGAAGATGGGGGCTGGGGATGGGTGTATCTGTCATGGAAAGATAGAGCACAGATGAGCTCATCTCAAGCTTGCACAGGGAGGCAGAAAACGCTTCTCCTTTCCTGGCCTGTTTTCCTCTCTTTTTGTGAGTTGAGTAGCTGACACATATTGTGTCTAATAAAGAGATCAGAGAGACCCTGCTGGGAGAATAAAACTAAAAGGTGGTTGTTTTGAAATTCTTTTTCTGCCCCCTCCTCATCGTGATTTAGTAGCTACAATAAAAAAGAAAAGGAATCGCGTGAGCTTTTCATAATGTTAAGCCATTTCAAGCCGGCAACCTTCAAATTTCTCAGCCTGCCGTGGTTAACTAGAGTTTTCTTCATCAAGTGAGACTCAGAGCGGGTTTGTCACCAGCAGCAAGGGCTGATAAAAGAAGCTTTTCGACAGTGTCCAGATGGAAAGGAAAGCTAGATGGGCTTGAGTGTGTCCCAGTGGTACTCTGAGTCAATGGGCCCTAGTCTAGACTAGAATCCTAAGTGACCAAGGCCTTAAGTTCTCAAGTGCCGAAGCATAGAAAGTGCACCGAAGGCCTGCGCTTCTACAGAACATAAAGGTAATGATGAGTGTATAACCAATATGCTTGGCCCTCAAGTAGACTTGAGGAAACAAGTAAGGTACAAGCAAGGATTGCAAGCACACTTGTCCCAATTCCTCATCTGCCCAGTGGGGTGCAAGAAGGATGGGTGGTTGGGCAGATGGGGGATAGGATAGCGTGTCTTCACCATGGTTTCCAGGAGAGTCTTCAGCCACCTATAGCCGCACCCTGTTGTAGGAGGCCGCTTGTTCCGGATGCTCAGCCCCGAAATAATCACACAGAAACTACATTAATTAAATCACTGCTTGGTCAATCACTTAAGCATATTGCTAGCTAGCTCTTATATCTTTGGTTAACCCATTTCTATTATTTTATATTTTACCATGAGGCTCATGGCCGACTGGCAAGGTTCCAGCTGGCAGCTTGCATCTTCCCCCTCTGGCAGCTCCATGGCATCTCACTAACTCTGCCTTCTTTCTCCCAGAATTCAGTTTAGTTTTCCCCACCTAGCTCAGTTCTGCCCTGCTGTAGACCCAAAGCAGTTTCCATTCATTAACCAATAAAAGCAACACATATGCAGAAGGACCTCCCACACCAATGTGTACTATGTGTCCTTTGTCTGGAACATGCAAAAGAAATGGCAGAAACCTCAGCTGTCTGTTCTCCTTAGGGGTCAAGTTCAGTTGATTAATTAGAAGAGATAATAGCCAGAACATGAGGAGCATGACATCCTGGCATGGGCAAAAAGAAATACTTAAGATGAATAGTAATGGAATCAAGGTAGCTTGGACTTGTTTGAAATCTTGTTCTCTGATGCTCACGACCCTGCAGCATTTATACTAAAGCACACCAAATAAACAGAATTTCAAGGGGGAAAAAAAAAGGTCCATTCCTTCTCGTACTTGCTCAGAATAGGTAGTAGCACAGTGAGACCCTGAATGACCACAATGCTTTTCAGTTTTCTGAAATATTTATGTATCATAGAATCCATCCACTACACGTGCACAGTTCAGATATTTGTTCAGCAAATCTATCTTTGTGTAACTATCCCTACAAAGGAGGGTTTCTTTCCATCCTTGAGGTATGGTCCACACACCAGGCCACTCCACTAATGCACACAAGTCAATGGTATATTCAGAGTTGTGCATCTGTCTTCACATTCAACTTTCGATAACATTTTTATTCCTCCACACTCTTTAGCCATCACTCCCCAGTCTCCCAGGCAAACTCCAATGCATTTTTCTTCTACAAACCTGTCTATCTGGAACAGTTTCCACAAATGCAGCCATACAGTACTTTTGTCCTTGGCCAATGATCTCTATCTTTGGGCATAATAGTAATGGTGTCTTTAATACCATCCCCTTGTAGCATATATGATGCCGTCCTTTTAAAGCTAAATGATCTCTATAAGAACTACTATTCCTCAGGGTAGAGTAATAGTTCGCTGTGTGAATAGGTTACCTTTTATTCTACTCTTCCTCAGGTTGTAGAAATGTGTGTGTTTTCCACTTTGGTATATAATGAATAATGATGCTATAAAGACTCATGTGCAAGTCCACATGTGGCTTTAAGTTTCATCTCTTTGTTAATACATTTCTCAAAGTGTAAATGTTCCATTGTGTGAAGCACTTATGTTTATCTTTTGACAGAACTGCCAGCTTTGCTCCAAACACTAGTATTACTTTCCATCTCCATCAGCAGTCTGCATAGAGAGGCCTAGTTTCTCCACACTCCCACTCCTTGTTATTGTCTGCCATTTTTATTACAACAGTCCTCATGACTAGTGATAGAGTATCTTTTCTTTTTTTAATTAATGTAAAAGACAATTGTGACAACTTCACACATCTTCCTACCTTCTCATCCTCACCCTGCCAAACATCTTTGTGTTGCTCATTGTTCATCTCTGCCTTCTTGGTTGCAGGGATAGTTCTGGAGATATACATTGTATATATGGTATGCACACTCATTCCTACTGTTACAAGTTCCATGTATTTCAGGGCCTGAAACAACACAGACATTATCATAGTTCTTACAGTCCTGGGTAAAATGGATGCTTGCTGAAATCTAGATGGAGACAGGCTCCCTTCTTCCCTGAAGGCTCTAGGGGAGAATCCTTTCTTTCTCATTCAAATGGATGGAAGAATTTTGTTGTGTGTGACAGACGACTGTGGAACCAATTTTTTAATTATAAACTAAATGTCAGCCAGGTGGTGGTGTTGCACACATATCTTTAATCCCAGCACTTGGGAGGCAGAGGCAGACAGATCTCTAAGTTCCAGGCCAGCCTAGTCTACAAAGCAAGTTCCAGGACAGCCAGGGTTACACAGAGAAACCCCCTCTCAAAAGCAAAAATAAAACAAACAAACAAAAATGTCATTCCTGGGTTCCTGGGGTCACTGTGTTCTTCGGATCTCGACCCCTTCAAGGCCAGCAGTGGTGTATTTAGCCTTCAAATATGTCACCTACATATTCTTCTGTCCCTTCTTCTGGTTCTGAGAGTTCCCGTGTTTAAACTGGGGCCCACCCACATAATCCAGAATCGTCTCTCTGTTTTAAGTTCAGCAGGTTAGCAACCTTAATTTCCTTCTGCCGCATCATGGGTTCCAGCGATTAAGACCTCTTTGCAAAGGCATTGTTTTGCCTGCTGTACAGTGTCTGAGGACACAGCTCATTTCCATCAGACAGCTGCCAAAGAACAAAGTGCAATCAATGTTGCTAGACCTGATTTTTCCAAAGAAGCCAATCTAAAAATATTTTTAAACATCACACTTTTTTAAATATTTCTATTTTTAGTTAAACCAATTCAAATTTTTAAAATTTCCTCCTGGACTAAATAAGTGTGTGCTCTTGTGTAGCTTCTGGTTACATGGTCCATTTTCCATACTTCTGCTCATATTCATATCTTATTTCCCAAAGACAGTGTTTTCTAAAATCAAATCTAATTTATTCAGCTAAATAACAGCAGTAGAAGTTATGTGGTGGTTTGAATAGACGAGAAAGATTTGCTTTTTAATATCACTAAAGAAGGGAGGTGCTGTACTAATGGGGCAATTGCCTCATTACCAAATTTAGAAGCAGATTCAGAACTATAAACCTGTTGCTTAATTGTAAACAGGAGATCTTTAAATAGATGAACTCTTGGCTCTTTTAGACCTGAGAGTTCTGTGACTCTCTTACATGAGAATAAAGGACAGCCATACCCACCCATGACTGCCATCTCTGCGGTTCCTTCCTTACCTGCAGATTTCACAAGGAAGTCGACTCAGCTTTTCCTTTGTGGAAGAGAAGGAAAGAGTATGCAGCCCTTGCCGTAAAGTCTTAGAATATAACAAATGAAATGAAACAGTCTCTAAAGCACACTAAACCTGGTCTCAACTGGAGCTCAAGTTGAAGGGAAGGAAGGAGTCCTTCGCAGACAGCAGAACAGCAGAGGGTTCATTCCAGAACTAAAAATGTGGAAGGTTTTTAGAAGGAAATCAGACTGAGAAAAAAAAAAGCATTTTATCTGTGACAGGACGATTCATATTAAATTACCAGGAGGTAAGAGCCTAGAATATCTCTGGCCAACAAGAAACAGAGAGTAGACATTGATAGACAGTGTCCATTACAACAAATACCAGCAAAGGATGTTGCTGATATCCACAAAGGTTCCAGCTGATCTTGATCCTTTTAACCAGGAGCCTTAAATACTGGAACTGAAAATTCCCCTTTTAAGGTTTTCTTTTTTCAGGTGTTACTCCAATAGCACTTCTAATAGACTTGTGACAATTCTAGGGTAGGTGGAGTCTGGTGTTTCTTGAGACAATGTTTGATACACTCACTATGAGAAATTGTCTATTAATTAAATTTGGATTGAATATTATTTACTTAATTTTAGATATTGGACTGTATGAGGTTTACAGTATTTCGTTGCTTTAGATTTGAATTTTATTGCAGGCTCAGGCTTCAGTTAGTAGGTACCAGTGTCTTCACCTTCTCTTGTACTGATATTGAGATCTGCCATGGACCTTGTATCTTCTGGAGCAGTCTCATGGAGAAGAGAGTCTGCCCAGCCTAGGTGGTTTCAAATCTGGAGACTGGGGACTTTTGGAGGCATCTCCAACAAGACCTCTTGCAGATAACTTCTAAGCTCTTTGCATCTCAGAACTGACAGTTTAGGGACAAGCCATAATATTTAAATTATTTGTTTTTCTAATATATTGAAAATCTTATAAGTCTTCAAAATCGAAGCAGTTTCATCTCTTCTCAATAACAGATTTGCCCCTTTCTTCTTATACTACTGCTGCTGTTGCTGCTGCTACTGCTATTTCCTCTTCCAACACTTCCTCCTCCACCACCACCACCATCACCACCATAACACCATCACCTCCACCAACATCACCATCACCACCACCACCATAACCATCATCATCACCATCACCACCACCAACATCACCATCACCATCACCACCTCCTCCACCACCACCAACATCACCACCACCATCACCATCATCACCATCTCCTTTGCCTTCTCCTTCTCTTTATCCTTTGTCCTGTTAACCCATTTTCCCCCGTATGTTTTATTGTACCAGACGTTCCCAGTACTGCTCCTCCTCACAGTGCACCTCACTGTATGGTAGCAGAGACACCACTGACACTAGGTACCACTGTTGTAACCATATGCTGTGTATATGCTGGCTAAGGCTTCTTTCTCACCTATTCTCTCAGCAACCATCAGTGTAGAAAGCAGAGGCACAGAGACACTTATAGAGCTGTGCTGAGGCCATGTAACTGTGCAATGTTAGAGCCCAGATGCCCACCTCATAAGCTGTTCTTTCTCATCCCTGTGCCACTGAGTCATCATCCATCTTTGCTGTTCAGTTCTTACTAACATGACCCCAAAATTTAAGTCTGACCACTATCCTGTCAACCACTGAACTTAGCTCCAAAATTTCTAAACACCTTTGTCCTTGATGAGCCCTTGCTAGCCCTTGGGTGATTCCCAAGCCTGCCTCCTAGAATTCTTCTTTCCTTCATCGTTTCATTGTCCCAGCCATCAACAACTAGTCTCTATTCCTCCCCCCCCCAAGGTTCTTCTCTCATACAGTACATCCCAACTGAAATTTGCCTCCCTTCCACTCCTCTCCTTTCCCCCAGATCTACTCTCCCTCAGTTTCCTGTTTAGAAAAGACAAGTCCTCCAAGAGACAAATAGTCAAAAAGGACAAAATAAGATACAATAAGACAAAGCAAAAGCCCTTATTTTGAGGTTGGACAAGGCAACCCAATAGGTGGCAGAGTCACAAGAGCAGGCAAAAGAATCAGAGTTGTGCCCACTCCCAGTTAGGAGTCCCACAAAAACACCAAGCTAATAATCATAACGTACACCCAGAAGACCTGGTGCAGATCTATGCAGGCCCCATGCTTGCCACTTCAGTCTCTATGAGCCCATGTGAGCCCTGGTTAGTTGATTCAGTGAGCCGTGTTCTCCTGGTGTCCTCCATCCCCTGTGACTCCTGCAGTCTTTTCTCCCCCTCTTTGGAGTAATTCCCTGAGCTCCCGGGGAAAGGACCCAATGGAGACCTCCAATTTAGACTCTCTCTCTCTCTCTCTCTCTCTCTCTCTCTCTCTCTCTCTCTCTCTCTCTCTCTCTCTCTCTGGGGCATGGGGATGTCTGCCTGTGACAGGTCTCTAGTCCTAAGATTGGCAGGTATGCATGCTTACTTCCTGGTCTACATTACCTCTAGCTGGACCATGATAACTTAAACACATTTGTTTTGCTAACTCATTTTTGATGGCCAAAGATGGGGAGAATCACTTTCCAATTAAATCTGTGATCCATGCTAAACAACTGAGGTAAGACTCAACAGATTCATTTATTCATTTGGTGACTCAGCAAAATACTAGTTAGCACTGCTACCTGCTTTGACAAACAAACATACAAATTATATGTTGTATAAAATATGATCATTTATTTCTTCCTTTTGTAAATGTTTAAAACATAGACTTCCAGAAAACTGTATGTAGTTTGAGTTTAATAGTGACACTCCTGTTCCTGGTCCATCATCTAGGGCTCTATCCTGTATCTGTGCTTAACTGTGGAGAGATTGGAGAGTGACCTAGATACAGGTCCAGAATAAAGAAGGAGCTTTGGTCTCATTAACTTAGTCTCCGCCCTCACTTCTAAAGTGGAAAGCATCCTGGTGTTTCTAACAAAGGTTCTACTAGTAGAGGCAGCAACACAGCTCTGAGAATACTTAACAATGTTGATGCTCTTGGCTTCACTCGAAGAACAGCCCTTCTGTTCTGGTTAGTTTGGGGTCAACTTAACACAAGCCAGAGCCATTTGAGAAGAAGGAACCTCAACTGAAAAATACCCCTACCAGAGTGGCTTGTGGGGCAACTTGTAGGGCATTCTCTTGACTGTTGACTGATGTGAGAGGGTGCAGCCCCCTGTGGGTGGTGCCACCGCCCGGGTACGTAGTGCTGAGATGTATAAGGGCCGAGAAAGCCAGAAAGCAGAGTTCCACCATGGCTTCTGCTCCAGTCCCTGCCTCGGGTTTCTGCCTTGCTTGAGTTCCTGCCCTGACTCTGCTCACTGATGGAGCACAACCTGAGAGTTGTAAGATGGATTCAGCCCTTTGCTCTCCAGGTTGCTTTTGCTCATGGTGTCTTTGCCATAAAAACTTTAACACATCTTCTCATGTCCCCTGGCTGCTACATCAGTCGTGTTTACACTGAGCCAGAACTTTCTCAAATCTTTTTTTCAAATATTCGTGAATTTTTTCCTAGTCACGTCTGATGGTTACCCCGAGTCACGTGTGAGGAAAGGAAGTAGGAGCCTGCCATGCACAGGGATATATTTCTGAGTTTTCACTTCTGAGGCTGTTCCCTGCCAAGCCTCCAGAGGAGCTCACTCTCTAGGAGCTGAACTTCCTGGCTCACTGAGCATCTCTGCTTAAAGACATCGCAAGAGCCCACTCCATTTCTAGGTAGGCAGTGTACCCATGGATGCTAACAGACAAGTGAGAGCTACACCTCAGGCTGCCCTTTGTACAAGGCACCTGCTGCGTGTCGGGTTCAGATTACTAAGTTAAAAATAGGACTCAAAAATACACAGAAAGCTGGGTGTGGTGGTACAAACCTATAATCCCAGCACTCCTGGAGGCAGAGGCAGAAGGAGCCCTGTAAGTTTGAGGCCAGCCTGGTTTACATAGCAAGTTTCAGGCCACATGTAGGATGACATAGCAAGACCTTGTCTCATAAAAATAAAAATAAATAAATAAATAAATAGAAATAAAATTTTAAAAACCCTTGAAGTATTGGAAATTTCAAAAATATACATATAAGCATTTTTGCAGTAAATGTGAGTGGGTTTATTAATTAAGAAAATTGTTCATTATAAACTTCTGTCGATTATATATGCTTGGGTGACTTTACACCCTGTGTAAAGTGGTCCATGAAGGCAAAGGAGCACAGAAGTAGTAGTCTGTGCTAACAACAGCACCTCTACTGATAGGGGACAAGGCCATTACTTTTCAGCACAACCTCAGTGTAATTAATTAAGGGCTGGATTTAATTCAGTGACATTTGAATTTTATAGCTATACACTTGCAGCTATAAAAACCACCTTTATTATTAAAATTCCTGTAGGAAAAATAACTTGGTAATTGTGGGTCTGCTCTGGTCCCAGGTCTCATTTCCCCATTGGCACAGTGGTTTTTATAACACAGCGAGGCAGCTCTTGTATTGGCGCAGGACAGATTATGTTTTTAACAAGTGCCCTGGGGATTCTGCGGCAGCCAGTCTGCAGACTGGGGTTTAGGGACCCTCCCTAACAAGCCCTCAACTCTAGGTCCAAGATCTGGTGACCAGTTCAGCTCTAGGACATGCCAGCTCCATGGGTCTGGGAGCCTTTTCTGAACCTCAGGTCCCCAGCTATTCAAAAGATACTTTTTCCTGTCTGACTCTCAAAGGCTTTTTTTTTAACACTTAAGGCATTTTTGAGGACCTACTTTGTGCTAAAAGTAGCTGGCAGGAAAATTTCATGGTGAGGCATGGTTGGGAGAGAGGATATGGAGAATACAATTTCTGATAGTCTTATGGAAAATAAGAACCAAGATAAATGAGACTTATAATACCTGGCAAGGGGTGACAGGGTGTATGCTTTAGATGGGGTAGCTGGAAACAGTCGCTCTAAGCGATGTTGTGTGCAAAGAGACCTAAATGACCAGAAGAATATATCCATGTAGATGTGTATAGGTAAAAGACATCAAGGACGGGGACCAGACAGGGCAGAGCTGCTGGGCAGAGGACAGTAAACTGGACCATGGTGACTTACGAGAAGCTTGGTCCCCATGAGGCAGGAGAGGCAGACAGTTGGTCATAACCATGTAGAAGACCGTTTGTTGTGGAAAAGAAGCTAGACATTTTGCTTAGATTGTACAGAAGTGTTAGTCATGGTACATGGCAAACTATATGATCTGATTGACGGCTCAGAGAAACCAGACTTAGGAGGAGACTGTCGTGAGTGAGACCAGAGTGGCATCAAGGAGCCCCACCCCCATCCCGGAGGCTGTACAGTTGCCCTGAGCTGGGGATAGCACTTAGTGAGTGATAGCTACAGAGGTGTTTATTAGAGTTGATATTTATTAATAGTAATATCAATCCGTGTTTGCCTGCATTTTATGTCAGCATATCATTATCGTACTTTTTCATTCCTCTTGACACCAGGTCATACATGATCTCAAATGGAAGGTAGGTGGGACCAGCCCTGCCCAGTCACAACAGATGTAGAAAGCCTACACGCATGCTCACCTGCACCAAGTTTCCACTCCTAAATACAATTCCAGTGAGTTTAATTACTTCTGCCCAGAGGGCAAGTCAAACAGGAGAGGAAAATAGAGAGGGACAGTTTCAAATATGACGCTGAGTGGCAGTGCCTGAGGAAGGAGGAGGAATGTGCAAAATATGAAAAGCAGGTGTCAGACTCAAAAAAAGAGCATTTCGGAAACAAGGTGAGGTTGTTTTTTTTTTTCCCAGTTAACAAAAGACCAGAGGAGTGAGTGCCAGTCTAGAATGTCCTGCCTTTAAATGGTTAAAATAAAATTAAATCCATTAGACTTACAAAAGATTAAGCTTTAGGTCTATGAAATGATCTCATGTGGACCCTTATTTCCCCAAGGTGCTTAATAAATGAATCTTTGCATTGTGTTTTATGGTCATGTGTTTGCAGCGCTGTATGTTTCTCCCCAGATGATAAAACCCTGCTAAAGCATAGCTTACAGAGGACCTCCACTTCCGGGAAGAAAGCTTAGCTGGCGTGGTTGCTCTGCTCCCGATTCCTCTTACTGAGTGCAGTTAAAAACTCTGACCATTGTGTGTGCGAGCACAAGGGTAAAAAGTGGGGGTGGGGGGAATCAGACTGGCCAGATACCTTGGCAACTGAGGGACAGTTCAGCTCACACAATCGGGAACTTATTGGGCTTCCTTTTTGCTTCCTAAACTCCAAACTTGGAGCTGCAGAAGGTAGCTACGAGAAAACACCAATGAGTATGTGAAAAAGAAATTTTATTTAACATATATCCTAAAAGCTTATTCTCTCTAGCAGAAGTAACAGGAAAGAGATAGCAAGACTGATGTTTAGAAAATACTGCTGAGCTCTGACCAAATATCACAGAAACACTGTGACCTGCACAGTATACCAACATGGGGGGGGGGGGTTAAGGAGCCTAGCCTCATCTTCCATCATGGAACATAAAATGAGGTACCTACTTCAACACATCCATGGAGATAGGTGTGAAAAAATGAGTTTCATACCTTCTGGAAGCTAATGAGAACATTTGGGGAACCTGGACCTCTACCTTTGCCCCATGTGAGAATCAGACCATTACAACCTCTTAACAGCTGCTAGGGCGGCTGTTTCCATTGGGGTGATGGTGAAGACCAATGGGTATCCAGAAAGCCCATCAGTAATGAGGAACCCCTGACATGGGAAACATAAGAAACAAGCAAGGAAGCTGGACTTCTACATCTCTCTGTTTCCATGTCTATATGGTTACAGAGAAAATGTCCAAAATACTTAAAACAGAAGAATTATATAGGATATTGATGTCCTATAACAGAATACAAATCCCTGGGCTACTTTTAAAATCATTCATCACTTTAAGACTTGCTTTCACTATCTGTGGTGGTTTAAACAGGAATGCTCCCACCCACCCATAGACCCATGTTTGAATGCTTGCCCCATAGGGAGTGGCACTGTTAGGAGGTGTGGCCTTGTTTGAGGAAGTGTGTCACTGTAGAGGCAGGCTTTGAGGTCTCATATGATCAAGCTACATCCAGTGTGGTACACAGTCTCCTTCTGCTACCTGTGGATCAAGATGTAGAACTCTCAGTTCCTTCTCGAGTACCATGTCTGCATGCACACTGTCATGCTTCCCGTCATGATGATAATGAACTAAATCTCTGGAGCTATAAGCCGGCCCCAATTAAATGGTTTCCTTCCTTTATAAGAGTTTCTGTGAGCCGGGCAGTGGTGGCGCATGCCTGTAATCCCAGCACTCGGGAGGCAGAAGCAGGTGGATCTTTGTGAGTTCGAGACCAGCCTGGTCTACAAGAGCTAGTTCCAGTGCAGGCTCCAAAGCCACAGAGAAACCCTATCTCGGAAAAACCAAAAAAAAAGAGTTTCTGTGGTCATGGTGTCTCTTCACAGCAATAAAACCCTAACTAAGACACGGTCCTTACTAAGTACAGTGCTAGAAGATCTACCCAGTGTCTAACGTAAGAAAGGAAATAAGAGGCATACAGAGTTGCTGCATCCAGTGAGACTGGGGCTGGGAGGGAAAGAAAAAGGACAGATACACAGACACATTCACAAAAAAGCCAGGATCAGGTAGGCTGTGCTCACTCTGGTGGAACAGCCCCAACTGTGCACAGCAATGCAGAGCCTTGCTGATTTTTATTATGTACAGCTCAGGGGAAGGTAAGCTAGTTTCTCCTTAGGAAGTCTCTATAGGGGGGCAGTCTCAGGGTGCAGTCACCTGGGAGACAGCTGTAGTTGCTAGTTTTTCCATACACTGCCAACATTAAAAGTCAGACCAAAGGAAGGCTTTGCTATCCCTCTGAGCGTCATCATAAGGGGAAGCTTTGCCATTTCTGCATGGGTCTGACACAGTGAGGTCCTTGACATGACCATAGCCATGTTAAACAACACGCATTCACTCAGGACTTCATTCATTCTTTGCATATTCACCCAGGACTTCCTTGGCTCCCCACACAGATTGACAAAGGAAAAGTAAAGCTTGTCCTTTTCTTCAGAGGGAATGATTGTCTACATAAAAATGTCCTAAAAACTTATAAAAAGGGCCTAGGACCAACATGTACCTACATTTCCATATACCAGAAATAAACAACGAAACTTAAAACATAGTGTTAGCCATCCCTGGAAAGAAATAACTAGATAAAAGTTCAATAACACATCTCTAAACTACCTGGAAAGATAAATGGACATATGGTCTTCCATAGACTAGGAGACAAAAACAAACAGAGAGATTGGTTTTTCCATAACTGATATTTATGACTGATATAATTCCTATCAAAATCTTAACAAGACTTTCTAAGTATGGACACGTTGGTTTGAAAAGTCTATAAAAAAGATGCAGTAGAGTAGCAAAGGAGAATAAGCAGGAAGCTTCGCTTGCCAGACTGTGATTATATAGTTACAGTAATTGAGGCGGTATGCTATTGACAGGACAAAGATGCAAGGAACAGATCCCAGAAACAGATCTGCACAAACATGCTCAACTCATCTTGACAATGATGCAGAGGCCATCCAAGGTAGAAAAGATAGCCTACCAATAAAGGGTATCAGAACAAGTGGGTAGCCAGAGGCTACAAACAAGGGAACTTCATCTGAGTGTCATACCCTATACAAACCTTAACTCACAGATGGCTAACACTGACTAGAATCCTTTTTAAATATCTGTGTTCTTTTTGTTTTCTTAATTAAATTTTATGTCATAATCACAGTTTCCCCTCCTCCCTCATCTCCCATTCATCCCTCCCCCAACAACCACTCCTCCCCCATCTCCATTCAGAAAGAGGCTGATCTCCCATGACATCAACAAAGTATGGCACATCAAGTTGAGGCAGGACCAAGCTCCTCTTCCTGCATCAAGGCTGAGCAAGGGAACCCAGCATTGGGAATAGGTTCCCAAAGCCAGCTCAAGCGCCCAGGGCAGGTCCTGAATCCACTGCTAGGAGTCCCACAAACAGACCAAGTTACACAACTGTCACTCACATGCAGAGGGCCTAGACTGTCCATTGCAGACCCCCTAGCTTTTGGTCCAGAGTCCATGAGCTCCCACAAGCTCAGCTTAGCTGTCTCTGTGGGTTCCTCCATCATGATCTTGACCCTCTGACTCATACAATCTCTCCTCCCTCTCCTCAACAGGACTCCCAGAGCTCAGCCCAGGGCTGAGCTGTGAATCTCTGCATCTGCTCCCATCGGTTACTGGATGAAGGCTCTCTGATGACAATTAGGGTAGTCACCAATTTGATTATAGATGTCCAGTTCAGTCAGCCTCTCCAGTATTGCTAGGAGTCTTAGCTGGGGCCATCCTTGTGGATTCCTGGGCTGGGAATTTCCCTGGCACCAGGTTTCTCCCTAACAGTGAAATGCTTCCTCCCCATCAAGATGTCTCTTTCATTACTATCTCCCTTCATCCCACCCACAACCCAGCCAACCTGATCGCTCATCTTCCCATTAACCCCCACCACACACATCCCACCCTCCCTCCCCACTGTCCCCAGTTTACCCAGGAAATTTCTTCTGTTTTCTTTTCCCAGAATAATCCATGAATCCCTCTTTGGACCATCCTTATTACCTAGCCTCTTGGGGCTGTGGACTGTAGTCTGGTTATCCTTTACTTCATGCCTAATATCCACTTATGAGTGACTATATACCGTGTTTATCTTTCTCAGTCTGTGTTACCTCACTCTTTTCTAGTTTCATCCA
Source organism: Dicrostonyx torquatus (assembly GCA_028555095.1). Lineage (NCBI taxonomy): Eukaryota > Metazoa > Chordata > Mammalia > Rodentia > Cricetidae > Dicrostonyx > Dicrostonyx torquatus. The sequence goes on along the minus strand of JAQHUG010000238.1, from coordinate 151,775 downwards.
TTTGCTTGCAAATTTCATGATGTCATTTTTTTAACAGCTGAGTAATAATACCCCATTGTGTAAATATACCACATTTTCTTTATCCATTCTTTGACTGAGGGGCATTTAGGTTGTTTTCAGATTCTGGCTATTACGAATAATGTTGCTAGAACATAGTTAAGCAAGTGTCCTTGTGGTATAATTGAGCATCCTTTGGGTATATGCCCAAGATTGGTATATCTGGGTCTTGTGATACATTGATTCCCAATTTTATGAGAAACTGCTATTTTGATTTCCAAAGTGACTGTACAAGTTTGCATTCCCACCAGCAGTAGAGGAGTGTTCCCCTTACTCCACATCCTTTCCAACATAAGCTGTTCTCAGTGTTTTTTATCTTAACCATTCTAAACAGGTATAAGTTTGTATCTCAGGGTCATTTTGATTTACGCTTCCCTGATGGTTAAGGATGTTGAACAGTTCTTCCAGTATATCTCAGCCATTTGTGATTCTTCTGTTGAGAATCCTCTGATTAGCTCTGTACCACATTTTTAAAATGGATTGTTTGGTATTTTGCTGCCTAGTTTCTGGAGTTCTCATATATCTTTGAGAGCTGTCTCTGTCTGATGTGGGGCTGGTGAAGATCTTTTCCCATTCTATAGGCTGGCATTAAATAGCTGTTTTCACCCAACACGTTTTTTACCTTGAGTTTAATGGAATCCCAAAAGTTTAATTTTAAAAAATGGTATAATTTTAAAACCAATCAGGAACTCCAAAGTTCCAAATCAAAAAATAATTGGTTTCCTGATATAAAAAATAAAGTTTGAAGACAATAAAATAGTATAAAAATAGAAAAATTAATTATCAATAAACAATATAAAACTTGAATCATAAAACTTGTAAGAAAAAAATCATAGGAAAGTATCCATTCAGAATTTAAATCTATATAAGTAGTTCCTATACTTGATTTAAAAAAATGATAAATTGTATGTTATCAAAGTTAAAGCACTTAGGTCTGAGAAAGGGCCTGCTAAGGTGAAAAGGAAAGGTACCGACCGACTGGTGAGAATTTACTGAACACTTGTTGACGAAGGACAGTAGCTGAACTACAAAGATCTCTTAAGATTCAGTAGTAAAATACTACCCCAGGAAAATGTGAGGCACCCAGAAGGGGTCTATATACCAAACAGGAAGGGAGGGGCTAGGTGTGGCTGTACAGTGTTCTGTATGTGATGAAGTTCACACATTCTGCTTCTCTTTTGAGGGGGAGGTCAAAACAGGGTTTCTCTGTGTAATAACCTTGTCCTGGAACTAGCTCTTGTAGACCAGGCTGGCCTCGAGCTCACAGAGATCCGCCTGCCTCTGCCTCCCGAGTGCTGGGATTAAAGGTGTGCATCACTACCACCCATCCATTTTGATCCTTTCTATAATACAACAAAACTAAGTCGTACAAAGACAGTTAAGATGACATTTACTCAGAGTCCCCTTTCAAATATCCCCCCAAAGGAACGCTTTGATGGTGATCTGTATCTTTATAAAGAAAAAGAGGAAAAGCAACAATTAGTTTAAAAGACTTCTGCTCCTGCTTCTCCTGGTAAACAGGCGCTGAATGTGAGGACCAAGCTGCTCCAGCACGGTGCTTGGGAGACAATTCCTTCTCTAGTTCTGAGTCCCGGTGATTGGAAAGAAATTCAAGCCTGTAGCTCTAATATTTTTTCCTGTTTTAATGATACTACTTAATAAACTTCCGACCAATAATTTCTAAATTCTGAAATGACATGAGTCGATATCTCACCCCACAATGTGCATGTGGTAAATAAGCTCCCAGCGTCAGCCATGAAGAAAATGCAACTTAAACCACACTAAGATGCCACTGTGCAACTATCGGATGAAAGAAATAAAAAGTGTTGAGGAGTGAGGGAGGGGGACTGCCATATGACATTTCAACTGCGTTCCTTCGCATTGATGTCAGAGAAATGAAGACAGATGTCCCCACAGCTACCTGTGCCAGAGTGTTTATAACAGCTGCATCAAGATCTGGAAACCACCCAGATATTCGACAGCAGCTGAACAGAAAAACACAAACTGTGGTTTTCCCGTGTCATAGAATACTACTCTGCGATATAAAGTACCACACCATCAAAAAATGGAAGCATAATTTGATCTAAGAGCTAGAAGAATCTCTGGACAGCTCAGAGAGCTGGCAGGAAGTCAAACATGAAAGGTTCCCAACTATGTGATTCCATTTACACGACACTTCAGATGCTGAAAACACGGGAACGAAAGCCATATGAATGGTGGCCGAAGAATCTAGGAGAGCTTATAGACTTCGTGAGGGATGCTGAGAGGGGCAGACGTTCTGTGGCTTACCCACATGAATATCCACCTTGTGACCATGAAAGTGTGCTGTAGTTGAGTAACGTCAATGCATTATGGGAAAACCGGATACATGTTACACGGGACTGCTCTGTGTTTACTTCTTATAGCCGTGTGTGAATTGCAGAACTGTCTCAAAGTACAGACTAAGCCCTTAAAATCTATCTTTTATATTTTATATTGATTGAAACTGTATGTTATCCTCACTTGGGCACCTTGCTCGTCTCTTCAAACTCTTCAACCTCGTTTTTTTGTTTTTGTTTGTTTGTTTCCTGTTAAGTCTGTGGTAGGCACATGAGTGGACAGATAACAGGATTTTTCTCCCCAGGCAAAGTGTGGCGTGGGGTATGCCCGAGAAGAACATGTGTTCTCTGCTGGCCTCCCCATGTTTCAGTACCACAGCCCACAACACTGTTAGTGACAGCTCTCTTTCTTTCTTGTCTCCAGGAAAGCCACTAGTGAAAACATCCCGAATGACTGTGCTCAACACAGAGAAGCCTGCAGTCACTGTGGATGTCGGGGGCACCATCCGGACAGTGAGAGGCGTGAATGTGACAATTAACTGCCAAGTGGCAGGTGAGCGATCCTTCTGCGCGTTAGTATGTTCTGATGCTGATGGAGCTTTGGGAGAGGCTGGGGAATATGCAGGCTAATTAAACACAAACTCTCCTGTTCACTGAAAGGCAAACCTCATTCAGAAAGAGCAGGCGCATCATAAAGTTAGAGAGGGAAGGTTCATTCTGCCTGAGCCTGGTAGACTAAAAGAGGCATTGGGGTTTTAATTTTTATTAGACAAATCATAGTTGTGTACATTTATGAGATACAGTGTGACATAGCATGAAATATTTAAATCTAGCTATTCAGCATTGGTTTGCTTATGTGCCCATTGTGGTGGTGTTTATTTTGTTTGTTAAGACAGTCTTGTTATAGAGTGAGGCTACCTTACTCACTATGTAGCTTCAAATCCATGACTTTTCTACCACAGTCTTCTAAGTGCTAGGATTGCAGCTGTGTGCCATACTCTGGGCTTCTTTGTTTTGGTTTGGTTTCTATTCTTAATTTTCCATATGAACAGAATGTGGGCATGCAAGACTTGGGGGCAAGGGTGTTCCAGGTAGAAAAAGAAAAAGCATATGAAAATTTTCCTGGAAGCTGAAAAGCCTGGTGGTGTTCACAGAATAACATGAGTTTAAATATGAATGTGTAGGGCTTAAATCTTTATAGGGTGGGTGGCAGATGGACCGTGGACGACCTTGAAGACTAACCAGGGAGCCCAGACAAGGAAAATAGAAAGTCATGCTGCTTCTGAATTGGGAAAATGGTACAGTGGGTTAGAATACTTGCTGTGAAAACAAGTGGGTGTGAATTTGAATTCCCCAGCACCATATAAAAGCCAAGCATGACTGCACATGCCCCAGCATCGAGGGATGGAGACTGTGGATCCTTGAGGTGTGCTCAAGTGCCCAGCACACCTATCCAAAATGGGAAGCTTCAGGTTCACTGTGTCACGGGGTCTGAAAAACTGAAGTGGAGAGCAATAGAAGATGCTCTATGCCCTCCTCTGGCCTTTGCATGCATGCACTAGGTATGTACACCCTCACACATGTGCTCATCTAACACACACACACACAAAGAAAGAAAAGGAAGAAAAAAGAAGGAGGGAAGGAAGGGAGGGAGGGAGGAGGAAGGAGAGGAAGGAGGAAGAAAGAAAGAGAGGGAGGAGGAAAGAAGGGAGAGAGGGAGGGAGGAAGGAAGGGATGGAAGAAAGGAGGAAAGAAGGAAAGGAGGGAGGGAGGGAGAAATTGTGAAAGACACCAGGAAAGCGAAAGATTACCTATGCTTATATTGGAAGAATTAATGTGAAAACAGCCATCCTGCCAAAAGCAATCTACAAATTCAATGCAATCCCAACCAGAATTCCAGGACCACTCTTCACAAAAATAGCCAAAAAGAAATCTTAAAATCTATTTGAAAGCATAAAGACCAAGGATAGTCAAAAAACCTACTCAACTACTGAACAATAAAGGATATTATAAGAAATATTGTAACAAAGAAGAAATAGGTAAGAAATGCCTGATTTCAAGTTACACTGCAGAGCCATAGTACTAAAGATAAAAAGAGACGAACTTAACAATGGAATATAAATGAGGACCCAGGCGTAAGCCCACACTCCTACAGACATTTGGTTATTGACAAGGCTCAGAAGTACACAGTAGAGAAAAGACAGCATCTTCAACAAAAATGTGCCAGGAAAACAGGCTAGCAACATAGAGAAGAATGAAACTAGATCCTTTTCTAACCCGCTGCACAAACCTCAACTTCAAATAGATCAAGGACCTCAATGTAAGACCTGATGCCCTGAAACTGCCAGCGGAGAAAACGGGGGTATGCTTCAGCATATAGAAGGACTTTCCAGTACCAGAGGGGATAAGTCCAACAACTGAGAAGTGGATCTCATGACACTAAAAAGCTTCGGTACAGAAAAGCAGACCTTCAGTCAAGTGAAGTGGCAGCCCACCGAATGGGAGAAAATCCCGGCCAGCTCTGTCTCCCTTAGAGAATTAATACCAGATTATTCAATGAGCACATAAAATGAAACAGTAAGAAAACAAACTCAATCAAAAAGTGGACCATTGTTGTGATCAGAGTTCTCAAAACAAACACAGATGTCTAATGAACACCTTTGAGGTGTCCCACATCACTAGTCATCAAATTAAAACTACATTGGGATTTCGATTTCTTCTAGTCAGAATGGCTGTCATCAAGAAAGGTGTGATGACAAACGCTAGCGAAGACATGGGAAAAGAGGAACCTATGGTCATTGTTTCTTGGATCTTAAACTTGTGTAGTCACTGTGAAAATCAGTATGAAGTTTCCTCAAAAGGTACTAGAAGTAGATCTACTACTACTTGATCTAGCTAAACCACTCCTGGGTATATTCCCAAAGAACTCAATGTCTTACTAGAGAGGTGTTTGCTCAAGCATTTCATTCTGCTTTCTTCACAATAGTGAGAAAATGAAACAAGGCTGGATACTCATGAGCCGATGGATAACAAAAATATGGTGCATAGGCACAATAGAATTTTATGCAGCTGTAAAGAAAAAGGAAAGTAGGAAATTCTCAGGCAAACGAATGGAGCTAGAAAAATTATATGGAGCAAGATAACCCATACTCAAATAGATAAACACCATATGTTCTCTCTTATATATGGGTCTTTAGATCTGGGTACTAACCTGGGATGCCTGTAGAAGTAAAGACGTTAGGGAGGGGGCACTGGAGTGAGCGATGTCTTAAAGTAGATGGAATAACGATGTAAAGGGAGGGGTAGAAAGCTTAAGCAGGGATTGTGGAGGCAGAGGAAGAGGGGAGGATTGAACGAACATGAGATTGTATGGAAAAGCAATATGGAAACTTACTGCTGTGTAAGCCAATTTAAAACTGTAAGTAGAGAGGGAGAGAGTTACAGGGGAGCATTCTGGATGATGCTGTACCAGAAAGTCCAGAGTTCCTAAATAAAAACCCCAGGGTCAAGTTAAAGGCTTCTCGTTATGAGTTGGCCAGGGACTCTCCAGAGGCCCCCAAACCAGACAGACTCTTGCCTTTCTTCCCGGTTGCCCACTGGAACTATTTGGTAAGACCCTGTTGTTAAAAATGCATATACCTTGGTTGCAATGTATATAGAAATCAAGCTGGAATCCTAGACCCAAGATCTTTCGTGTCTGTGCCACAAGATGAGGGAGAAGTCTTGGCAGGGATCCCTTCCACACCAGCACTCGGGCTGGTGTGTCTGTAGACAGGCACTCCCCACCTGATCACTGTGAGCACAGGCCTCAGAGAGAAGTCAGAGCCTCTGCCTAGCATTGGAGTTGGTAAGAAGGGAGACCAGCAGGGGAAAAGACAACAAAACAAAGAACTAGACCAGGGGCTTACAGTACATTTGGGGGTCAAACAACCTTTGCCCAAGGGTTGCCTAAGATTCTGCATATCAGATTTTTACATTACAATTTATAAGAGTAGCAAAAACACAGTTATCAAATAGCAACAAATATAATTTTATGATTGTGGTTACCACAATGCGAGACTGTATTAAACAGTCAAGGCATTAGGAAGGTTGATGACCCCTGAATTAGACATCATGGGAAAAGATCGCAAAAGCCAGGCACCAAGTCAGGATGAACATGGGGAACCAAGGACACAAAAACAATGTTTTGGTTCATTGTATGTGGCAACCAGGAACTGGTCCACTGGACCTCATCCAGAAGTTCACTTGATGACCCTTGCCTAACTATGAGGTTATGGTTTGATTTGGGTTGAGGTTTGTTGCAGGGAGGAACATGGATGTGTCGAAGCCATCCAAACACTGACATCTTCACCACTCTCCTCCTTAATTGTTGAGGTGGAACCACTAACCCTTAAGCTCTGCATTTGGCTACAGATCCCTGGAGCTCAGTAGCCAGCTGGTCTCACTGAAACATTATAGATTTTTGTTTTGTTTTTACCTATAGAACCATGTATATTAATCCTGATCAAAACTTAGATCTTTCTTTGTGCCTCAGTCATTATTTATGCCTGTTGTTGAGTTATATATGTATTCAAAGTAGTTGAAGGAAATCCCAAATTTTCTATAATTAACTGGTTGGATAGGGACATGGACCTCATTGCGTCTCTAGCCAGTGTTCTGGAAACACTGATAAGTGTGATGTGGCTCGAGAGCTGCTTTCATCTGCTGCTTTGATGGCCCCTCTGTCCCCTCTCCCACTCCTCATCATCTCCACTGTGTCTCTGATCAGGTCTCAGTGACCTTCTGACTGTGAGGTAAAATTCACTGAGCCGTAGTAACATCATCAGGGACTGGCAATAATGCAAGCCCTTCTAAAAGGCAGGGTAGTGACTCCCTAACGGCTGCTGGAGGAAGGACTGTCTTTTGAGTTCATTTGCATCACTCGTGGACAGTGTCTTACTGAACATCTAATCAAGGTTAGATCAGAGAGCTCCTAATCCAAGGAGACACACGAAGCTCCCCATCTGGGGAGAAGAGAGGTTAGGAAACACGTGATAATATATCACACTACATAGGGATAGTCATGGTTTCCTTAGTCTAAAAGAGCAGGGTGGTTTTGACATGTCAGGAAATACAGAAAAATAAGAGAAGGTGCTCAAAGTTTCCCTTTCCAAACTTCCCCATGATGGACACCTTAGCACAGTTCCTTTATCACTGCGTTCCCTCCTCTTTCTCTTCCACCCCCTCATTGACATTTGTCTGTCCTGAGCCTGATTTGAAAGGATATATAAAAGTCTATTTAAAGAACATCTCATACATTACCTAGACTGCTTGACATCCTCACGCTTGAGCCATTAGCAGTTTCTCATTAGAGAACTTTTCTCACACATGTGCTCTCGACTTGTAAAACGCGCCTCACACATTCCTCCCAGCCCTTCGGCATGAAAAAACACTAAGCGGTGAGTATGATGGGGATTTTTCTTTAAAAGCGATCCAGCCCACTCTTCCACTCTTAGGAGCATTCTCTATGTGGTAAGAGTTCAGAAAACGGAGGGAAAGAGCAATGGAGGAAATACTGCGCAAATGGCCTGGGGCAGAAAGAGCACGCCACGTTTGACAAAGTGAACTCTGGCCGGGTGTGAGATACGGTTGGCAGTGGCAGAGATAAAGAAAGTGCATGAGGCTAGGAAGTAAGGAGTAGACAGGGACTAGATCTCACAAGTGCTCATAGATCATACCATCGGTTTTTATCTAAGAGCAAGGGATGCTTCTGAAGGGTTCTGATGATGCAGGATTGGTGGTGTGAACATGAATGGAGTGGAGCAGTTGGGGTTGGCTGGATCCTAGCATAGAGTACATCCTACTATCCCCCCAGTGTAGAATGGTTCAGATACAATAGATTATCAGGACTCTCTTAAGAATTCAGTGTTCAGCTGGAAGGCCTCTGCCCTCACTCTATCACTCAGGGTCATGGGGTGCTGGGACTTTCATTCTGTTGAAATCCTGGGGTCTCCCTGGGATGCCCTCTAGCCTGTGAACAGAACAAGGGATAGCTGGGAAAGCTCCTGAGGGCCATAACGAAGGAGACTTTTAATACTTTTCACTTACCTTAGTCCATGGCCACTTACAGCTATGAAAGATACTGGGAAATACCCTCCTGCAGCACACGTGAAAAAGAATAAAAAGGCTTGGGGAATGACTACTAGTGCCTGCCACTGTTCATGAAGAGGAATACGAAAAGGAAGTTGGAAGCCTCTTGTCTGGACTGCTGTGGCTCCTTAGACTAGTCGCCAAAGCTGACATTTGAATTACTGTATCCCTTCTCCTTTCTTGCTCCAAGCCAATCCCCTACACACACACACACACACACACACACACACACACACACACACACACACCCTACGAAACTTCCAGAACTGATCATGTAAAAGTACACCGTTGGATGCCCCACCTCAAGGTGCTGACAAGCTGCCATGGTGAAAGCCGCCCTCCAAGTATAACAAATGGTCCAGTTAGCAAGAATATCCTGTCTGGGATATTAAAGAAGAAAGGGATATTATAGCATCATGCTTGCTGGCAGCTTGGGGCAGATTAAAGGCACTAATCCTTATAATCGGATCCCATTACCAGCCATTCTGACTAGACCCATTTATGGATCCTTCCCAGCAACAGGGAGAACACTGTGTTGCTGTTATAAAATGCCACAAGGGGATAAAGCAGACACAGGTTAGTTTGCGTCCCCTTCGTAGACTCAAATAATACCCAGGAATCCGGTGTGGAGCCTGCACAGCAATTGATCAACAGCAGTAAAGCCCCAGGCTGAGCTTCGTTGCTGAGTGTGTTTTCTGTCATTTCTCAGCCGAGTCTGTCTGTTACAACAGATGGAGGGGGAGAATGTTTCCACAACGTGGCTGAGCCTTCCAACAACAGACAACTCATGTCGCCAACCCCTGTAGCTTCTAGAAGGGCTCCTCCTCACAATGGTTCTGGTGCTGCAATGGCCACCAAAAAAATACGATATGATTATATTCAAAAGGCAAGCGGTATAGAAATCCCAGCAAGGCACTTCAAATGCCCTCAGAGAAGCAGTCTGGTGTGACAGCAGGCTGTGATGTGTGCCTGTAGAGGAAGGGGTTTCTGACACTGAAGGTGTCTCCGCGTCGATCTCCACCCTGAGATGGGTAGGTTAGTGACTGGCCCAGGGACAAGAAATTGCAGGGACCAGGTATTCTGCTCCTGAGTCATCAAGGACCCAAACTAATGTGATGATAGGAAGAGTTCTTTTTTTTTATGTGTATGTTTATATGACATGTCCTTGTGTGTAGACGCATGTACACATGTGTGGCTATATGTTAGGTGGCCAGAGGCTGATTCTGGGTAGATTCCTCAGTCTTTGCTATATATATTGAGGTAGGGTCTCTCCCTAAACCTGGAGCCCAAACACTTGCTTACTCCGAAGATCCCATCTCCTCTTCCTAAGCTCTGGGATTACAGGCAGGCTGCCACACACCCACCCTGTCATTTACACAGTTGGGGATCCCAACTCCAGTTTTTAAACTATGCAAGCATGTAAGTCATGAAGCAATCGCCCCAGATGTCTTAATCCCATTGAGACATACTTTTCTCCTCTGTGTAATGGAATTGATAACAGTACCTGCTCTTTTGAGATCATTATGAAAAATAAATGTTTACATCTCTACAGTGTTTGGCTTATAGTAAATGCTTGATTGCTATTATCTTTAGTGATGCCAGTGGACTATTTTTGCACAGTTCATTACATGCCCAGTGTCAGGGTACTCTAAACATTGTGTTTAGGCTAGTGTGCCTGGTATCTTTCAGAGGTATTTATTGGCATGTCTAAATGGCTAATGAGAGAGAATGGGGGGCTGTCTCTCTAGGACCTTGCTTGTTTTTCTCCCTTCTGTATTCTTTGTTCATCTTGTCAAAACTAGTCATAGAAGGGATGATTGTCATTCCAGATATCTTTATAGAGTCATTCTCTGCCCTACGGTTCCTAGTCCCAAAGGAGAAATCCCCAAACTGTGGCAGCAACAGTAATTCCCTGACAAACTCACAGTTCAGGTCTCTTTGAGAGTGAGCCTGAGGAAGGTTGCTACTAACAGACCAGAGGAGGGTTCCCATAAGCATCCTCTTCTTGGGAATATTGTAGGGACTGGAGGTGAACGTCCCCCTGTCACTATCCTAAACATTTCCATTTCTCCCATGAAGCCCTGATCTCACCAGAGAAATCATCCCTTCCAGAGTATCTTGCCCTCACAGAGAAGCCTAACTCCGTGGGTCATGAGGCAAGGACTAATACAGGAAACAGGAACTTTTGAATCAGTTCCTGGAGAAGTAAGAAGCAGCTCCTTGAGCCCTCCGAACCAGGCTTCTTTGCCTTCCCTTCTCTTCTCTTCTCCCTCTACCACACATCTGCTCTCTCCTCTGCATCGCTTGGCTGAGGCCATCGTGCCACAGCAACATCTGTATACGTACATACATACGTGACTGGAACTGTGCCCTTTAGGAGCACAAGTGCCATCAAGGCAATTGTGGGGGATAGGGGTTGCTCGCTACTGTGTTCACATAGGCGACACCCCCTCTGCATCAAACAAAAGGCTTGTGACATCTGGTTCCCTTATTCTGTTTATCTTTCTCCAGAATAGCCTTTTACTCCCACTGGGGACCGAAAGGACAATGTCCCCACCAAGTGCTACAGGGAAGCGATTCAATGAAGAAGTAGAGAACCCTCACAGAAACGATTTATAAGACCCCATTTTCTCTATGTTTTTGAGAGAGAGATGACTAGAATTTTTTTTCTTCAACCACTTTCAGAGACTTTCCAATAAATGTTTTTAATGTAAAAATTTGAGCTCAGGGTTCAAAGGCCTGGCTGGCATGGGCAAACATCACAATGCGCTTGCTCTCCCTAGTGGTGCTACAATGAAAACTCGGTTCTTCTGCCTCTCACCTGTGTCTGTTCTCAAGGTGTGTGTAGAGATGCTGTCAGCCTCTCTCTGATGTGCTCAAGGCGTGTATCGTTTGAGCTGAATCGGTGTATGTCTCTCCCTGGGATGACAAGGCTTCAGAATCCAAGTCTGCATCCCCTCCCTTTAACCCTACTCTTCCTGAGCACTGTTAAGGCAAATAGTAAGTGCACACAACTCCTTGGAGGAATTAGGGCCCCTAGTCGTAAACTGTCTATTCAGGACAACGCTGCCTTGTCCCAAGGACAAAATACAACCCTGCTCTGGGAAATCATTAGACTAAGAGTCTAGGTCTTTGGCTTTTCTTGGCATTGACCCCATTTTCCAGTATTTGACATTCTAAACATTACTTGCATGCTTGCTGCAGAATTCTATGAGCAAACTGGGCTTGGCAGCAGGCTGGATGGTATAGGAGATGAAGTTTCTGTTGCCTGGAAGCCTGGGAGTCAGTACCCCAAACTTTAGTCTCCCAGCTCCCTTGGCGCCCATCCTCTTATGGAGCATCTTCAGAAGGCCATCTAGCAACTCTTGTCACAGACTATAGACCACTTACCTGAATACCAGTTTCAAGGAAACTTCCCAAGGAGCCCAGATTGTACCTAGAGTACAGAATCTGATTTCCAAGGATAGACACACATCCCATACACACTCTCCCTGACTCTCACAGACAAAAATATAAGAATGGATTTTGGAAGATCAAAGTCCTCTCGTCTGGTCCATTTCCTACCCTGCTCCTGATATCATCATATTGTATTCTCTTGTTTTGAGAAGATACCCATTGTCTTGGTCACCTTTCTGACATTATAACAATACACCTAAGATACCAGCTCATAAGGAGAGAGTGTCTGTTGACTCCGAGGTTCTAGTAGCTTCAGTCTGTTGTCAGTTGGCTTGTTGATTTGAGACTGAATCTGTAGTTAGATAATAGATCACAGGATAGATGCATAAAAGAGTAAAAAATGAAACACTTTGGAGTCAGGAAGCAAATGAATAAAGGGGGCCTGGGGTTCCATGATACTCCTGAAAGGTACCCCCCGACAGACCATCTACCAGGCCATACTTCTTAGAAGATCTACCACCTTCCAGTGGTGCCAACCAGAAAACCATGCCCTGGAAACATGGGAATTGTGAGCACACTCAAAATCCTAATGCTAGAAGCTAGAATGATGGCTCAGAGTTTAAGACTGTATACTGCTCTCAGGACATGAGTTAGGTTCTCAGTACCCATGTCAGGAAGCTCACAATTGCTTGTTACTCCAGCAGATTTTATGCCTCTGCCCTGCCCCTCCCATAGGCACCTGCACTGACATGCATATACCCATATGCAGATGGGCATGCATACACATAACCTTTCTCTTAAATCTAAACCATGGCAAAAATATATAAGCATGTTTCCTATGCAGCATCAAGTCTAGTAAGGACCCAGCAGCTTTCATTTGTCTGGGTCAAACATATATTTTATATCTTTGGCTTTACTTTTAATATAACATCTATATAGAAAAGTGGATGCATCAAAACAGTGCCAAGTGAACACTCCACAGCCAACCATTTCCAGGTCAAGAACTGACATTGCCAAAGACCCAGCTTTTGGTTCTTTCTCTGGCACCACCCCCTGTGTTCATTGCACTCCTCAGAGGAACCACTCTTCCCCCTGCCTACAAACAGCCTATTTTAATGCTACTTGGGTTCCTGTTTTGCTTTAGTTAAGATAGTTACATAAGTTTCCCCCTTCCTTCTCCTCCCTCCAATCCTTCCCATGTGCCTCCCCCACTTATCTTTCCTATCTTCCACCACTCTGCCACTCTCTCTCAAATTTATGGCCTCCATTTCTTTATTTGTCACTGTACAATGTTACTTGTATGTATATGACTTCTTCACAAGTGTACAATGTCACCAGTTTTTTACAGACATGAAGTCAGACAGTGTAATATTCCTACATCTGGCGTTTCTTACTGAGCACTGTTGGTCTCAGTTGTAGAATTTTCATTTTCATGAGGTATATATATTTAGTTTTTCCATTTTAGGATGTTTTCTCCAGAGAAGTTGAATATTCTTTTCACTTGGCAAGAGTCATTTACCAGCTGCTACTGTTCCCTCCTCCTTTAGCTGGCCTCCCCCTTCCTGCTTCATCTCTTAGAAGTCTTAAAAAGCTCTAGAGACAAGAAGAAAGCCAAGGTGTGATATTTGGTTTGGCTGAAGGACAGTAGAAGACGCCCAGGCAGATGCTTCCTGCAGAGCTGGGTGGGGTGGCCAGAGGCTCTCAACATCCTGGATTCACCTGCCATTTGTCTGATAAGCATATTTTTGTCTCCATAGGTGTGCCTGAAGCTGAAGTCACCTGGTTCAGAAATCAAAGCAAATTGGGCTCCTCCCATCATCTGCATGAGGGCTCCTTGCTGCTCACAAATGTGGCCTTCTCTGACCAGGGCCTATACTCCTGCAGGGCAGCCAATCTTCACGGAGAGCAAACGGAGGGGACACAGCTCCTGATTCTAGGTAAAAGCATCTCAAAAACAGTCTCAGGTGTACTGTGGGGAGTGCTGACCTACCCCTCTCCTCCTTTCTCCCCCTTATTGAATTAAGAACATAAAATAGACTTGATGTCCCTTTATTCCCTCTTCCCATAATCCGCCCTTCTAACACAGAGTGTGTGGCCTGCCAAAGCTGAGTGTGAAACCTGGCTCCACCTCGTTGGTTAACCTTTCTGGCATTAGATAACTCAACAAGTTGCTCACCTTGCTAAACCTTAGATGCTGAGGTCTATGAGAAATCCGACAATCGAGGATTGCCCACATTGCTGGGGAACGAGGGTTGTCAAATGGCACTGGCAAAGAAAATGACTTTTAAATCCCATGTTAGGTTTCTCTTTGAAGATCAAAGAGAAAGTCTTGAAAAACCAAAAAAAAAAAATTCCTTGTATGTAGCCAGATGGTAGTGGCTTAATACCTTTAATCCCAGCACTTGGGAGGCAGAGGCAGGTAGATCTCTACGTGTTTGAGTACAGTCTGTTCTACAGAATGAGTTCCAACACAAAGGAACCTTGTCTTGAAAAAAATAGAATTCATATGTGTAAAATATTTTTCATCCATCTCCTATTAGTTTTAAGTCTGCATAAAATCTTCACATGCATGTCCCACGCATGAGAACTCCTTATTAAAAGGTCTATCACAGATCCTTGTGTAAAATAAACATTTACAAATAGGAACAGTCCTGCCAGGTAGTGGTAGCCCATGTCTCTAATCCCAGTACTCAGGAGGCAGAGGCAGGCAGATCTCTGTGAGTTGGAGGCCAGCCTGGTCTACAGAGTGAGTTCCAGGACAGCCAGAGCTGTTAGACAGAGAAACCCTGTCTTGATAATAATAAATAAACAAACAGTTCCTAGGTCGCCGTCCACCACGCTGTTTCCCCAGGACAGAGCTTGGCCGTCTTGCAAGCTACATCCCCCTTTGCCCACACACCTCTACTTCCTTTCCGCTGATTCAGGAATGGGTACGTGAGATAGAAAAGAAGCTTCTAGATGGAGCCTTAGCCTTTACAAATAGAGCAATAATTAGAGCCCATATGCTGACTTTCTCACCAAGAAAAAGCTGTCATTCTAAGAGAGAGCGGGAAGCAAAATATTAGAATGGTAATTAGGTGTCACACATGTATAGGTCAACATCCACTGTGGACCTTTTCTGGGGGAAATAAACTTTACACTTCGACTTTCACACCCACAGCTGATGATGAACCCGCAGCCCTGCCCACTCAGATTTCAGGGGCCCAGCTGTGGTTTCTTCTCGCTGGTGGCTGTGTAAACCTCCACACTTCATAGGAAGCCGCAGAACATCGGCTCAGAGAAAAGGAGGACGTCAGTTGTTTCCCACTGGGTTCCATCAACTGAGCTGTTATTCTGGGGTCGCGCTGAGTGACAGCCCTCCCTTGCTGTCTCTGCTAACAGAGATGGAAGCCTGGGAGTGCTACTGTGGCATCAGCACTGAGGTATTCTCTCTGAACCTGTACTTACTGCATCCCAAATAGAGTATGGCCATGAATGTGGGGTGAGGGGAGGTTGAAGAGCATGGCACCTTCCCCATTATACTCAAACCTCCCAAGAGAAAACAATCACTGTTCAGATCTCTATAAGAAGTCTTGGTTCAATTAACAAATGCCAACATGGAAATATTTCTTTTTTATCAGTGACAATATGGCATATATATGTATGTATGTATATATACATATGTATATATTATTTTTTACATGCTAATCCCAGTTCCCCCTCCCTCTCCTCCCACTCCCCCCAACCTCCCCTCACCCCACCTACTCCCCATGGGGAGTCAATGAATTCTGTCATATCACCACATTGAGGCAGGACCAAGGTCCTCCCCCTCATGTCTAGGTTGAGCAAAGTTTCTCTTCATAGAAAATGGGTTTCAAAAAAGCCAGATCATTCATTAAGGATTGCTCCTGGTCCCACTCTATGGTTTAGTTTTTAAAGAGAAAATTTTGTATATCAAACTAAAGTTTCACATCAGGTCCTGTGGCTTAACTTGTAGTCTAATAGTTGGACATGGAACAATATGGGCATTCATTTTTTCGGTAATTCATGTGGACAGCCGATAGATATTTGTTGAGTGTTACCTCTAAGCCCAAGTTAAGTGGACACTGGCAGGGTTTGATGGGGAAATGAGGAAGTATCTGCCACCGGAGAATTCACATTTCCCCTGGGAAGGTAAAACAGGTACACACATGCACACAAAGAATTGTCATAGGAGCTACAGAAACATAAGCAGGGGCTGACATTTGGCCCAAAGAGAATAAAATGTTTCTCAGATGATACTAGCCTTCCCTTTTTGCTTTTAATAAATGCATGAAGGAGGAGAGGAATAAAGACACTGACGATGGCTGTTTACTCAAAGAGATATTTATAATGGGGCAGCTAAAGGCCCAGTAGGCTAAGGACTAGCCTAATTTAATCAATGGCACAGGCACAGTTCAAACTGTGGGTTCATAAAAATAAGCATGTTTTCCCTCTGAAAATGGTTGAGTGTCCTATGTTTCTTAATCATTTCACCACTGTCTTCTCTCTGTGCTGGTCTTCGTCAAAGGCAGAAAGATAAAGGTTGCTCCTGAGGTAGACACCATCAACATTCATGTACATGCCTAATGCATACTAACAAAATGCCAAGCACAATGGGGTCTGTCCAAACCTACCACTGAAGACGTCAGTCCCGATTCCTCAGAAGCATGACACCCCACAATAGCGTCTTCCTGCCCTTTTGATCTGGGTCCTGCTTGGGCATAAGAATTACACCCCCACACTTACACAAATCCTTTTAAATAAGCCCTCGGATAATATCCTAGCTGTGGAGACAGTTACAAATTGCCTCATTTCTAAGGATCCTATGAGTTAAGTAAAAAATTGGTGGAAAACTATTTATCTCACACCTTGGCATGTAGTAAATGCTAAAATTGTCCTTTAAAAAAAAATACCGTCTTTGTAACATGTTTCAATTTATCTATATTGTTAGAAAGAGCCAGTGGGGGCATGCTTGGAAGTGGTAGAAAATGAGAACTTCTGAAATTCACAGGCCTGGTTCTTATTACAGATCTTGTTATTCCAGGCATCAAATATTAGCTTTGAAATTCAGACTCACCTTCATAGGTATACCTTCTCTCTAGGAAAAATGAGGTCGATCACAACCACGCCTATCTTACACACAGGGGTACTTGCCTATTCTCTCTCTCCTTTAACACAGCCCGCATGCTCTCACCTCCCTATTCCCCATCTGTCTTCTCCCAGATCCCCCACAAGTCCCCACACAGTTGGAAGACATCAGGGCCTTGCTCTTAGCCACTGGACCGAACCTTCCTTCAGTGCTGATGTCTCCTGTGGGAACACAGCTGGTCCTGGATCCTGGGAATTCGGCTCTCCTTGGTGAGTCCAACCCTCTGAAACATTGGGCAAAAATCCAGGGCTGGACAGGATTTATGGATGGGTGACTGCCTGCAGGTGGGAGGGGGGCAGCAGTGGGGGGTGGCCAACAGGAAATCACTAAATTGCCTACAGAATCCAGACTCACCAGTGGAAACTTGGCTGACTTTCCACACGAGGTGAGTGCGGCTCTCAGTCTGGACTCCGGTTTGTCTGGATTCCAATATGGCCCCTCTTGGGCTGATGCCACGGCCCAGACCCTCTCCTTCAGGGGGACTCACTGAACTCTGAGAAGGGAGTAGCAGAGAAGAACCCCTTCTGTGTCTCCTCCCCACCATGAGCCCTCTAACCTTTTACTCCGAAACAGCAAGAATGAGTTTTTAAAGACAAAGCTATAGTGTTAGCACCCTAGAAGCCAGCAATTTTGTCTAGACCAACTCTCCCCATGCAGTCTACAGCCAGCCCAGACAGACTTCCCGGGGCAAAATCTCCCTGTTTTGGAGCACTGGGTAACCAAGCTATTGCCTACACAACTGGTACCATCCAGTAGCAGTCTTTTATCTGCCTCTCTGAGTCCCAGGCTCCTCACTCTGGAATCATAGCCCAAGGCACGGAAAGGACAGGGTTATGCATGTAAGAGAACAGGGGCTGGGCAGTGGTGGTGCAAGCCTTTAATCCCAGCACTCGGGAGGCAGAGGCAGGTGGATTTCTGTGAGTTTGAGGCCATCCTGGCCTACAAGAGCCAGTTCCGGACAGGCTCCAAAACTACAGAGTAACCCCGTCTTCAAAAACCAGAAAAAAAGAGAGGGAGAGAGAGAAAGAGAGAGGAAGAGAGAACAGGAAAGATGTGAAAAATCTGTATGCCATTCTCTTGATAGTGCTGTGGGCCTAGGACTTAACACTGGTTAGGAAGAAAAATCAAAGTGTTTAACCACTTTTATTTTTAAGCCCACAAAATGGAGAGATTCTTTACACTATATCCCCCTGGATGTTGATAACAGTAGCTAGAATTACTCTCTTGGCTCCAAGTTTAAAGTTCCTCTGTTCTCCCACGTCACACTGGTAACTGCTTATCAGGGAGGCCAAGGGCCTTAGTGGGTTTAGAATCAGAGTGCAGAAAGTTGTCCTTCAATTTCCATTATCATCTGAAATTAATGAGGAGCCATTATACCTTATCAGCAGATGAAAACGCTCCTGTCTTCTCTCTGTGTGTGATTAAATTCACAAGTGGGCCTTGTTTCCCACTACATGTTTCCAAATACCTGAAAAGTTTGGCATTCTGTTTTTCCATAGCCCACTGACGGGAAGCTCACACAGCTCTAAATTTCAGTTCCTTGGTGCTTAGAGGGGGTAAATTTACTCCAGATTCAGTATGTGCATTGCAGACATCTTTGTTTCAGATTCCTTGCTATCCCTTGTTAGTTACAGCACAATAACTACCAAAGGGCATAGGAACTGCTGGTCTCAAAGCTAAGTAAGCCCTTCCAGACACTCAGGTACCACTCCACATGCAGGACAGGTTCATCGACTCATGCCTTTCCGTGATAGCTGTGATTTCTTTCCCCCTTATTCTGAAATAATATTTGTGTCTCATTTTAGCCACGGGCAATAAGGATTTACTGTGCTTGCTGCATTCCACTGCTGGTTTCTGATGCTTTGTTACCTTAGTCTGGTGTTTAAATCTAACAATTAAGACACCTTAATATTCCAGCCTACCTCCAGACTGCTCCATTTGAAGGAGACAGTGAGCCAGTGTTCATAGAGTCCCCGAGTGTAAGAGCCTGGGCAAAAATCAGTGCCGCCCCAGCACTGTAGACCTAAGGGAGCACTGTGTGCAACTGTGGAGATAAATTAGGGTTTGGAAATTGTGTCAAATGTCAGGACTCGGAGAACTAGGTTTCCACAGACCAGAGTCTCCGAGATGCTATAGAAACGTGTGCTAAAGAAGAGTGGGATCAAATAAGCAGAATGTGGGAGAATGGACACTCAGGGTTTAGAAACAGATAGAAGAGATGGTGTCATGAATCCTGAGGGGAAAAAATGTACAAGGTATTTATTAGGGATCCTTCTAGAAAAACCGTACAGCTCCTTTGTTTTGAGGCTGATGAGGAGCAGCTAGACTGGAATAGAATCCTCAAGATAAGCAAAGCTTATCCAGAGTTCAGCTCAGCAATCATGATGGTCTCTCTCCATCTCGAGCTTCCCCTGCTGTCTGTCCATCCCTTTGCTCCCAACTGGACAGGTTTCCGACCCTGTCTCCTCTGCCTGGGCCCTCTGTTACAAGAAACAATGCAGGAAGGCAGCTTCGCGCTGCGTTCCTAGGAAATTAGAACAGTAAGGAGCAAATTGAGGAGCATCTTGAACTCCGGACTGTGATAGGGTGTGAATTGTGTGTGTGGTTGTTTGTATATGCACATGGGTGTGGCCAGAGCCCTTGGAGCTGGAAGCATAGAAAGTTGTAATCTAGCCATGGATGCTGAGAATCAAACTCTGCAAGAGGCAATCATGATTAACCACCGAGCCACCTGCCCAGCTCCTAGCTTTTGTTTACAAGAGGATGAGGTAGTAAAAGAAATATTCAAGATGTACTCTGAATGATTGATCTTATTTCAAGGGTAACATGCTATTAAGGCCTCCTCCCACTCCAAAACATCCCTGATTACGGTGCCTTTTGTCACTCAGTGCAGGCACTGCCTTGGAACTCATTAATATCCGAGCCTTGATAGTACTGATTTGATTCTGTGGGTGAAAGCCATTTGACAATCCAGTTGTAGCCAGAAAGAGGTTAGACTCAAGTATTTCTTGGTGTGTGGGACTGCCTAATCATGTACTGTGCTATCACATGGTTCTGTGGCACAGGAGCAGTGTGGTTCCTGGACTTTAATTCTCCTGTTTCGCTAGAGGAAGGGGAGAAGGAAGATTCAGAGTCTTAACAGCCATGTCTCAGAGCTAGCTCTTACTCACTGAGACTTGAGTGTTGAGATTCCATAGGAATCTATTTCCAGAAATGGCTGATGTAGTTATATGACCCATTGGCTTTGATTTCACTTCAGGCCCCAGCTGCAGCTGATGGACTAGCACCTGTGTCGGTCCTATTAGCCTCACTTTCCATGAGTGTAAAGTGGGAATTTAGGACTCGAGAAAGTTCCTTGCTGCTCTTCGCTCTTGACTCTGTGGGTGAGGTGTGGGAACTGCCCCTGGAGTCTGTGCTACTCAGAGGATTTGGCCTTCCTGATCCACTGCCCTGAGTAATGCAAGTACTACTTCTTTCAGCTTGACGGTAGTTGTACTTCCTGCAGGAACCTCAGGATATGCCAGCTTCTCTAGATGGCAGAGCCAGTCCTGTGCCACCGCCACCTTTGGCCCAGCCCTAAAGCAGTAGCCTACAGGCTCCATTTTCAGAGCGGAAATATTGCAGGCCTTCCCAAGGCATCTCAACTGTTTTATAACTTAGAAATGGTCTTAGAAGGACTGCCAAAGTCCATTGTATTCACTTATAGAGTAGGATCTTTGATTGTTCTTAAACAGCTTTTGCTGGGGTCTTAATTATCATAGCAGTGGAGAGCCCTTGTAGGAGAAGTAGAAATCAAATCAAAAAAAGAAAGAAAAATTATCTAAGAACTCAACCCTGAGGTAATCAGTGCTAATCCTGTTGTCTTAAACATCAGTGTAGAGCCTTTATAGATTTTATCTAACGCATATCTATTCTGCACACTGGCTTTATGGTTTTAGACACTTGGTGATATTCAGCAAACATCTTCATGTCTCTAAAGCTTTTCTATAATTTCATTTTTCATGGATGTATTGGCAAAAGATACTCTGTCTTATTAAATTAAGTCTCTGATGGATTTTGTGCTCTTTTTAGTCTTTTCACTATTATTTTTAAAAATAAATATAATAATTTTTATATCCTCATGTGACCCTTGTTTACGTAGGATCAATTTCTAATGGTAGATTTATTGTTTCAAAGCTTCCCACTATTTGAGGTTTTACTATATATTATCAAATTTTCCCCCAGAAAACTCATGTCCCTCTTCTATGCCCAGCAGAAGTAAATGAGAGAAAAGGTCCTCTCTCAAAACATGACTTGTAACCAATAGTTTTTACATTTACCACCGTAATTGTGTGCACAATGGTGTAAGATACAAAGAAACATAAATACATTCTTATTTTCTTTCTTTTGCAATTTAATACATTTGGCAATCTCCTAATTCCATTTAGGAATTACTCATTCATGTCATCTTTTGTTTATGACAGCTATTCTCTTTATTAACTTACAGGACACATATATTTATATATGTTTAACCATTTGGTGGACATGAAACAAATCACACATAGTCTAAAATAGAAATTCCTTCTACAGCCAACAGACTGAACCTGCAGCATTTCCAGAGTTACCCTAAGCCCTTTGGCTTTTGTTATGTTCTTTCCTTTCTCAATCGTCTCTTGTCCTTCCACCTTCCACTCCTTGCAACCTTGCTCTTCCCCACCCCTTCCGCCTCAGCTGACCACTGATCTGCTTCCTATCCAGCAGAGCAGGTGACTGCATTGTCTGCAGTAGTACATAAAGGGATCAATGCCATTGGGAAGTTGACTTCGTATGTGATGCATTTTTGACAGTTTCATGTGTGTATCCCTAGTCCTGTGATCACACAACACACACACACACACACACACACACACACACACACACACACTACCCTCCCTCCCCTAATCCTGCTCACCCACTTCTTCCCAGCTCGGGCTTCTCTCATCCTTACAATTCTTTATCCTCATCTCTGTTAGCACATTTGCCATTAGAGCATTCCTCCTTTTGCTGCACAGCACTCTGTGTATGGAGATCTTACAGTCTGTTTAATCAATCCTCAGTTGAGAACCAGAATGGTCACTTCAGCTCCTAGTTTAAAAATACAGCTGGCATACAAATGCATGTATTCGTCTTTGGACATCTGCTTTTATTTCTCTTCACTAAACGCCGAGGGGTGGCATGGCCGTGTTATATGGCAGGTGTGGGAACTGAGGAAATGGACACACTGCTTTTCAGAGTGGCCTGATTTCACATCCCCCATCAGCACATCGTGACCTTCCAGGTCCTCCACATCTTTGGCAGCCTGCCCTCCTTGCTGTCTTAGTTTTAGGAAGCCTACTAGGGGCGTAACGATCTTGCTATGGTTGCATTTGCATTTTACTAATAACTAGTAGTATTTGGCAGCTTTACCAAATTTACCATCCCAATTTCTTGGACAAAATTCCAGTCCACTTGTTTTATCAATTTTTTAAGGTGGGTCTTTCTTCACTTAGAATTGAATCTTCAAAAATCTTTCTATGATTTTTAAAAGCTGTTATTAGATACATAATTTTCAGATATTTTGTCCCAGTCTGTGGTTGACATTTCATTCTCTCAGTGATGCTTCTTAAGAGTAGGGAACTGAGATCTTGGTTCTGTATTATTTTTAGATGTTGTATTAAAAAAAAATCTTTATGTGACCCAAAGTCTGAAATATATTTGAGGGGGGTTCATTGCAGAGTTCCAAAAACTATTCATTTTGTAATTGGAACTTCACTGTATTAAGCTGCATCCATTCAGTGACCTGTGCATTGTCTTCGGCAGCATCTCCATCACAGAGTGGAGCTGAGAACTTAGCACACAGACCATGTCTCCCTGAACCTAAGGTAGTCTCCATCTGCCCCTGTGCAAGAAGCATCTTCCACTGACCTAGTGCCTCCACATTGTTGACAGTGATGCTGAGGTCTGTGATGGGAATCACAAACACCGCTTCAAGGTCACCCTTTCCACTGTCACTGTGCCCCATCACTGACTTAGGCATTCTTCCTAAGGTCTAAGACCCTGAAAAGCTGAAAAATGAAATCAACCAATTAGGAAAGAGGAGAACTAGTTCTATAAGCAAGCCCTGGATTTTCCCAGGTGACTCCAGCAACAAAATACACAACTATGTGTGGCTTATGAGAAATAGTTCAGGGCTGTAGAATTGGCTCAGGCGGTAAAGTACATGCTGTGGAACCATGAGGACCTGAGCCTGGGTACCCAGCATCCATATAAAAAGTTCAGTGCACTGGCATGCTTCTGTGTGGGTTGGTGAGAGACAGGTGGGTCCGTGGGGCTTGCTGGCAGCTGACGTGGCCAAATCAGTGAGCTCCAGCTGCACTGAGACTCTGTCTCAGAAATAAGATAGATTCTGAGAAACAGATCCAATGCTCTCCTCTGGCTTACACACACACACACACACACACACACACACACACACATACATACATACACATACACCCACACACACACACGAGAGAGAGAGAGAGAGAGAGAGAGAGAAGTTGAATATACTCCACCGCCCAGTATATATTATTTAGACTCACAGCCTAAGTAGGAGTATCAGAATTGGCTCTCCTGGTTTGGCCAGCCTACTCCCTCTAGGGCTGTGGTTTTCAACCTTCCTAATGCTTCAACCCTTTAACACAGTTCATGTTGTGGTGACCCCCAATCATAAAATTACTTTTGTTGCCACTTCATAACTATGATTTTACTATTATGGATCATAATGTAAATATCTGTGTTTCCAGATGGTTTTAGGGGAGCCCTGTGAAAGGGTCATTTGGCCTATGATAGGATCCGGACCCACAAGTTGAGAACCATTGCTCCAAGGCCGTTCTCTCCTTAGTGAGTGAACAAACTGAACACCACAAACCTCACAGGCATCCCTGCTAAAGGCATGTGATCCGGTCCCACAGGAGCCATTTTCTCAAGCCTGATGATTTTACAATGAGCAGGAAGAGCCAGTGACTAGTTCATCATCGGTGTTCCTAGCCCTTCTCCCTTGCAGGGCTCCAGCACATGCCCCGCCCACACATGCCCCGCCCAGACTACAGCCTCACAGCAACACGGGTGCTCTCTGGTGCCGTGGCATCAAGTAGTCCATGCGCTGTTCTATCTCTATCAGGCACCGGGGCCAAGGCCCACAGGCTGTGCTCAGACAGTTGTGTTTCCACACTAACTACCTGCGCATGGCTGCAGTTTTTGGATGTTCATGTTCTCTTCTGAGAACTGCAAAGCTCACCTGGCCTGAGACCTCTGTTGAGAGCAGTGGTGACCCATAATCTCCTCCTAGAAGGTGAACATTTCTTTCTCTAGCAGAGTTAAAACTGGGCCACTCCAATAAACAATGTCTCACTGATGGGTGAGCCAAACCTGGAACATACAAGACCCAGAGCTGGAGTCTACAGATGGAGCTCCACAGTGTTCGTGTAGAAAACCCCCCCAAAGGAGGAAGGAGGGTGCCAGCTACAGTCAGGTAGCCAGGAGAGGACGTGAGCAGAGATGTGCAGTGAGCTATTGAGCACTGTGTATGTCTGCTGGGAGAGATGCTGCGTGCATCCCCAGCTCCAGGAACAACAAGGAGGCCAGAGTGTCTGGAGTGGAGTTACACAGAGAAGAGACGTTATGGGGGTTGGGAGCCAACCAGATAGGCAAGAAGGCAGAGGGCAAATTTTGTAAGGCCTTGTAAGTGGTCACATTAAAACAACAGAGAAAAATCTATAAATGTCCAATTTATGAACTGTCTCGATATTGCATTGAGCATCATGAGCTTTTCCAGGACTAGGCAAAGGCAGGCAGAAGTGATTTCTTTTATTGGAAGCCATGTGGCCAACTGCACGCTGTATAGCTGACTCCAGTAAACCAGAGGCTTATCAAGCTGGCTCTGGTACAAGCCAATATTGCTGATTTAATTTGACTCACATGTGCCGGGTACCTGTTAGCCTACCTGACCTGAAGCTTCAGCAGGCACATGCCTAACCATTCCCTCCCTCTAGTAAGAGGGGACCAAATGGATGATAGAACCACCTGGAAAATTGAAAACTAGTCCAAGGAAGACCAATTAAGCTAGAGTCTCTGGAGGTGGAGGTAAGTATCGGCACATTTAAATTATTCCCAGGGTCAAATAGATTTCCAGAGTCGCTTCCTTCCCCGTTCCCTACTGCATGCTTAGAGTAGGAGAATGGAAGGTGCCATCATTTAGGATCAGCTGTCTTAGCGTGCAACTTCTTTGCTGTTCCAATCTAACTGCAGGTGTCCTTCCATCCTGGTCTTGTCTCATACAAAAATTCCATCCTGTCAAATTTCTCCATGGTCATTGTCATGACAATGTCTTGAGTTTTCTGTGACTTTTTTGCCTGAAGGATTCTCTCTTGACCTTGAACTAAATCCTACAGGTCTTTGAGACTCAGTTCATGCCCTCTATGAAGTCTCTTCGGAGTGCCCCAGCATAAAGTGGTCACTTCTCCACTGACCCCCTGAGTACCTGTTCGACACCAAGCCTGGGCAAACTTCTTCTGTAGGGAAATAAATAGGAACTGTCTTAGGCACTGTGCATTGTACCTGCCGCTGTTGTGCCTACTCTGCTCTGTAATTGTAGAGTGATTGTACTACCTAATGGGTATAGTTATGTCCCATAATAGTGAAACTGTCTTTTCCACAGCAAGGATCAAAGCTCCAGTTTGCCAGCTCTGCTCTAAGTCACTGATAGGACATCGAGAATTACTAGAGGAATTTCAGGTCTGCATCATGGCTCTCAGCTTGCTCCCAGTTCCTAGGGAGAAAAGGAGCTGTGTAACCATTCTCTAGCAGTTTCAAGCAGAGGCTGGTGGCAAGGCGCTGACGTCGGAGTCCTCTTGAGTCACTTCCACCTCCCAGTTCTATTCTAATCACAGCTTTTTCATCAGTCCCACGCACCTCCACCCTCGCCCTTAAAAGCGCACTTCCTGATTCTCCTGACCTAGGCTGCATCAGGCGCTTCCTCATGCCCTTTCCGAGGAAATGCACGCTATGACATCAGTGAGTGTCCTAGGCCACATCTGTTGGGAAACCAGTTTTCATCATGACCCTTTGGAAGACTAAGATCATCGCTGCTTCCTCTCCAAAGATAGCTGTGAGAACAACAAGTCCCGAAGGCCAGAGGTTAGGTAGAAATCCATTCACAATGGGGACCCACCCTCGAGAGGTCAAGGAAAGTGATGCAGAGGAAGGGCAAGGCAACCTGAAGGGCAGAGGCAGCATCCTTGATGAGGGAAGCTCAGGCAAGAATACATTCACCCTGGCCCTCTTCAAAGAGCAGCTGGCATCTGTTTCCTCATTTATACTGAGGCTGAGATGTCATGGCACACGGGTAGCATGCTTTGTTCCTAATGTTGCCACAAGGAGAATACGCTTTGCTATGAAGAAGAAAGGCCAGCATTTTGTGGCTGTTCACAGTTCATGTTTATTTACTTTCATCTTTTTTCTTAAGGTAAAATCGGAACTGGAGTAGAGATACCCATAGGGACTACATGAAGCTCAACCACACATATTGTGTGAAATAAAATATTTTTTTTCATTTTTCAATAAGTATTTAATGGGAAAGCCATGGGAAGAAGTACAGCAGTTCTTTGGGCTGGAGTAGACATCCATAAATATAAAGACACCCGAGCATAAGTCATACTTAAAATAGAGAGAGCAGGGCAGTAAATGTCCCCGCTTGCCACTATTCCAGGCCATAGCAAACATCCATGCATGGACTTATTTTAAGAGTCTAGATAATCAGGAAATGGGGACCTTGAGAAAACTCACTCACACGTGCCCCTGCCCTTTCTTGGCACCAAGGCAGAATTCCCAAGCCAGTGCCCTCCCTAGCATACCCAACAGGGATGATGTGAATGAGCCTGGTGTCCCCAAAATAGACAGGTACTGAAAGTCCTGGGAAAGTGAGGACCTCCACACTCGCCCTAATAAATCCTTCCTCGCCATGAAATGGCTCTTGAAAACACCCCCATAGTGTTCTGTGCCCCCTCTGTGTCTCTGTGGCACGGAAGCAGCAGTTTTACGGTGGCTGAAGAGCCCACAGGCAGACCATAGGCAAGAAAGGCAGGATTGTGTCCAGGGCTTGTAATGATCTGTGAAAGGAGAGACAGACCCTCCTGCCTCAGTTCTCAGCCAGCTCTGGAGAGGAAAAGGCCAATCAGTTAGAAGACCTGCTTGCAAATCCACAGCATCTGGTAACCTCATTGGTACATAGCCCAGTCCACAGAACTGGCTCTCACGCGGGTGAAGTGAGAAGCTATGTGCAGTGTGCCTAGGTTGGTGCTCAGTACCAGATTGAAAGCTAGCAGGAGTTTGCTTTTGCCTATAGCATTTTGGTTGCCACAAAAGCTTCCTAAGATGTTTGGGGACAGCTGCTTGTGGCTATCTCAGGTGTTAAGAGGTAGCTCAGAAGATGGGTGCCTTATTAGAGTGTTCAAGTGTGGTACCCTTCTGGGTGGGATCACAGAGGTATGCCCCTGACATGAAGGAACTTCTTACCTAGAAAGATCTGCCCAATACTGCTGATGAGAGAACAATGTAATAGAAGGAGACAGGAGGCTTAAACAGCTGCTCTGAAATTGATAATAAAAGATGGAGGCTCAGTCCTCTCGGGAAGACCTCTTCCCTTCTATCCTCTAGTGCCCATGCTGCCTAATGGGGCCCTTCCCATGCATGTCAGAGCTTAGCACGTGATCAGAGCAGGCTGTAGAACCTGCAAGCGTGGCTCCACTACCCACTGACAGCAGGATATCCTGCCAGCCCTCCTGTCTCTGACTATAAAATGAAGACGAATGGCTGCATAACCTTTCAGAGTTGTCGAAAGGAGTAAATATAGTATTGAAACCATTACCGTATTGTCTCTGCACATGGTATCTGCCCACTTCCTGTAGGTCGCCACTGTACTGCTCTTGTCCCAGCCCTTCCCTTCTGGAAGTAGCAGAGTCGGGAGGGTTAAGAGCCTTAAAGTCAAGAAACTTGGTGGCCATGTCCTAGGGGCAGGGATAAAGAGGATGGTAGAGTCGGGCCTCAGTCAACCTGCCTTTCCATTAACTTACACATCTTACACTTGTTCTTATTTCTTTAACTGTTTTCTTGTTAACTGCACTTACTTTTTAGTCAAGTTCTCTTTAAGAGTTCCAGCTTATCTCAGATAAATTAATCAAGAGGTCTGGGCCAAAAGGATAAAGCAAACGTGGCTAGTTTTCTAGTCACACAGCCCTTCTGAGGCTTCCTTTCCCACTAGTACAATGGGGCAATAACCTCCATCTCAGAGGAATGACCACAAAGTAGGGCCCCTAGGATGCTAAGGAAAGGGCGAAGTTCTGATTCTATAGACCACTTATGATGCTCTTCCAGCTAAAAACAGTTTCTTCTTGTTCCTTGCCTCACACTGGAATAGAGAGGGTGTTTTCTCTATAAGGGACCTTGGGGAAATATGATGCATTCTGCCCTGGAGAGTGGTATCTGAGAAGACTTTGTGAAGAAATGGGAACTACATGACATCAAGAAGGATCTATAGAACTAGACAGGTCAAGAAAGCACAGGTGGCAATTGGAGCCACACACACCCCTCCCGGAGAGCCATGAAGATGCAAATAAAGCCAGGAACACTTTCCTCTTTCAAGCCCCACACTGGGCCTCTGGAGTCCAGAGCCTTGATTCCTCTTTGTGTGTGTAAATAATTGATGTTCGTGGAAGTAAACCTCAGCCGAATCTGATCCCCAGGGAAGTTCACCTTATCGCCCTGGGGAGAGGGGATGCAGGGTTTCCCTGCTCTACCTTTACATGTGCTCTTTAGACAGAGTTTGGAGATGGGGATTTGGCTAATATTGTAGAAATTGGGTGAGGTTCACCTCTTACATAGTAAGCTTCTGTCTGCTGTGCAGCAAGAGAAACACTACCCAGCTTCCACCTTCCCTACACTCCTTTACAGCTCATGGGTAAATAGAAATCATCTCGCCGCGCACATACTCCCTAACTTCCTCCTCTGCCCATCACTGGACCTGTGAGCATAGATTCCTGGAAGCCTCCTCTATGGTCATATTAAGGGCCATAGAGTTTAAAGTGTATTATTTAAAAGGACTGAAGTTGTAGTTTAACTTAACTATTTTTATTTCAAAAAGGTACTTTGCAGACAACACTGTAAGTAACCAGGGAGTTGAGAGGGAGGTATCAGGAAGAGTTTCTATTCCCTCCCCTACCCATCAAATTTCAAAGCAAGCATGTGTATGGAATATAAAAAATATAATGGCCAAAACCTGGAACTATGGCTCAATCCCACAAATGTCTGTTGCACAACTTGTTGTACCAGGAAATCTGTGCTGTCTCTGCCCTCACTAGAGTGTAGAGATTGGGTGTCCAGCTCTGCTGAGCCTCAACAACAGAGGCCAGCTTTAAAAGCCTCTCCCCTGTATGTATACAAAGGAGGAAAAGGGAATAACCAGAATGATATTTTGGCATCATTAAAATCCTGGCAAGGAATACATGGTGTAGTTCAGCACTCAGGAGGCAGAAACAGGCAGATCTCTGGGAGTTCTAGGTCAGCCTGGTCTACAAAGGGAGTTCTAGGACAGCCAAGGCTGTTAAATAGAGAAGCCCTGTCTTGAAACACACACACACACACACACACACACACACACACACAAGGAATTCTCCTGACTATCTGTGGTTATCCCTCACCTGGGATAGTCTATCAGAGCAAACCCTAGGAGGTGGATCGGGCCACAGGGGAACAAAAGATGATTACAGTAGCTGAACTGTGAAATAAAATCTTGTAATACATCTACATCTACAACAGTTCAAATTCTTTTACCTTCCCTTTCAACACCTTATTTCTGAAAGGTATATGAAAGACAAGTCAACGCCAAAGTCATTCTACCAAGAAGGCTTTTATGTGAAAATCCATTGTAATTATGAAATTCCTTATTTCTCTCTTGACCAGGCAGCTCAGAAATAATGAGCTCCCTGTACATTTTGTTTCCAAGGAGATAAGACCAAAAATTCATTCAAGGCCCTTCTGTACCCTGGCAGGAACCACTGTGTGCAGTGTGTGAGTCTTTGAAGTGGTATCAAGACAGATAAATCAGCGCGAGTCTGTGTCTGTTGTCCTGCCAGCTTCCTGAGCCCAGAAAAAGGAATGTAGGCACAGAAGGTGACCATGGCACTTCTCAATGCACAACAAAGACTGAACAGACTCTTAATTCCTGCCCTATAATCTTGTTCTCGACTCTAACAAACCTTACTGGCCTCTCGGATCCTTGCCCAGGGCCATGGCTCAGAGGCTGGCTCAGCACAGTTAATTCAGGGGGATATAATGAAGATTTGGGGTGTCATAGGTTAGAGTGAAGCTCTTCTGCTAAGGACACCGAAATCATCCTGATGATGGTACAATTGCAGAGAGAAAAAACTATTACAAAAAACGTGGAGGGAAAGCTGGGTAAACAAAGTCTTTACTAAACAACCATTGCAGAATTCTTTAATTTTAGAACCTAACCATGTTCCACACAAAACTTGATTTGATTATGAAATGATATATTTTGTTTTCTGTATCCATGAATTCCATACCCAAGGATTCAACCAGATACATATAAAAAATAGTCAGAAAAAATAAACTTGTCTGAGCTCAACACGCAGGCTCTACTCATTGTTACTCCCTAAATAAAATAGTATAGCAACAATTTATATAGCATTGGCATGACTAGATAAGACCCACAGCACACGGGAGGATGTGTGCATGTCACATATGGATACTATGCCATTTTATTCAGAGGCTGTAACATTTTCTGTTTTCCACACCCAAAGGGGTCCAGAAACTGTCATCCCATGCATACCAAGGGGTAAGTGTTCCACTCTGGACATAAAAATTTGTTTATGTTTACATAATTCATGAGTTCCTGCCATCCAGAGAGCGGTCTTTGCTCATCACTTTATTTTGATGTTGAAAAAAAGAAAATTCCAGATGCAGCCAATGAGACTTTAACCCCTGTATCTCTTGTCACATCCATTCCTTGAGAACTTCATTACTTCCAGGCACAAGAAGCTATTCTGGAGTCATCTTGAACTCTCTCTGCTTCGGGCCTAGGGAGTAGAGCATTGCTTATTCAGACAATTACAATTTTGCCATTGGACTTTGCTCCAAAGAACTCTGAATTTTATGATCAATCAATTGATAAACTAGTTTTGTTCAACTGTAAGAAAGATCTGTTAAAATTGGGAAAGAAAGTCATCAGCATCTGAAAAATGTCATGCACTGAACTATTCGTCAGCAGAGACCCTTGCCTGCAGAGCAAACCCTGGGGAGAGAGTGAAAGGAACCATTCTGGGCAATCCTGTCTGTGTGTGAGCACTCAGATCACGAAGTCTGAAAGCCCATTTTCTGAGACATTAGCTGCTCTGTTGCCCAGTGCCTGTGTTCTGTAGCAGCCAGCACTCACACCTAAGATCCAAGATCTGGACAGGCAGCAGACTGTGTTCTCCATTCCTATGTTCTCACATATTAATTTATATAAGACCTTTCTCTTTAATGAACTTTTGCTGTGAAAGTCTCAATTTTACCCACTGACAGGATAATATTCATTTTCCCATTTGATCCATTTGAGAGTCTGTTTCTGACCCCATTACCCAGTATACATTCCCTCAAGGTTAGCTAGTTGTCCTGGTAGCATCCTGATAGTAAAAGAATCCAACCCCGAGGACACATTCCATTCAGCTGCCATGTCTCTTAGCTGAACAGTACCTTGGACTTCCTTGACCTCTGCGACAATATTTCTGAAGGGCACAGACTTACTACTGAACAGTGTGTGCTCCAATTCAGGTGTCTGACGTGACCTCATATTTAGATTCAGGCTGTGAATATTTGGCAGGAGCAAGTGCCTGGCACTGGGTTCATCACCTTGTACCCAGTCATGTGATCATGACAGCTGCTGCACCCTCATAGCTGATTTCAATTCTAATCACTTGCTAAAATGTCTCTTGGGTTTCCTTTGCAAAGTTATTTAATTTCTCTGGTCATTAGTCATATTCATAGGGAAGTACTTCAAACTGATTCAAACATCCTGTTCTAACGTAGACTTAAAGGCTGTATATACTTGCATAACTCATGAATCCCTGCCGTCCAGAGAACTATCATCTTGTGCTGTGCTTTTTATTCAAGTAAAAGAAATTCCCGGATGCAGCCAACAAGGCTTTAAAGTGGCCCTGTATCTCCTGACACGGCCATGTCATCCCCTGAGAACCCCAGTATTTCCAGGCTCCCCTCAAGCTTTCCCCATTCCTGACCTAGAGAATAGTTCTGGGAGGTGCTGCTGTGGTGCCACTGTTCGCAGCACATACACATGTACGCACATAGCTGTTCATGCAGCTAACAAGACTACAGTTTTTTACCTGTATTTACCTCTACGTTAAACCATGAGTTCTCCCTTGTGCCTCCAATTCTGGCCCAGCACTACAGAATTCGATCTCCATCTCCTCTTTTTGCATATGTAGGTGTATGGCCTCTACTGTTCTTAATGTATTTAGTAGTTTGGTCAAGCCCTCTCTGCATAGGAGAGCTCCTCTCACTGCTGTCTCCTGACCTCACACAGACACCATTTTCACCCTACTTACATTCACTAACCATCAACCAAACCACCATGAGCATCTTAGTCCATTTGCTGTTGCTACTAATATATATTATATTTATATATGTATATGACTCAGTAACTCTAGGAAGATTTGGGGGTGGGGATAGGGGCTTGTGATTCTGAGAACTGAAACTCCCAAGGGCACAGCATAGGCATCTTCTTAGTTCTTGGTGAGGATGTCTTTCTGCTTCAACTTCTGGTGGAAAACAGAAGGGCGTGCAAACATAAAGAGAAGATTCCAAACTCCTCCTTCTGCGCTGTTCCTGTAAGAAAACACTCGTCCATTTATAAGGAGTCTGTCCTTCTGAACCAAACACCACTAAGTTTCACCCCCAAACACCACATCTTTCAACATGTGAGTTTGGATGGGTACACACTCAAACCAGAGCAACATCCTGTGTATACTTATTGTAGGAGGGCCACTTGTTTTTTCCCGGCTGTTCAGCCCCAAAGTAGCCACATAGAAACTATATTAATTAAATCACTGCTTGGCCTATTAGCTCTAACTTCTTATTGACTAGCTCTTACATCTTAATTTAACCCATCTCTATTAATCTGTGTACCACCATGAGGCTGTGACTTACCAGGTAAAGTTATGGTGTCTGTTTCCAGCTGGGCTACATGGCTTCTTCCTGACTCTGCCTTCTTTCTCCCAGCATTCAGTTTAGTTTTCCCCACCTAGATAAGTTCTGCCTTGCTATAGGCAAAAGCAGTTTCTTTATTCATTAACCAATAAAAGCAACACATAGACAGGAAGACCTTCCACACCATGTACTTTGGATTTCACTGCTCAGGCTTAGTGTCCTGTTCTCGACTATCTCAACTTCCCCTCCTCTCTGAACTTTGCCTCAGCCTCACACAATGGGTTTTGGACTGAACTGTTTAAGAAGGAAAGGTGAGCGGCTGGGAAATTTCTGGTACACGATAGAAAACAGATTGCCTCCAGACTTGGAAGTGAAAGAGAAGAAAGCAGAGACCAAGGAGCGTAAGTGTTATGTGACGCCCAGACTTTGTAACCCTGGGGCAAGAAGCATCTGGTTAGCCAGGACTCTGACTGCTGCCCATAAGCCAGGAAAGCAATCTCACAATGTCACATCTTAGCTGGTACCTTGTGGGAAGTACTCCTATATTGTAGACTTCTAACTTTAAGTAAGAGAATGTTGTTGGTACCCTCTCTACTACCATTGTCTACATGAGGATTCTTAGCCTAGGTCAAGGAGCTTGAGGCACTTTCTAAGCCCCAAGTGCATATGCAAATGTGTTTTGTTTCTCATAAAAAAACACAGAACTTCCTTCAGAATCTCTAAGAGATCTGTGATCCATCAACATTTACCTAATGATTATATACAAAAGGTTAACAGAAGGCCCAATCTTACTGAAATCAAAGTAAAGCAGATATAAAGAAAATGTTATTTACTGAGTAGGAAATTTGTAAAGACATAGATTTTTGTATTAATTGACAATTGATGCAAAGAACCACAGATTTCATGGTCTAACACAACACAAATTCATTCTCTTTTAGTTGTGGGGAGCAAGATTTCAGAACAGACACTGCTAGGATGAAGTCAAGGTTGGCCAAGCTTCCAGAGGCTCTAAAGGAACATCTATCTTCTTGCTTTACCAGTTGCTAGAAGCTTCTTCTGTTTTTTGACTGTGGCCATTGTTCTATCTTTAAAAATGACAGAGAGGACCACAAATCTTTCTCTAATGCTACCCCTGTTTCCCCTCTTTTAAATACCCCTTTGATTGCATTGGACTAGTCCTGATAGTCTAGAATAATCAATCCAGTAGATAGATACTTTCTTAATCACATCTGAAAAGTGCAATTACCTATAAAGTAGCATATCCATAGGTTTCTGGGTTTGTAGTAGGAACTTTTGAAGACAGAGGCCATCATGCTGCCTACTGACGATAATATTCAAGAATGGAGTAACACTCCAACCATCATGCTTTGTTGCCCAAAATACATTAGCATAACATTTCTGGAGGACAAGTTGGCAATATGTAATCAATATTCTTAGTGACATTCATTAACCCATCAGTGCTCCTTCAGTGAGATGATGTAAGGGCCATCAGTACTCAGGGACAGAACTGCTAAGAACTTTCCTTAGCATAATTTATATTCATGACAAAATGGAAATTACATAATTCTCTGTAGAGATACCATAAATAAAAGGTACTGATACATTTACATAAAAACTCTTTGGCAACAGTTTTGAAGGATGAGTAGATCTCTTATGTATTAATGGGAAGACTCCAAGATTCTCTAAGTTATCTAGTGAAATATGTGCATCTATGGGTTGGAAGGGACAATATCCAGAGGTGTATACATCTGAGTAGTGGGAACTGAGGGGTTTCTTAATTGTCACATTTTTCTGAACTTTTAATCCATAAAGAACTTTTGACTGGTATTTTTTAAAAAACAGCAAAATGAGACTTTTAACTAGGAAAAGAGGTATCAAATTCTTTCTCTGGTGAAAATGGCTGTTTTCTTTGGAGGTAAAAATATGTACTGCACAGGCATTTAGTGGTTTTACTGGACCATTTGTTCTCAGCATACAGAAACCCTAATGATCTCATGTCCTAGACTGGAGCTTCTAGACTGCCACCTCTTTTCACATAAAGTTATATTTGGGTGTAGCCATGCTGATTCATTTAGATGTTGTCTGTGATTACTTTCAAATTACAATGAAAGCTGAGCAATGACAGAGATCATATGGCCCCAATCCAAAATATTCTCTATCTAGCCCTTCCCTGGTAAAAACCCACCAGCTCCTGCTCTTGGCTTTCTTACTAGCAGCAGTGACACTAATCTACTACTAGGTTTTTAATCAAGTTTTTTGAGAGATTGCAATATATAAACATCTCATAGTAAACACTTGTCATTTCAGAGCCTCGCTGATCACCTTTTCCCTACCATCATAACCCAAAAATACGTATAGAGAGGGAAAATCCACCACTATATGAAAACATGGTTTTCCTGTATGTATTATCTAGGATTTCCTATATTTGGTCTTCAGAAAGATTTAAGAAGAAGATTTTAAGAAAACTTTAATTCTAACTATTAAAGTAGAATATAGGTGTCCAAACTGTGAGCCCCTGTTCTGTCTAATCCTAAACCTTTAGGGTTCTATGTCTTTGCCATATTTGAGATGCCTTTGGGAAGCTCTGTGGGAACATTCGTCCTCCTTCCTGTATAAACTGATGGCATGACCTGTCAGGGTATGGTTAAGGAGAATATTTTCACTGTAGATATAAAGGAGAGCCAGAGACATCTGTAAGAGTTCAGAGCAGAGAAAGTAGAAGATGGAACAAGGTCAGCCAATTGGACCTGGCCAGAGAAGAGACAGAGGTGGGGAGGGGTGAGTGAGAGAGGAAGACAAAGAGGGGACCAAGAGGTGAAAGAGGCAAAAGAGAGGGGATAGCTGAAATATCAGGGATATAAGAGGAAACGAGCAGCTTGGAGGGGCAGGAAGCTCCTGGGCTGGAGACATTTATGTTGGAGGAAGAGGTAAGGAGGGTTAGACAGTTGGGATGCTTGAGGGAGCCTGGAGAACACGTGCACTCTGGCGTGCTAACAGGCACCACAAATAACCACAGGTGACCGTTTGTCACTCCTGCTGGCGATAAGGGAACTGGCTGCTTTGGTAGAGAAGAATCAGTTTCACCAGTTCTATGAGAATGCTGGCTTTTGGACCTGACACTACTGTCATTTACAGAGACCAGGTACACGACCCTTTCCAGATGTATTCTCCACTGCAGACCCCAGGCACCTGATGTGAATGCTCCATAGAACAAGGACCCCAGAAAGGAAGAAATTCAACCCAGCAGTTACCTGTTCCCATCTGGACAGTATGTGTTTTGCCTCACCCAAGCCTAGATCTCTCCAAATGCCAGATTGCCTAAGGAGGCAGCAGTGGTTTTAGGGCTCTAAATCCAAGTGGTTCTTTCCAAATTGAGAATTTTCCCAGATGATCTGAGCCATGCTACCTATCCAAATGCTCCAAGAAAATCTGTGGGTTATATAGATTCATGGTAGATCCAAAACCATGATCATAAGTGGATCAGACACCAAAGCAACACTGGAAATGGGGATTGCAAACCATCAACGCATCTGAGCAGCCACCACCAGCACTTCGCATGGCTGCTATGCATGCTCCCAACACGAGCTGTGGGTTTCTGACCTCCTCTTCTAAAGATATCTCTATTTATGGGTCCCAGAAAAACCACACACTCTTGGAGCCTGCCTGCCAGAGGCCAGATATCACGGGCCAGATGTGGTCCTGTCCAGCAGCTGCCGACCCACAGCGTCCTTCCTCACAGTTGCTGGGGACCTCTGTCCTTACTCTTCCCGAACCTTCCTGTGGCTCTCATCCCTCTTCCAGCTTGCCTGCTTAGCTCTCATCTTTATTCGCTTCACTAACAGTGTTTATTATTTTCTTTACTTTGTTGAGAAGTTCCTGGAGCCTCAGGACCCAGGAGGCTCATGCGCAAATAATAAATTCACCGAAGGTCTTCGCATGGCCCCAGCAGCCCCACCCCTCCACCGCACTCTGGAATTCCTCGTCAGCAGTTGTTCCTTCCTGTGCCCCGCCAGTGAACCCCAGTGCGGCCTCTCAGGATACCTGCTATGAATATTAGCCGTTCTTCATCTCCGCTGCTGCTCTGCGGCTTTGGTTCAGTAGAAATGAACTGAAATGCGGTGTATCCAGTCCTCTGAGTGGAGGCTCCTTTTGTGTGCGCGCGCAGATGGGTTTTTATTTCTTTCGCAAGGGCTCTTGCCGGTACACAGAGCCAAGCCTAGCCTGAGCTCATGAAGGCATGTTGGCTCTAGGCAGCGGTGGACTTGGGCTTACTCCTCAACCCAATCTGGTTATTTTCTAGCTTGCCTCTCCATTGGCTAAGTGCAGTGAGCGCACCTACTTTGCTCAGGAGAAGTAGGCATGCAAGCTGCCCAGGCTCCATAGCTTTTACCCCGCCCCTGCTGTTTCCATGTCAGGGAAGTTGCTCCTCAGTGATACTCCCGGTGTCCTGAAGTATAAGGATTCATTTCCAACCAAACTTGAAACGCCAGCCTCCTTCCTTGCAGAGTGTGGCTTGCTGGGAATGACAGATGTAGACAGAGAGAAGAGCTCTGGCTTAAGAAGTGTGGTCCCACGTGATCCACATCCGGGGACTCACAGGCAGGCATCTGGTCAGTGGACTGAGACTCCTCCTGGGGGCCCCACACAGCTGGCAGTCAGGCCTCCCTGGGGCCGTGCTGTCCTCCCCTCCTGCGGCCTGGGTAGCACCTGCCAGCAGCCTGAAGGTAAAGTCAACCAGGGATTTATAAACGCAGAAAGTTGAAACTTTTTAAAAACGCTGATGTGTTTTTAAGAGGGGAGCTTTATGCCAAGAGCCTACTGGCAGAGAGGGACACGGGGGAATTCTGTGTGTTATCCACGTGTGATAAGTTAAATCTAAAATAATTCTTACTGGGAATTTTAAAAATTGAACCAATTTTCTTGACCGTGCCTTCGCCTCTTCTTCTCGCCCTGCTCCCTCTTCTGAAATGAGGTTCAGGCATCCCTGAACCAGTATGACGTTCAACACCCCAAACTCCACCTCAAACAATGAAATCCTGTTTTCCTAGCCAAGACTGAGGGTGCCTGTGCCTCAGACATAGGCACCTCAACTTGTTGACCTATAAGAGAATAATCAGCTCCTAGGATATACAGAAGGGCAATCGACCAGCAGTACCTCCGTCATTACAGAGAAAATAAGGCCTTGATCAAGTCATAAATCTGGATGGAACTACTTTTCATGCTGAGAAATATATCAAATTCTTCCACCAGATGCCCAGGAGCATGGGAGACATTCGTACACCCCCTGCCAGTGGAAACCCAAAGCTTACCCTTCGGGGTAGAAAGACATCTGGGGAGTGGAAAACGGGCTTGTGTAGTTCTGTTTTTCCAGGAATGTTTTAAAGTTAGTTTTCTTTGGGCAAATGTGCATGGGAATAGTCTTAGCCTGGTTATTTGACCAGCTTATTGGGAGGTCCCAGAAATCCGAGTGAGAGAAAATTAAAGTGGCTTGTCTTCTTCCATGGCCTTCTGGGGTCCAGCTGACAAATGGGGAGTCAGGAACTGGGGTTTTCCAATATAAATTAATCATTTCTCCCAGCCCACTGCCTGGTGCCAGTTCCCCCTCGCTCTCTGCTATTTTAGAGACCATACTTGTTGCCTGGGGACCCACGCTGAAGAAAAGCAGGGACCAGAAGGGGCAG
The DNA here is from genome assembly GCA_028555095.1 of Dicrostonyx torquatus. Classification (NCBI taxonomy): domain Eukaryota; kingdom Metazoa; phylum Chordata; class Mammalia; order Rodentia; family Cricetidae; genus Dicrostonyx; species Dicrostonyx torquatus. Next base: position 112,788 of record JAQHUG010000238.1, on the reverse strand, counting down.
TGAAGTGGCGTGCCTGTTTTGGTTGGTCACCCCATGGCCCTAGCCTGGGCCCCACACCCTCTCAGACCACTGGCAGACCAGAAAGGCCTCTATAAATTCTGAAGTACAGAGAGTGTTTTCCAGTTTTGTAAAATTAAATTAAGGAAAGGACTTCCAGACTGACTACACCGAGTGCCAAGTTTCATCCCAACACACATCATTTTTATAGTAACATTTTTAACTCTGCGAAAAACACAGGATTATAATGAAAATGCTGACAGGCCTGGAGCCAGCTCATGAAGTAATAATGCCACGTCTTTAATATTTTTACACAACATGTCCCAACCTGCCACAGCCTTCCTTTCCTTTAGATAGCAGTGAAGTAAGTGAAAATTCCCAGAGCAGCGCTTTCTCCCCTCCTCCCTTGGAATGTGCATTCCCATTTCCAAGGCTTTCTTCCTCCTTCCTCGTGGGCTCCTGGAGCCCAGATACAGTCTTTGCTCCATGATTGATTTATCAGCCTTAGCTACTTTGTTTTTAATCTTTTTATCTGGAGAAGTAGAGGGGGGCAGAGATATATGCTCTAAACCTTACTTCTACTCATTAAGGCTCAGGACTCATGAAAATGGACTCTGGATATGTGACTCACTCGAGTGACAGGCAGCTAATGAATCTAGAGTTGGCTTGATCTCTGCGAAGAAGTCCACAAGCCAAGCTGCTTGCGAAAGCTCCTGGTGGTTTCCAGTCCTTTAAATCAACAGCAACAACCAATATCTACTGAACGATGATCACTGTGCCTCCAACGCAGCCTTATCAGGTTACCTTGAAGGTCCCTAGCGGCTCCTGTGTATACAGCATGCAAGAAAGCGGGAAGCCAGGGCCAACAGGCCACCTACTTTTCTACCCCAGTGTTTATCTCACCTGTCAGACTTGGGCTGCTTCCCCGAGACAGGCTACCACACTTCTAAAAAAAAAAATCAATGCACAGTAAAGACATGGAGCTAATGAAAGCCAGTGAGGAGCATTTAATAGAAGCAAGAGCATCAGCAGGACAGAATTCCTGGGCTTACTGGGGCCCGCTGACTCTGCCCTGTGTGGAGCAAGTGGTGTGGAATTCCTTGGCCTTTGACTCATGCTTTCTAGGCCCAAATACTCTTTGGCTTCTTCTCTGCTTCCTATCGGTGTACAGGATGTTATAGACATTAGGAGGATACATGGTTTTGCCTATATTTAAAGTAACAATGATCAGAAATAAGAATTTTTATATACTTTTTCTTATTTGGTTTATCTTCCCTCTAAGCATCGTTCGCTGCACAGTCAGTATGTTGGAGGAGAAAGAGGAGATGACCGTGACCAAAAAAAAATGAAAGTACAAAGCTTCATCCACCTGGCTGTGGCTCAACTGAGAACCACAGCAAGCCTAAGAATGGAGCCTAAAGGCAGTGTTTTCTTTTGCTGGTGGAGGGAGGCTTTCTGCTGCCAGCACTCTCACTAGCTGGGCAGCTTTCTCCAACACTGCTTTCCTCACCTCCCTCATAGCCCAAGTTCTTTAATAGCTGGGCTCTGAGGACTGTCCATCCCTCTGATGGTCCATCTCCTCGAGAAGGCGCTGGGACTTGAGCAGGAAAGGCTGACACTTACGAAGCTGAGGAGGATGCAGGAAAAAGAGGTGTCCGCCCCTCTTTGCTCCCCCCCCCCGCACTAAACACTGCTGCGTTTCTCCCCAGTGCAGAAACTGGGGTCTGGGAGTCCTGACTTGGCCTCTCTGGAGGCGTGGAATACATAGCACAGTTCTGGATGTCCTTGTACGTGGCACACAGAGAGAGTGCTCTGCTTCAAAACGAAATGATTGATATGTCTTTTACCTTAACAAATGAGAAATATCCGTGACAGAAGGGAACCCCGTTACAAGGCAGGTTTTCTCATTAGCAATGAAACATGGATAATTACTCTCTGGGAACATACACAGTGGGAATTCATGTTAGACCTTTATTATGACGATCACTGCTAGCAATCCTCAGAGACCGTGGTGCACACACACACACACACACACACACACACACACATATTCACGTGTAACACAAGGGCCTGCATGTGGGGGTTTCTGTCCTGCCCAGTTTTCACAGCTGGTAAATCCCAAGGAAAATCATACAGAGATCTCCATAAGTTATAAACTGATTGGCCCATTAGCTCAGACTTTGTATTAGCTCTTATAACTTATATTAGCCCATTATTTTAGTATATCTTAGCCACATGGCTCAGTACCTTTTTTAACGGGGCAGGTCAGATCTTGCTTCGTTGGTGTCTGGACAGGACTCCGGGAAGAGCTTCCTTCTTCCCAGAATACTCCTGTTCTCATTGCCCCACCTCTACTTCCTGTCTGGTTTTCCCACCTGTACTTCCTGCCTGGCTACCGGCCAATCAGCATTTATTTAAAATATAATTGACAGAATATAGAATTGTCCCAGACCACACACGTGTACATAAAAGCTCAGGAGCCTGACTGCATGTACACTAAGGATGCTACTACTGAATACATAGGACGCTTTAGAGAGATACCTGTGTGTGCAGTCAAAAGTACTGAAAAATAAAACAGCAATGGAAAAGGCAGACAATTTTGCTTTGTTTTGGTTAGAATTCATGTTTTTGTGCTCTCTCTCTCTCTCTCTCTCTCTCTCTGAAAAGTAGACCAAAGATGGACTTCCCTAAGACAATTTTTCAATTCATGATGAACAATCTCACACATTGAAAGTGTTCTCTCTATGGTCACTATCGCGATGTTGAAGAAATCCCATCCATCTATTCAGCAAATGCCCATGGCCTTCCGAGGGAGAAGAGACTTTGGAAGTGCCCTAGTTAGGCTGTGTATTCAATAATCTCTATCAAAGACATCAAACACCCACGCCTTCTCTGTGCCTGTCTGGGACCCCTTAGAGTCCCACCTGAACTTTAGGAAGAGATCCCCAGGGCCATTTTCTACCCCCACCCATACACCAACATTCATCCGGCCAAGCAACCTCATGTGGAGCAGACCCTTAACGGTACTTAGAGGACACCTAGAGTCAGTCCCCTTCCCTGCCCACTTTGCCTAGCAGAACTTAAAGAACCCAGAAAGACATTCCTATTTTGAGTCCTGGTATACAGGAAAATAGCCCAGCCTGGTCTGACAAAATACAATTGCCTGCTAGGTTCGGTGGTAAACTTGCTTCAAACTTCAATGGCTCTGACCACAGAGTGTTGTTGCCCTTTTCTTCCCACAGAGAAAGCCAACAGAATGGCTGGCTGTCCATATACACCCTCATCTGCAGGATGGAGGGAGGGATGGGCGGGACAAGTCTTTTTGTTCTATGCCGTTCTTCTCCCTTCCAGTCCCTGAATAGAACCAGAAGCTATAATTTGTATGCCAGGGAGGCTGAGGAAAGCCTCTGACCTGAGCAGCATTTCATCTGTCATTCAGGACTTGATTTGCTCTGAGAAAGAGAAAACAGGAAGGGTACCCAGCAGCATCTTCCTAGAGGAGAGCCAAGCCAAAATCTTCAGAATCAAGAGTGGCAAGAGGGAAATCATTTCTGGCTCCAACAGGGCTAAGGGAGGGAAGGTGAACCACCAGAACTTTTAAGTAAACTATAAAACATTTAGGAAAGGGGCTGAAGAGGTGACTCATTAATTAAGAGCATTGGCTACTCTTGCAGAGGACCTGGGTTCAGTTCCCAGCAATAACATGGTGGCTTACAGCCATCCATTACTCCAGTTCCAAGGGATCTGCCACCCTTTTTTGACCTCTGCACATACCAGACATACACACTTGGTATACATGAATATATTCAGGCAAAACTCTCATACACATAAAATAAAAATAAATGTGTTTTTCAAACCGTTTAGAAGACAAATGATGGGCTGGCCCAACCTTATGTTTAACTTGTGGAGAAAAAAAAGTTGGCTAGACTGACTACAGGGAAAGCAATTATTTAGACCCTGAGTTATTCCTGAACATCAATGGATGGAATAATGCAAGCATGAATTATGAATAATTTTAGATTCATACTAAGTAAATAAAACAGCCAATGAACGTCCCTGCCTTGCCATGCTGCTGCATTAAATGCCTTTTCTGCATTTGTGCTTCTACCCTAAGATTTATAGATATTGAAATATATAAATTCTGACTGTGTAACTACTGTTCGGTTTGCAAAATCGTGATTTTTTTATTGGTGTATGTGTGTGTGCATGCATGTGTGTATGTGTGTGTACGTGTGTGTGTGTGTGTGTTTCACTGCACTTGGCTCTTATTTGCTCCCACATACTATCCTCTCTATCCCCCCTCTCACACTGGTCCCCTTCCTACATCCAAAGAGTCACCCTGTTACTTTGTCTTCTTAATTCCATACGAGCTGGGAGCTCCCTGGAAGAGAGGAGGTTGTCCCAACTACCTTCTTAATCCTCAGAACTGTGGGTGCCAACCTCAGTTTCTCTGCAGTTTATGATTTGGTGTGCACTGTGAGCTTCAGAACAACTTTTCTCGTGAGGCTGTCACTGGACTACAACAGCAAACACAGCAAGTGCCCCAATTCACAGGAAATGTGCTTTTCCTCATGATGCCACTCTGTTTTACCAATTTCATAATCTGTGTTCAGTTTGCTATCTTAGAATTTTAATGTATCAAAATATGTTGTAGCTACACAGAAAAGGACTGTGCATGCCTAGTCCATGTTACACGGATAAGACTAGGATTGCACATATCCAATACATGCATGGTTAAGAGTTGTCAAAAAAGCAAGGGTCTTCATTTATGGACAAATGAGGCCAATGTATAAAATTACTTTCCTAATACCTGCTAAAAATATATTACTTCAAAAATATTATAAAGTAACATGGAGACAGGGATTAGATTTAAATTCGTAGAAGTTTGATTCTTAAGTCTTACTTAAGAATATTATATTTTTTTTCTCAACATATAAAGGAAAACTTCCTTTATAAATGAATCAGTGAATCAGTGGAAGAGCTACCAGGAAAAAAACTTTCAACAAATTATGGCAATTGTGTCACTGTTCCAGAAGTCAGCGTAGAGGCAGGGAGAGAAATCGTCACTCTGTGTTCTTCAAGCATTTTTATTGAACTGAATGAAGAATAGTCGCCCTCCCAGAAGTCCCGAGAGTGAAAGCACCCCTTTCCTTGGGAAAAACAAGCATAATAAAAATACTATCAGTAAGACCGTGACATGTGTACAATTCCTAGCGCCATGGAAACCCTCATGAGCTCACCAGGAATGTGGGTTTTGCCTGTACCACGGATGTCTTCTCTCTTCTTCTAGGCTGCCCCATCAAAGGTCACCCCACCCCCAACATCACCTGGTTCCGAAATGGCCAGCCAATTGCTACTGCCCCAGGGCTGACCCACCACATCTGGGGAGCTGGACAAATCCTCCAGGTGGCAAATCTCAGTGGAGGGCCTCAAGAGGAGTTCAGCTGCCTGGCTCAGAACGAAGCAGGAACACTCACACAGAAAGCGTCTTTGGTGATCCAAGGTAAGAACTCTCCAGGCTTGGAGCAGCGACTTATTTGGGAATCCATTCTCTCACAGAACGTACTGATATTCTAGTGGGGAATGTCTCTGTGCCGTGAAACCTTACTTCTACCACCACAGAGTACCTGGGACCTATCCCATCTGAACCTGGAAAAACAGGACGGAGAGGGCATTACTGTCAGTTACATACGTCTCCTTTAAGCTGATTTAACTAGGAAAGACTACACACAGCACATTTTTAAGAAATCCATGTCTTCCCTGCTGATTCTGTTTAAAAGTTAGTTATCTTGATCTAACCTGCGGGGTGGGGTCACTTGCTTCCACCTGGAGAGAGCCGTGCAGGCCTCATACCCCAGGCTGTTCAGCCGTAGTCGCATGCAGAGGGCTTTCTAGGCACCTTTCCTTTGGTTTTGGTGCTGGCAGAAATATAATAATAATAATAATAATAATAATAATAATAATAATAATAACAAAAGAGAACAGCTCTGATAAAGCAGGGTGCGTGGCTCAGGCGTGAGCCTTCCAGGAACACAGGCAGGTCAGCAAGTCCACACTCACTGCACAGAGGTGCTAAGGAACTGAAAGCAGCAGGAAGAAAGGCCAAGCTGGCCTCTCTGTGGAAACTGGGGGAGGCTGCTTTCCACGGGCTGGTTCCACCGCACTGGATGCAGCTCTGCAGAGGAGAGCAAAAGGCTATGGAATGTCCTCCCAAGACTGAGCACTCTGGGAAGGATGGCTTGCTCTCACTAATGCTTCATGAAAAGAGAGAGATTTTTCTAAGCACACAGATCTTCTGCTGAACAACCTCCCCTGCCGCTTGGCTCTCCAAAGAGGAAAATGAATCTGCAGTGTTTGTAACACACAAGCATTCACAAATGTGAATCCCAACGATACCAAGCAACGTTTATTTTAACAGCCTTCCCTGCAATACGTCACAGGTCCCCAAACAGAGATACCAAAGGGCAGGGCTCTTCCCCGCACAGCATTGTCTCATATGAAGGGGAACTGTTTGGATAAACTGTGTTTTGTAAAATTTACAAATTCCAACTCAAATCCATGCTTTTAAAGATGATAAAGTACTTTGATATATTTATAACATCTCTGTAGAAAAATAAAGTCACTTTGTGAAGAACCAAAATGAAAAAAAGAAGGGCTTGAGCAAGTGTGATTAAAAATAATATAATAATAAATAATATAATAATTTAGCCACTGTGACTGTCGGCTAAATACTGTGCCGGGCACTTGTGGAGCCAGGCCTTTCCTCCCATCTCACTCAGGCCTCACCAAACTTCGTGAGGAAAGGGGCTCTGTGTTCGTTATTTTCTGGGTGAGCTGACTGAGGCTCCTGGAGCCCACTGGCCTTGCCCAAGTGTGCTGGGATGGCGCCGCCCTATCCCCTAAGCAGATGGCTTGTTATACAGCCCCTCTCAGCTCACTCATCTTTCCCGCTCCCCTGACCAGAAGGACAAGCGTGGGCAGTGACACCATGTCCTCTTCCCTCTGACCCTCCCCCGTGACAGATTACTGGTGGTCTGTGGACAGACTGGCGACCTGCTCAGCATCCTGTGGTAACAGAGGGGTTCATCAGCCCCGCCTCAGGTGCTTGCTGAACAACACCGAGGTTGACCCTGAGCACTGCACTGGAAAGCCTCGGCCTGCCGTGCAGCCTGTTGCCTGCAACCGGAGAGACTGCCCTTCTCGGTAAGTGTACCCTTCCTGCCCCCAGCCTATTAGCTAGCAGTCAAGCACCACGCAGAAAGAGATGGAGTCCAAGGAGCTGCTCTTTCCCATGGGCACCTGCCCACCATACTGGAGATGGCCTCCAAGTAGACCCCTGCTTTCAGCTCTCCTTATTCCCGCACCATTCATCCAGCAGAAGCTACCTAGGCTGTCAAGCCCTGAGAGTCTGTCCAGTAAAAGAAGTGTGTCCCAGGGTGGGGCCAGAGGTGACACCCATCCTGCAATAATAAACGGCCTTTCTGGGTTATTTGAAACATACTTCCTGTTGAAAAGTTTGAAGAGACAAGGACTACTGGGCTCAACTCCGACTTTTTCCTTTCTGTCTAACTAAATACCTCTGCTAGTTAATTTTAAGGAGATCTTACCTTTTTACAAGCAGTTGCGTCTCACTAAAGTTGGACTGCATCTCCATTTTTCTATAGCTGCTCTAACTCTGGAGGCAGTCCCTGCTCTGGAGATTCGTATTTAGGCTGCAGTGACACCCACCATCTCCTTCGCTCGTTTAACTCTGGCATCAAGAAGCCCTGAGTCCCGCTGAGCTCATACCCCCAAGTCCTCAGGCAGTAGCTAACGGGTAATGGATGGGGTCGGAGTTGGCACCAGCCTGGCGCTCGGCAACCCAGGAGACTTGGCTAGGATCTGAAGTGCCCCTATCTGTAGGGCTTTGCTATACTGCTCCGGCAACTGCTTTGTGTTTTGCCAGCTGAGTCATAGGGAGCAGCTGAGACTAGGAGAGACTCCATGAAATATGAAACACACTCATTAATATCAGCAGTTTGACTCGCTGACGGGAAGGTTTCCACGGGAATGATTAATGTCCTTTTATACCCTTCCTGAACAGTAACACGGCCCATAGCTCTCCTTTCTCAAAACCCCCACCCCGGCTCCTGAAAACATCACTGAAATGTATATTTAGAAATCAAAGTTGATTGAAACGCGGGCCTGACATTCACCAGGGACAGAAGGATCTGGAAGACTGCCCTTGCCAAGCTGCATGAAATGAAGAAGAGATCTTTCATGTGCCAGGAACTCTGTGATTTGATTTGGTGATGGTCAGAGTTAATCAGCCTAATTTACTTCAGCAACTGACATAGTAATGGCCATCTCTTCTTTGGTTTCAATGCTTCCAGTGGCTTTAAAACACCTTGTGCCTGCTTCCTAAACAAGACATTTCCTTGGCCTAGAAACCCACTTAAAGTCGTCCTCCCCAGGCCAAGGCATCGAGAAATTGACACAAACTAAGTCAGCTGCAGATCCTGTTGGAAGAAAGAATCTCTTCCCCGTCTCTCCATGCAGTTCTTTTGAAAACCAAACGTGGTCCCACTTGGCGGGGAAGCCCCATAGGGTTCCGTTTGACAAGAATGCCAGTCCAGCTCGAGGGCCACATGAGCATCCTCTGTTGTACATACATAGGCATTACCCTATCTCCCAACTCTCTTCTGACTCTCTGCTCTAACCCAGGTAGCTGTTCATCTACTTTGCAGTTCTAGTCCCAGACTCCAGGTATCACAACTGTGGGGTCTTCCTGGAGTCACAATTGGCTAGAGAGGACCATGACTCTAAAATTATCTGTATGTGCACACATGTAGAAGAGGGCTCCTACATGATTACACTGTGGACTAAGGACTTCACAATGTCCCCAGATTATAGAATGGCTTTATGAGGGAAGCTCATTTGTCATAGTCTTAGTTTTACTTCTAGGGACTTAAGTTATATTCTGAGACTAGATATTTATACTACACATACAACCCTCCAAGATATGTGACTTCTACGCTGACTTGCTGACTTACTAATGATAGGAATTACCATAAAAATCTAGAATGATCTTTGACTATTTCTGAAAGATGGAGCAAGGTTCCAGACAAAACCTTGACCTCAGTGAAACCTCCTAACTCAAGAGGTAACATGTTTGGACCCAGCTCTCCTAGAAAAAGGTCCTTCCCTGACATAGTGCAGTGTGAGTTCTAACTAAAAGCTTTCTAGCCATAATTTAACTAGTGTGGGGAATTTAAAGCAACCAGCCCTCAATATAGTCTTTCCTTGTCAATGTTCCAATTTTAGCAATTTCCTGGGGCTGCAAGAAAAATTCGTCCAAATGGCATCATAAAAATCCATTTCCAAGACCAGAAATTAAGGCATCCACAGGGCCATGTGCTTTTTGTAGAGACTCTAGGGGTGAATTTGCTCCTTATCGCACCCATATTCCAGTACCAGTGTGTGTCTGCAGCTCCTGTTCCCTGGTGAGACTGCCACCTTTCACCCATATGCGCTTCCCTCTGATAATGGCCTGTAGGGTCTACTCATATAATCTCATCTCCAAATCCTGCCTATGGTGCATGCCCGTAACTCCAGCTCTCAAGCCAGGAACATCACAAGTCCAAAGCCGAGCTGTGCCACATACTGAGACCATCTCACAAACAACAAGAAACCCTTATCTGAAAGCAAGTTAGCATTCGCGGGTTTCAGAGACACGGTGTAGACATTTTACATTTTTCTGATTGAATCCTGGGAAAATGACCCTCAGATCAACATCCACGTGTATTGAGAAGGACAAGCAAGGTTTTATTTCCCCCAGGCCTTACCCTCTGCAATGGCCCTCATGTCTGCTTCCTCCTCAGGTGGATGGTGACCTCCTGGTCTGCCTGTACCCGGAGCTGTGGAGGAGGCGTCCAGACACGCCGGGTGACCTGTCAGAAGTTGAAAGCATCTGGGATTTCTACCCCAGTGTCCAATGACATGTGCACTCAGCTGGCGAAGCGGCCTGTGGACACCCAAGCCTGTAACCAGCAACTGTGTGTGGAATGGGCTTTCTCCAGCTGGGGCCAGGTGAGGAGCCAGAGAGATTTTGTTTGATTGTTTCGGTTTTTGGTTTTGAGGGCAAATCTGCAAAACCTTGCCACAGTAGGAAGAGAAATGCCACCTCCTCTCTCTCACATTCCCACCTCTCACTAACCCCACCCAGTGTCACGCCTGCATTCCCTATCCTAACACCTGTAAGGTTTTCTGAGGCATTAGCACAATCCTGAGACCTGTTGCTTTTCATTTTATGACCCCAAGACCATTTCCTGCAACTCTGAACTTCAGAGGAACGCACTGTGGCTCTGCACCAGGGTTCTCAGCTAGTTCCTCAGATCAAAAACGTCACTGGGCAAACTTTTAAAACAATGATGACCAGGCCATACCTCCCAAAGGCGGGAGGCAACTACACTGCAGTGGGACTCAAACAGGCTTTGGAAACTGGAAACCATCATTCCAAGCCAAAAGAAAGGTGAAGCCAACTGGATCACCTTGAAACCATGCCTCCTTCCTCAGTTCTCTGCCTGGAGGTTAACGTGGGAAGTCCCAAGTAAGATCATTAGGGGTCTGGAGTCATTCAGAGATGCACCAGTCTTAATGTTAATATATTTTAAACAAAAAAAAAGAGGCTTTATGCACGTACACGCACCAGATCTACATCCAAGACTTGGAATTCCCAAGGTATAGAGCCTAATTACGTTAGTCAGAATCTTATAAAGGCAAAACTCACAAGGCCTACACACTTACTTTCTTCTTGCAATCAGGGCAAGCACACATCCTGACGCAGCTCCTGCCTACATGTAACCGAGCACACATCCCGTCTACATACAATCATGGGCAAGCAAGCTTGTTTAAAGAAACAAAAATGTGCAGTTTGTTATCTTACGTGAACAGCAGTTTCGTTAAAATCGTACAAGACCAGGCAATTATAAGAATAACCCCCAGCATTCTGGGAAGTTATTTGTCCTTGAGCATGTGAGGCTTACAGGTTAGAGGCATTTTTGTCTTATAGATCTCTTAAGCGCAGTAATTTAAACTTAAAATACTTAGCCATCATGAGATCAGCAGAGCAACAGTGGTCCTCTTTGGCCAGAAGCCTCAGGATGGAGCCTCCTTCATCTATAAAGGAGGCACCATGTTAACTTCATCCGCTGAGAGGAAGTATTATGTTTAGTTGTGGTTTTAAAAAGGAGACCACCACAAACAGAAGGTTCTGGGGGTGAAGGGAAGTCAAGGGGAGTGTGGTCATGGGTATACTGTCATGTCTGGACCAGGTGAGGCTCTGCACCTGTCAGAACCTCTGTCCTGAGGCCTGTTAGCTACTAAGAACATTCTCCCTACTTGTACACCTAATTCACCAAATGGCCTGCAGCCTCCCTCTACAAGTTCACATTGTTGTTCGCACACTCAAGAATCAGGTGTGTATAAATGCTCATAGGAAGTAATATATATATATACATATATATACATATATAGATAGATAAATAGATACTGGTTAATCCCAAAATCTGTGTTCAAAAAATATTGGGGATCAACCAGGTGTACAAGAGATACCAACAGGATGATGTGCAGGTGGTGCCCGCCAACAGGTAGCAGCATCAGTCTGGCTACTCTTGGTTCGTCTGGGGCTGGCACTAATAGACAGAGTGACTTTCTGACTGGCCAGACACAATTCGAACGTGCTGGAATTAGCTCTCTACACATTCCTGTTCGAAGTGCAATATAAAACATGTTTGTTTGAGAGCTTTTTAAGAAGCCCAACAATGAGCTCTCATATGTATGACAACTGATCGCAGTAGATTGCCAAACCATTTTAGTAGAGAAAGGATCATTTTTTTAACATATGATGTTGGGTGATGCCAAGAAATGAAGCTGGTCCCTTACACCACATAAATTTCACTTTTAAAAATAAAATTCTTAGAAGAAAACAGAGGGGTAATCCTTCATGACATCGAACTTGGCAATAATTTCTTCAATATGATGCTGCCTTAGTTAATTTGTGTTGCCCTAACAGAATTTCAGAAGTGGATAATTTGTAAAAATAATTACTTCTTACAGTTCTGGAAACTGAAGTTTGTTATCAAGGGTATTGCCTATCTGGTAAAAGCCTTTCTGCCATGTCAGGCACCACATGGCATGAAAGCAGGCATGCCAGCACAAGTCTTACAGAGCCACTAATCTCATTAGGGAGGCACCATCCTGAACACCTCAGTCAACCTTAATTATTTCCCACAGTGCCGCTCCCCTTCCCCAAATATCATCAACATATGAATAAACTTAAGTTTCCAACATATAAACTAGAAAATCTATCCAAACCGTCCAGACAACAAAAGCACACCAACACTAAGGGTTTTTGTTCATCAACAGGATACCTATCGTGTGAGTGAAAAGGCCGCCTATGGCATAGGAGGACATATTTGAAATCATAACTCTGAAAAGAAGCAAACAAATTCATAATAGCTTAAAATTCCTACATCTGAACAACAACATAGATAGATAGATAGAT